>VWZX01003665.1:494990-672490 GCA_013399015.1 Galbula dea | reverse complement strand
CACTAAAGAGAGAACAGAACCTAGTGAGCACATAGTCGAAAAATCACTGCATCTGATCTAGATAACATCTTCTCTCCCTTAGGGATTTCCCTATTCAAGAATCCAATTTACCGTGCCTGATTGACAAGGATTGGATCCTAGGGAATCACATAACTCCTTTTAGGATCCAATAAAATCCTAATGGATTTGTCTGACCGGTCAGGAGATTCAAGTTTTACTAAACTGAGGGGCTTTGTTGCAATTAGTCTGTATTCTACTTGCAGTTGAAAAGCTATTAGGAGTCACTGCTTTCTAAAATGCTGGAGTCATGCAGAGTTCTGAATGCTAGATAGAGTTACCTTTCTTTGAAAAGGAGACTGTGACAATGGATCACAAAATTCAGAAAGCTTAATGTTAAATCATGTTAAATTGGTGAGCCAAATGATGAAAAACAGTATCTTCCAAATTAAAACCAATACTTTTCTTTCGAATCTTATGGTGTTAAAGATACTATACAGCAGATTTCAGCCTTTGAAATACATTTTCAAGAATAAAAGAATTTATTTAAACTAGCATATTTAAAATCTCTTTAAAAAACCCCAGAATAAATAGACAAAGTTATTGTACTCAAAAATCTGTTATTGATTGTGAAAAACTATTTGCTAATCATAGAATCATAGAACAGTTTAGGTTGGAAGGAACCATAAAGATAATAGAATCATACAATGATTTGTGTTGGAAGAACCTTAAACATCTCCTAGTTCAGCCTCCCTATCATGGACAGGGACACCTTCCACAAGAGGAGTTTGCTCAAAGACCCATACAGCCTGGCCTTGAACACTTCCAGGAGAGGGGATACACAGCCTCTCTGGGCAACTAATTCCAGTGTTTGAACTTCATGAGGTTCACCTGATGTCTCAAGCGTAGTGATTCTTTCATATCACAACTAAAATAACTTATTCTTATCTTTTCAGAGCAGCAAGTTTCCATGGACAGCAACTTTCACACCAGCTCAGTCTGCTACGAGGGTACATATTAATTTATCTCCCACATGAGAAATCTAGAAGCTATTGAATACATAGTTTTGTGATTAGAGTCACACAGGACTATTTGAAGAAATTCAGTAGCTGTTATATTCTGTTCTTTAACAGCCCTTATGTGATGAAAAAGTGCTATTCTGTTGGTGATTCGTTTATTTCTGTTTGGTTTCTTTAATGACTGTTGCTACAAAGAGGCTATAGCCTTTTAAATCTATTTCATTCATTTTATTGCTTTCTACTTGAAGATTTCTTTCCACAGGGTTATAGCAAAAAATAAGTTCATTTAACATCAATTCAAATTTTAAAAAAATCTTTTTTTTCATTGCTTCTGCTGCTATGTCTGCTTTGGGTACCTTTACCTGCCAAATGAATGGGATAAAATAAAAATACGTATCAATGTTGCAGAAAAGAAAGTTCAATTTTAGGCCTTTTTTCTCATGCCAAAGTGCAGGTGCTTCAGATAGACCTAATTATAGCAGTAATTAAAGTTATTACCTTACCTGTTTATTCAAGGGCACAAGGACTTCTAATGGGAACAAATCAAGATAGAAAGACTTGCTGTCAATTAGGCTTGAAGGCTTGAGGAGATAATGAAGGAGGTTTGGAGTCAGGTTTCAGATCTGTACAATAACAAAAATAGTAATTCAGCACCTCTTACGTTTCCTGGAACCATCCCAACAGTTCAGGAGAAGAAAGACAAGAAGATTATCTAGGTAACATGATCTTAAGGGTTACAGAGAATAATGATGTTCTCCTGTAGCCACATCCACGGCAGAGCCTGCTGCCAACAGAAGATGGGACTGCTACAAATATAAGCCCATCAACCTGAGACCAACAAAACTGTTCAGCTTCTTGTCACAGATCCTGTCAATATAGTGCTGGCTGCAGAAGGACAGGTGAAATGCGACTCTGCTGTGGGCTCTGCACTTGTGAGTCCTTGTCTTAGTAAAATGACACTACATGACTAGTGCTACTTTCACAGAGAGGTAATTTAGGACTGACAGTACCTTGAAACTATCCTTCTGCTACATGTTTTCCTAGACAGTGTGCCTCCATTAAAGTAAGGAAAGAGGAACTATGGCATCTGTAGGGCAAGATAAGTGATTTATTGAGCTTCTATACTTGCTCTGTCATTAGTACTATTACTTTGAACCTAGCAGGTTCAAAAAAGGAATGTGATACTGACTGGTAATATCCCTCCTGGATTGCTGATTGGCTTTAATATAAGTGTCTACAAGACCGTAACTGAGGATAGACAACTGCAGTTTGTTTATATGTCACCTGCCAACTGCAAATATGAAATGTGCATCACTTACTTATATTAGTCACACATTTTAAATATTCTGTTCTTGCTGTCTGAATCCATTATGTCTATTCTACAGCAAATTACTAGGAATGTTGCTTGCTAAGTTGGAAGAAGGATATTTTAGTTATAGCCATTATATTCTGTTTCATTGGAGCTGGCTGTTCATTTTGTTCATATGAATGAAAACATAGAGCTTCTTCTAAAAAGCAACTGTGCATAAAAGGGAAAATTAAAAGGTAGAAAGGAAATGCTTATATTTTCCTTTTTGATATGATAGGCACAGGTTTGCAAAGAGAAGAAATAATTAGATTGGGATAATAGTCTCACTTTTTATTGCATGTGTCCCACAAATAAAGAAACAGATTTTATAGGCTAGTGAAGTGGGAATTCACAACAGCAGGTGTGTGGTAGCTGGCTAGAATCTGTTCACACCAAAGTAAGACAACAGCATCCTGTTGATTTGAGCTAGGACTAAAACATGGTATTTCTTACTTTCACAATAAATATGATTTTTTTTTTTCCACAGTGTTAAATGTAGGTGCTTCACAAGCTACACATCTATAACGTAGTTGAAGTGGATTGGTCTCACTGGCCAAGCCACCCCAGAGTGCTAAGTTCCTATGACTTCCACACCTATGCTTTTTTTCCCAGCCCACTGTGTCCCTTAAGAAGCCATCAGGAAACAAATGAGGTCTGGATGTTAATTTAAAGCCAGGACCTTGCAAACAGACCCATTCACACATGTCCCATTGATTTCATTAACTTTGCAAGATGCAGAAGTCAAGCCAAAAGGGTTGTGTTAATGCTGCATAGGGACTTTGAGGAAGCTCTCCAAGATTAGAGGAAGTGTGAAATAGGTTTCTTCCTTCAATATGCTGAAGCCCTTCTGACATTGTCTGTGTCACACTAAAGAAGATTAGAACCTCAGGGAAAATTTTAAGAAAACATTTTATTTAGAGATAATTCTTCTTATCTTTTATTTATTTTCTCTTTTCCTGCCACTCTGCTCTTTTGTTAAAAGAAACATCAGCAAAACCACAGACTCTTTTGTAGTTTCCTGATGATTACTCCCAACCCCAAATCCTAATCCCCTATGTATTACATCACAAGTGGTTATTAGAGAAACTACTGAGGTTATAAGCAAGATAATTATTTTAGCGGTGGAACAAGCAGTAGAAAAAATGGATGTTAAGTAAATATACAACTCTTCTGGGATTTATAATTTGCTCATGAATGGGTAGTTTTCCCTTTTAAAGTCAAGAGGATTTGTATAAATACAGTCCATCTTGCAGCATTGACTCCAAGACAAACAGTATCCCAAAGTCTTCCACTGGAATTATTTGGTTTGATTCCAATTTCCATAGCAACAGAGCCAGCAAAGAAATGACAGGGGATTTTTTTCTGATATTCAAAATCCAAAGACTTCTCCACTGTGAGATGAGGTAGCAGAAAGTTATTAAGGGAAGCCCTGAAACTTAGCAAACATAGTCAACAAAGTACAAATGTCCTACTTCAACTACTTAGTTCATCTAGCCTAAGACCTAAAATGAAGATACTTGAACACAGAAGCAGAGATCACTCCCTTAGCAGTCAACAGGAGGCCACTTCTTCAGGAAGTGTCTGTAGCCAGGCAATAGTACACATAAAACAGCTGATCTTGCATCACATCTGTGACAGACACAAACATTACACTATTTTGTCCCTTTGCAATTCTGTGACTTAGAAGTCTTGCACTCTGGCTCCTGCTTCTGTAGTCATGTGAGTACACATGGATAGCATTGTGTGTCAACCTGGATATTACCTCAAAATATAAATAAAATAAACAAGGAATAGCAAGTTTCAAACTCTGTTAGGGTAAGGATGGGCTAGAATTTGGGACTGACACTTTTTGTACAAGTACCTTTGTTTGTGTAACTTAAAACATTCCCTAAGTTGAAGAATGACTAAGTTCCTTCTGGGACCTCCTGCAGGTGTCAAGCAGTTTCCTTGGGGTACATTGCACAAGGGGAGACACAGGCTCCTTCTTACTTCTTTTTCTCCTTTTTCTTTGCTTTTCTTTTCTTTTTCTTTTTCTTAACAAGGCTCTTCTTTCCCTCTATCTTAAATATAGTAGCTTACTGTATTTTTCACCTTTATATCACTAGAATATTCATTTTTGTATATGTACAACAAATCTCAGTATACTCAGAGTAACTCAGTCATCTGAAAGCATTTAAAAATCCTTTGCATTGCACAACATCAGTCTTGTGACAAAGAGCATAGCACTGTCATTAATGATAGAGTTAGCAAAAATAAATACATATACTCTTTAAATTTTCTCATTTTACTTGAAGCCCTCTTCGTAAAGTGATTATCTTTATTATCAGTTCTCTCAGCCAAACTTGACTTAATTTGTTTATTAGCATGAGTGAAAGCCAGTGTTTCTAGAGAAACCCTCTCTTTGTGAAAATGTTGAATTATTGGCACCATATACCTCCTTGATGACACCTGTTTCCACTCAAGTGCCACAAAAACAGAGTGGAGGACAGCAAGGCCTCAAGTCCAAGGGCACTCACAGCAGATGTCATGACAAATTCTGTAACATCTAACACCTAGGAAACCCATGATTGTTGCTTGGAGTGACAGAATACCTACAGATTCTAACAGGAAGGTGCTGCCTGCTTTCTCACTTTGCTTTTTAAATATTCCCTGCACTCTTTGAAGGCAGTCCCACGACAGCAGGCAACAAACTGAACTTCAAAGAAAGAGTAGATTCTGACATAGTGTATGATTTTCTTTTTACACTTTTCTCAAGTTTTCACTCTCTAGTTTTACACTTTCCTGGAGCAAGAAACAATCTGCCTAAAAGGGCACAACTTGAACTGGTCAATGTCTGAGCCTCTGATTCCTTTTTATGTTGCAAAACTGAAAGTGATAGATATCATCTTCTTTTTCACTTTAAAAGTGTTCTTGATTGGTGCATGCAGAACTACAAGAAGCTCACATAAATGCCTTCCCCACATGCTTCTCTTGCTAGCCTGCTTACATGTGACAGACTATTTTTATGACCGTGATGGTCTTGAATCTTTCCTTTCCCTTAGTGACTCTAATTTCTCTACCTAATGAACAAACAAGAAAATGTTGTCAAAGAGAAATAGTGCATTGAAAATAAATACAGAGAAAATGGGCAGTGGGATCTTTGCTGACCATCCCCAGAAATGTCACACTTGGTCATACATGGACTAAATGTTGTGAGGGTTAAACACTGCACCTCCATCGGCCTCACTTTGCAAAGACAGCTCTCTAGGAAAGGTGGGCCATTATAGCATGTTCTTCTTCTGCAGTAGATCAGAGATTAAAGATCAATATAAGCAGCTTTGACACTTCAAAGTAATTTGCCTAAACACATAGTATAGATACAGAACGAGAAGGGAGTTTGTCATAGACACCTCTCTCCTACAGGGAAGCTTAAAGTGCCCTCTTAGACAGTGCAATTTACCCTGAGTGAAGATTGCATTACAAAAGGGTGAATGGCCTCTACAAGTCAGCTATTCCCACTCCTTTGCAGATGCATGGGGAGTGAGTAATGTCTGGCTATGACCCTTGCCCTGACATACTGACCAACACAGCCTGGCTGGTGCAGAGAGAAGAAATCATCTGTACCAAGGAAAAGGCTAATGCAGTTTATTTTCTTCCTGGGGCAAGGGGTAATCAGGGACTATATTGTGACTCTCTGAGTCATGGTTCAGTTCCTGATCTCCAGAGACAGGCAGAGAACAACTGCTCGGGAGAATTCTGTACTGTGCCCCATGAAAAGAAGATGTTTAATATGGAACAAGATGTTGAATTTTAAGGACTGGAAAAACTACTGGAAAATGTGCAGAAGGCAAGTGCTAAATGGTGCAGCCTATTTTCTTTTGGATGACTTTTCCCCCTTTGTAATTACAGCTTACACTACCTTGCCCATGTTTGTGCATTGTCCCAGACCACTAGCATAGACACTGATCATTTCTACAACTGCACTGATTGTAACTTTCAGTAATTATTTTTTTTAAATGTTTCCCACCAAAAATAAACTATAAGCTCAAGTTTAGCCATTTTAATTACATTTCTCTAATCTCATTCCTAATGAGATACAAAGCTCTTATACTGGAAGAATTTATCTAGGATAACCCTCAGCTAGAGCTAAAGGCTTTGTTAACAAGGCTCTGTCTGTTTGTGAATTACAAGACTGAAGTTCAGATGATCCTTAAAATTTTAAATAATATGCTTTTCCAGGTTTTCATCTCTCAAAAAATTATTTTCATTTATGGTGCTATTTTATTTCAAATTGTATAAAAAACTCTTGGAAATGCTGATTTTCAGTCTTCAGTATGGATCATTAATTAACTGTTTGTTGGTGGTTTGGGTTTGTTGCTTTGGTTTTGGTTTTGTTGGGGTTTTTTTCCATGTTATGGGACCAAGAATCATTGAAAATCTTGCTGGAGTGATATTTTAGACAAGAGATACAAATGTAAATTTATAATTTGATGATCTCGTCCTGTAAATGTTCTTGAATTCAAATTATTATTCACTAAACTTGTCCTAGTGCATTTAATGAGACTGCCTGGAGGAGTGCAGATTTCTTGTTTGATAAACATATTGCAAGATCTGGGCAATATATCAAACAGTGGAGATTCTATGTGAGATAGGTACAGCTCTGTTCCTCTCAAGGTAGTGATCAGTCAAGGATGTGTCTCATGCATCCCAGTGCTTCTATGTTTTGCACTCTGAAAAAGCATATGGAGATTTAGTAAGCATGTAGTAGCAGACCTGCTTTTACTGCTGTTGATTAAGGATCAGGCAGACAGTTTTCTTCTCTAACATCACTTTATTGCAGTTTTCAAGCAGACACTTTCACACTTTGTGTGAACACCAACCATAATTTCTGTCATCATTCGTTAAGATCCAACAAACCCTCCTAAGGCTACTGATGAAACTTTAGCAGTTAATATTCAAAACATGAAAATCTAGGCTTGGATTCTAATTTGCTACTGATGCAATATTAAAGCAATATCTGTATAAAATATTAATGCTGTATTTGTTCTGAATTTATTTTATTTAATTTTTTACACACAGATAAAACCCCTGCAGCCTTGAAACAACATGTCTTATTTCAAGGATGTCCTGGGGGGCAAATAGACAAGGAATATACACACAGCTTGGTAACCTGAACAATAGCCTGGTAGAGGAACTGTTCTTGAAAGATATACTCTTTCATGAGCAATAAGGGGTTTGCTGATAAAATAAAAATGTTGTTCTTATCTGTTTGACCAGTTGATAGGATATAATTTCTAATACTACACCCTTGAACCCATCCATAGAAGAAGCCTGTAGAAAACTTGGAGATAACGTCCTTCACTTATTCCATCAGTATCAAGGAAAACTGAGATTTACTTTTCTGACAGAGCCTTCCCTATCAAAAATCAGAGAAAGTCACACATCAGAAGTTTTGTGCATGTTAATTTTTCTGATGAAGAAAGAAATTTTCTGGTAATTCTGGCTGCAGCAGTAATGCTGTCCAAGTCTGAAGTTTTAAAGCTAAAAACCCCAAAGATTTATAAGCAGAATTAATTAACAATGTATTTGTACAGGTTTGGGGATTTTTTTCTCCTCATAAATACAAAGATAGGATATGCTATGCCATATTTGACTTTTTGGGCACTGTCTGCTCATCCATCATACCTAGTCCCACTGAACTCTGACATTTATTTAGAGACTTGGAGAGAAATAAACCAAAACTTTTTGTCTTTGTGTCCAATATTCAGCTATACTCAGTACCTATAATTAGTAAAGTTTTCAGCTATCAGTGCAGTGAGGTCCTGAAAAGTAGAGTTACAAAAATAATGAACTGCATTTTAAATGGAATTTAATAAGGTTATGCAAAAGATTATATGAGGTGACTTCCTGGAATACCAGAAGCCTAAAATTGATGATATCAGTGATCCTTCACAGCACAATTTTGAAAGGCTTTTTGCCTTTAATATTTGAGTGGCTAAGTTGCATAAAAATATTGACTACTTTTTTTCTTAGATTCTTTCTTTTCTTCAGTCAGGAGGCTACATTCTGATATGTAGACATACACCCATAATGAGGATTATATAGTGATACAGGTATAAAAGCCACTTTTATAATACATGAAACGAGGGCTCTACTCTGCTCATATTCCAAACTAAACCTGACAAAAACAAACAAACAATCGAATCTGTATGAGGACTCAAGTTCTGCACAACATTTTCAGAGTGACAGAGTAACAAAAACACCAGATGCATTCAGATGTTCATCATTTTGCAAATCAATTCAGGATTTATCTTATGAATTGCTACCTGTCCATCAGTTCCTGAGATATTCAAGAGACAACATTAAGATTATGAATGTTCTAAGCAAATTTTCTTCCATTTGCAGTGTAAATAAGTACATGGTTTATCTGAAGTTCTTTAGGGTATGGATGAGCCTTGAGTTTTCTACCTTCACATGTTAATTGTAACAGTATTCCTTATTCATTGCAGCTAAACGTTACTCTTAGCTTCTCTTATATTTGCACCCTTTTTTTAAGGAGAGAGAGCAGCTAACAGAAACACTTATGTAAGTGGCAGGTTTCATAGAGTCATAGATGCATAGAATCATTAAGGTTGGAAAAGACCTTAAAGAACATTAAGTCCAACTGTCAACCTATCACCACCATGGCACTAATCTTTTTCACTAAGTGCCGCATTGATAGAGTTTTGAACACCTCCAGGGATGGTGACTCCACCACTTCCATGGGCAGCCTGTGCCAATGTTTAACAACTCTTTCTATGAAGAAGTTGTTCCTAATATCTAATCTTAACCTCCCCTGGTTTAGAGGACATTTCTTTTTCTCCTATCACTGGTAACCCAGGAGAAGAGAACAACCCCCACCTCACTCCAACCTCCTTTCAGGTAGTTGCAGAGAGAGATAAGGTCTCCTCTGAACCTCTTCTTCTTCAGACTGAAAAAATCCAGTTCCCTCAGCCTCTCCTCATAAGACTTACTCTCTACACCCTTCACCAGCCTTGCTGCTCTTCTCTGGACACTCAGCAGCACCTCATGTTCTACTTTGCCTTAAAGCTACCTTCATGGAGAAAAATAGGGATGTTCAGAAGGAGGATTGTCTGACAGACTCTGAATATGCATCTTTTACTTGGACAGGCTAGGTCTGAGTTATGAGCAAGGGAAGAAAAAACAAGGAGATAGGTCTGGATGTAACAAGAAACCAGTCATCTCAAGACTGCTATTGTAAGAAAGTAGAGAAGCAACAAGGAAAGAAAGAAAAAGGAATTTTAAACTTTGGGATACACAAGTTTAACATAAAAGCTTTCTATATAAGCAGAGTTGGATCTTGCATAATAAATAAAAAAAAATAAACAGTTATTTAACCATTTGAATTAAAGAGAACAAAAGAGAGTAGTTGTACTGAATCTATATCAAAAAAAATAGATCTCTTCCTGTCCCACAAATTAAATTAGCATCTTATTTCAGCATCCAATGGGTGTATCAGTGCTGAAAGTGAAAAAGATGACAGGAGCTCTAGTGAATTAAAAAAACACAAAAGACAATTCAAGCATCTAAAGGAGAAGCAAAGCTCTAGCAATTTAATGAACTAAAATCAAAGCAGATTGCATGATGTCATTGTGGAAATCCAAAATCTTTTAAGTAAATCTATCAAGTCACAACTCTACCATTTCAATGCAAACCAGAAAATGTAATTTCTTAATTTGAGAAAGGGTAATGAAGATGGTAAAGGCACTATTATAGTCTCCCTAATTTGATTCCCACTTTTAGGAAGGCATTAGAATGAAATGCACAAAGGGTAAGTACTTAGACAGCAAGAGTTACAACTACAGAGTTCCTCACAGAGTTCACACTGTGGTTGTGTTTCACTGTTGTATTTGGAAGGCATAATAACTCGTTGACATGGAATTAATCTGAGTAGTTGTAGTGGGTTAACCTTGGCTGGCTGCCAGATGCCCACCCAGCTGCTCTCTCACTTCATCTCCTCAACAGGAGCTAGAAAATAAGATGGAAGAACTCATAGGTCGAGATAAGGAGAGTAAGATCAGTTACCAACTGCCATCATGATCAAAACACACTTGACCTGGGGAAAATCAAGCTAATTTATTGTTAATTAAAAATAGAGTTGAGTGGTGGGGAACAAAGACAAAATTAAAAATGCCTTCTACACAACAGCACCATATTCCCAGGCTCAACTTCACTCCAGCATTTCCAACTTTTCTACCTCCTCCCTACGCTACTCCAATTGGTGTATATGGTATGGAGAATGGGGGTTGTAGCCAGCTAGTAACAGTTCCTCTTTACCAACACCTTGCCATGTAAACCCAACAGAATGATTTGTGTCTATTTTAAAACATGTATTTTCTCACAGCTACTCTATAAGTGAGTAGCATACATCTATTCAGTTCTCTGTCATGTCATAAATATATATTCAATATGTATCTTCCAGGAAAATATAGTCATTTAAAACAATGTATGTGTGATAGGAATTAATAGTTTCTTCAACAGCTTCAAAAAGGTATTAGGTTTTCTAATTTCTTTGCTTTTGTTACTAGAAGAAATATTTTAGGAGTTGTAGATTTGTTGATGGTAGTGGTAGAAGGGTGACTGATCAGATTTCTTGATTTTTTTAATTCACTATTTGAGGTGAATAAAGGGTTAGGCCTTTAGATATCTGATTTTTAAAATGCAATAATGCTCTAAATAGACATCTGAGACTTCTGGGAATCCAGAAAAGCAAGACTTGCTGCATTTTGTACGAGGCTGGTAAGTCACTGCTTCTGCGCTACATTTTATGATGTTCTCATATTAAAACAGTTGTGTTAAAGTGCCAGAGTCTGAAATATTATTTGTTTAAATAATAGAGTGTAAATATGGTTGGAAACTTCCCTACCTTGCCTCAGTAAAGTTCTTTTACTGTCAGACTAGGAGGACATCTTCTAATCACTTTAAATTAGCTACTTCTTCATGTGCTTTCTGTTGATACCTTCCACTATGACTAATCAAAGCAACTTCTATATTAAGAGGAGTTGGACTAGCTGCATATTGCATATGCTTAACAAACCTACATTCATTACTGGAGAGAACCTGGTTATCCATGTTATTGTGCAGTGGTCCACATTTATACTATAAATATCTAAAGATACAGAAAACAAGTCAAATTGAGTGCTGCAGTAAATATCGCTCCTTTCTAAATGCTAATATTGCTGCCATTTTGCTGTTGGCAAAATTTTGCTCTAGATGGCATCCCTCCCCCCTAGTGTGTCCACTGCATCAAAGAGCTTGGTGCTGTCAGCACACTTGCTGAAGGTGCACTTGATCCATTGTCCATGTCACCAACAGAGATGTTAAATATCACTGGTCCCAGTACTGACCCGAGGGACACCACTTGTCGCAGGTTTCCATTCAAACATCAAACCATTGACCACAACTGAGTGAAACTCTCCAGACAATTCCTTATCCACCAAGTGGTCCATCCATCAAACCCATGTCTCTCCAGTTGAGAGATAAGGAATTTTTTTCCCAGTTCAGGTGCCAGAGCACTGGAACAGACTGCCCAGAGAGGTTGTGGAGTCTCCTTCTATGGAGATATTCAAAACCCGTCTGGACGCACTTCTATGTGACCTGGTCTAGGGAATCCTGCTGTGGCAGGGGGGTTGGACTAGATGATCTTTCGAGGTCCCTTCCAACTCCTAATGTTCTGTGATTCTGTGATTCTGTGATTTCTTTATTAAATTGTCCTGACTGATTATAATAGCAAATAATTTTGAGTCATCTGAGAAGAAATAATGGAAATGAGTTTGTACTAAACACTTGAGAACTGCTGAGGCAGCATTTTAAACACTGATAAATACTGTACTGGACTAGTACAAGCCTTAGAAAAATGCATTCATACAGAGGAAAAAATGTTACACTGTTTATTTCATCACTAGATTTTTGTTTCAGGAGCTTTTCATTCTGTTCTACTGTGGGTGTGCACAATTTTTCTTGGCATGATTTAGAAGGCTAACCATTGGCTATGAAAAAGCTCAATAAATCAATAGCAATTGTTATGATAACAAGAAGTGGGACACAGTGGAATGGCAGTTGTAGCGTTATACATGAGCAGACCTATGACTTGTTTGGGTCTTTTAAGCTAGTATTTATCTATGATTATATAGGGACTTTAGTCATAGAGATGGAAGCTCGTAATTATGCTCTAATAATCAACCTATATTCCATAAAGATATAATAAAGGTAAAAAAGAATCAGTCTATATCTGTCTATAGAAATATAGAATCAGTCTATAGATCAAAGTCTAGTAATAGGGAAGTGGTATGAGACTATGAAGAAAGCTCATTACTCCTGAAATATATTTGTGCTGGTTTTGGATGGAGTCAAGCTAATTTTCTTCATAGTAGCTAGTACTGGGCTATGTTTTGGATTTGTGCTGAAAACAGTGTTGGTAACATAAGGATGTTTTAGTTACTGCTGAGCAGTGTTTACAGTGAATCAAGGTCTTTTCTGCTCCTCACACTACCCCACCAGGGAGCAGGCTGAGGGTGAACAAGTAGCTGTAGGGGACAGAGCTAGGACAGCTGACCCCAAATGACCAAAGGGATATTCTATACCACATGATGTCATATGCTCAGCGTATAAAGCTGAGGGAAAAAGAAAGAAGGGGACTAAAACTTATGCATGTATCTAGCTTTAAACACATTTACAAAATCACTAAAGCTGAATATGTGGCTGCTGTTCACAAAATCCCAGATTACAAATAGGTTGCATTCAATGAAATTTAGGAGATAACTCTAAACAGAGGGACAAGAATTATTTATTTAGTTAGCTATTTATAGCACAACAAGTAGTAAACTTCAGAACCTCCTCCACAAATGGTTGTGGTGTCAGAGAGATCTAGCATATGTGAAAAGAGATTAAACAAATGCATGGACAACAGACCTGTGACAAGGTAGTTAGATACTACTTAGAGGTATACAACAACTAATGCTGGGACAAGTGTAGATGCTGGAAGATTCTGAGGGAAATGCACTGTAGAAAGCAAGTTCTGTGCTCTCTACCTAAACAGGCTTTTGTATTGCCACAGCAGGAAATTAATACTTAATAAATTAATTAAAATATACAGGGCACTTCTTGCATGCTTAGCCACTTGTTCTTATATTTCATAATTGATTGGCAAGTCTGTTCTTACCCAGTTTTAAAGTAAACAAACTTGTTATTCTTGTCTGTCTAACTGGACTTTAAACTCCTATGGATCTTTGGCCTTTAGCTTTCTTGTTTGGCCTTTTTGGACCTTGCCTAAGCCTTTATATTAGATATTAGAATGAAATCTTTACTGTGAGGGTGATGAGACACTGGCACAGACTGCTCAGAGAAGTTGTGGATGTCCCATCCCTGGAAGTGTTCAAGTCCAGGCTGGATGAGGCTGTGAATAACCTGGGCTAGTGGAAGGTGTCCCTGCACACAGCATGGGGATTAGAACTAGGTTATCTTTAAAGTCCCTTCTAACTCTTAATTCTATAATGTTGTTGAAGAAACATGAAGCCTCAGCACTACTGCAAAATAGACAGATATGTGTGAATTTGAAATAGAAACACTTCATTGTGTTAGAGACCCCTTGCTTGTGCAAGCTAATGCTTAGTGTACAAACAGGAATTGTTAGAGTTCAAGTAGTAGAAATTGACATATAACTTGTTTGTTTATTTCTAAAAGATCTTCTTAGAATTCTGCCATTCTTGAAAAGCAGAGGATCTCTCTTTGGTAAAAACTCTATTCTATGTTTGAATGATTTGGTTTGGGGTATTAATAGCAAAGACATCCATGTCAATCTCAATTGCCATTATAGGTTACAGAGTAGAAGGAATTGTAATTAGGAATAAAAGCTACAGTAGCTGCATGCCAGATAATTTTGGAAGAGATTGTACAATAAATTTTGTCTTTATTTTATCCCTTTGTTACATTCAATGCTTAAGTGCCCATTTTAAATACCATTATTTTTCTGAACAGAGATCTTAGTATATTGCATCAAGAACCAGCTCTACAGATTCTGTGAATACATCTAACTTACCTAAAATCAGGGGAGCTACATATACCTTAGAAGTCCCACTTTTGCTGTGGAAACAAGCAAACAAAAAGATTTTTTTTTTCCAGTCTCTTTTATTTATATTTGCAGGATGATTAAAATAATTGCAAATAGGCTGTTCCATAACAGATTTTAAACTAGTCAGTTATATCCATGATATTACAAAGTTTTGAGACCTTTTTTTAGGTTGGATATTAGGAAAAATGTCTTCACAGAAAGGTTCATAAAGGACTGGAGCAGGCTGCCCAAGGAAGTGGTTGAGTCACCACTCCTGGAGATATTTGAAAGGCATGTATATGTGTCACTTAGGGACATGGTTTAGTGGTGGACTTGGCAGTTTTAAGTTTATGGATGGAGTTGAACACCTTAAAGGTCTTTTCCAACCTTAATGATTCTACAGCTGAAGAAGAAATTTTCTGGCAGCCAGAAAGCCATGTAACCTGCTTATATGATAAGCCCCATTTCACTAGCAAATAAGTGCAGGAATACTTTCAGAAGAATTTATTAACATCCTGAGAGATTGTAGTATGATGAAAAGGGGTCTGCCAATATGAATTTTTAGCTTAAATGTTTGCAATTATCACTAAGAATGCAGCTTGAGGGCTGCATTTACAAGTAACTTACAAGAAATAATTGTTGGTTCAGGAAGATCAAATAAAGTAGAATATTGTTTTAAAATCTGATTGGTTTTATCTTATTTGAAGTTAAAGGCCTCATTTCAATAGTATGTGTCCTTCACAAGTGGAAAAGAAATAGTTTGCTATCCAGTTTAGTCCAAAGAACTTTAAGTTTCCTTCAAGAGATGTATAAGTTTTCGCTACTACTGAATTCTTCCACAGAATATTTCAGCCTAATCTGTTAATTAAACTTGTTCATAAACAAAATAATTTGGGGAAGCTTAAAACTGCATTTTTAGGATTAAAAGAAATCCTAAAAATCCTAGCAGAATTGTCTCATACACAGACAAAAATTTAGGTCTTATTTAGAAAGATTAACATCCTAAGTTTGGTCTATGTAAAAGTGTAAGAGATGCTGAAATAAGCCCTCAGCTAAACTATGTGATGAAAAGCACAAGATGCACAGAATCTCAAAGAATGTTGCTCATGCCAAAAATTAATCTGAATTTCCCTTTCCAAAAGGTTATTTCATTTGTATAAGAGTAATTATTCGCACTCGATTTGCTTCCATCTCCTGCAGTGCAAAAATTACACAGCTATATCCAGTGTCTATTATCAATTTTTCTGTGTCTTTCTCAAAAAGGCATCTCAAAATTGGTTTGGGTTTGGATCCATCTGTAATCACAGAATCACAGACTGTTAGGGGTTGGAAGGGACCTCTGGAGATCATTTAGCACAACCCCCCTGTCAGAGTAGATTCACCTAGAGCAGGTTGCACAGTATGGTGTCTAGGCAGGTTTGGAATGTCTCCAGAGATGGAGACACCACCACCTCCCTGGGCAGCCTGATCGAATGCTTTACCACCCTCAAAGTAAAAAAGTTCCTCCTTATATTTAGTTGGAACTTCCTATGTTCCAGTCTGTGCTCACTGCCCCTTGTCCTGTCTCTGGGCGCTACTAAAAAAAGCCTGGCCCCATCCTCCTGACACCCACCCTTTAAGTATTGATAAGCTTTGATAAGCTCCCCCCTCAGTCTTCTCCATGCTAACCAGACACAGCTCTCTCAGCCCTTCCTCATAAGAGAGATTTCAAGTCCCCTAATCATTTTTTTAGCCCTAAAAATGAACAATTGTGAAGATTATCATAGCTGCAGATCTAGAGAACTGACTACAGCAGAAACATTTCTGAAATGTTTCTTTTACATTTGGATCAATCACTTGTAAGACCAGAGTCTTCAGTGGTCCCTTGCTATCTACTGATAGCTCTGGAAACCAGTGTTGTCAGTGTGGTACCTTACAAAACATAAAATCGACCACAAAGTTGTCCCCAAAGCTATTAATGTTGCTACAGAAGTTTTCAATTTGTAATCAGCAAATGTTATCAGGGACAGATGTAGAACACCTGGACTCACATGCTCTTCATTGCCTTTTCCCTCAAACTTCCTAATGCTAAGCCATCAACATTGTAGAAGAGGCTCAGATGTGATGTGGTATCCAGGAGGAAGAAACAGAAGAAATATAGCACAGGTAGTGCCTCTTTCCCCTTGTGCTTACTTCAGGTCTATATTGTCTCAAAGTAAGGAAGCATGTGGGAAAATTTTTATCTAAATATGATCCCTTCTTTTGGGTTGGCTGCTGTTTCCCATGCACCTTAAAATGCTAAAGCTGATTTCCCTTAACTTGGTTTATCTTCCCAGAGTTGATTTATTGGGATGTTCAAGTTCTTAAGCTGTCATAACTTGACAAACTCTAGAGCCTATGCTCCAAACAGCACTCCAGTGTAGCAACAAATGGTCATGTGTTGGAGAGCTGGGTTTTGGGTTATTTTAAGTTTAACTCACAAGAAATAGTTATTATATTCTGTTGAAGATTTAGAACTTTTAGACTTCATTCTCCACATAGTCAAGAGAGAGCAGTTTGTGCCTTCAGAGGGAAGCTCATGTAGGAGCATAACAGGAGCCTTAGAAGTACCTCAAAATATACTTTTAGTACAAGAAAGTTATTTTTTTACACCTGTTATTTAAATATACATTTAGAATAAGAAGAAAGGATTGGGTTTTTTTCATACCTATTATTTAATTGTAATGTTTCTGGATACAGTAAAGTGGGGTTAAATCCTCTGTATTTGCTAACTCTATAACTTCACTAAATGTAGCACTTTAAAAAGCAGTGACAGTGTATTTTCATGGGCAATTTGTGTAGCTGCAATACAAGAAGCTACCTCATGTTAAAATGCTCTCCATTCCTTTAGGTGATCTTACATGCTCCTGTATGATTATAAAAGAATAATAGGTAAAATCCTGTCATTTCTTTCTTTCAGTGCAGTATGTGTTAGTTCTTTTTTGCAGTTCTTTTGTTACTTCCTACAACTGGATGAACTACTTTCAGCAGATACAAATAATTTATGGATGAAAAAGGGAAAAATGTGGGAGGGAAGTCTTTCTTCTTGAGGGAGGGAACCCAGAAACAAAAAAACTAACCTTATTTAGATAAGATTAGATGCTTACTACTTGGTGATCTACTAGAACTTCACCTAAAATTCCTTGGTTTGGTTATGGTTTTATTTTTTATCTCCAAAAAATTAACCTGTTTTGTTTCCTATGTGAAAGATGCACATTAAAAGAATGTGAGCTAGCAAATATCTTTACTGAAGCACTGCTGGCAGTAGAGATCTCTGTCAACTTCCTGGCTGTGATTCATAATCTATATTGGTGCCTTTGAGACAGCAAGCTATTGATTTTTCCCAGTCTATAATCCAAGACCATATACACAGCTTGTTAGACATCTGTCGAAGTATAAACTGAGTTTTGATACAATTTAGGGAGCTTCTGTTAGTGGGCACTTATTTTTTGTCTTGGAGAAAATCTTTACACATATGTGTAATCTTGGAGAGATTTTTTCACAGATAATTCAATAGAGTTTGGGGATTTTGTTTCTTTTCTTCCTATTTTTTTTTTTTTAAATAAACTACTTCCCTGGGTGGAACTAATATGAACCAAATTNCCCCCCCCCCACTTTTCATTTCCTTTGAATTGGTCAAGTATAATTCGGAAATACTCCTGGTTTTTCATGTTTAATATCTTGTCCATTTTACTAGCCCTTCCCAGGAAAACATTCCAGTCTTTACTGTGATACTGATTCTATATATGCACAAATAACATTCAAAAGAGTAATCATTAACTGCAGTTTCTCCATAATAAAAGGATATTAGGGTGAGTACATAAAAATCTTCCCAAAATATGCATGGCTAAAAATATACCTCTAGAGTTCAAGCCACTGCACACGCTCCTAGGTTTATTAAAATAACTACACTTAGTTTTCTGTCCTCTGAGAGTAAGCTAAAGAAAAGGAAGAGGCTAAAATAGTTTGAAGCTTATGCACTAAGATTGGAATGCCATAAGGAACAGTCTTAATATATGTTCTCTTAAACACTATTTAATATTTGTTCAAAAATACTTTAAGGGCTACCATGTAAGGACAAAATAATTCTTAAGAGCTTTGTGGATTTTATATGACAGAAATATCTCCATGTATGTCGTCACATTGCATGGTAGTCTAGAAGGTTAAGAAAATATTACACTAAGTCTCTGAAATCAAAATAAGGCATTCCTGAATATATGTGAAATATATTTTACCTAAACATGGATGATACAGAAACCATATAGTCAGAACAAGGTAATTGCTCTTTTTATATATGTGTGTGTGTATATATATATGATAGATTAATTTTCTTAAAACAATAAGGAGAAAACCAAAATCTTGTGGTGTATATATATATTAGCAAAAATATAAAAAATAGTTTTTCATGCACTGAAAAGGTTTTTTGTTTAGCTTATTTATCTATAATTTAATTGGTCTCCAGCAAAATAAATTAAGCTCCTAAATCTTCACATATTTATACAACATTTTTGGTCACTGTTTATATAATTTTTATTACCATATTTAAGCTAAACTATGTATAGTAAACCTTTAAATAAGGACTCCCAAAATTAAAGCAGTTGTTTTTTATTCTGTACTTAATTACTGTTTGGGATAATGTAAGACCTTCCTGTCTATTCCTGTTGCACTTTCCTATCCACACACTAGACGATAGTAAAGACCAAGAAGGTAACTTACATGGACTGACCCTGCCAATGCAGATTCCAAAATGAAATATGAAGGGCAAAATCATACAAAGACAAGGAGAATATCTTGAAGTTTGGGATGCTAACTATAGGTCACCAGGTTATCCAGACCAGTTAGTTTCACAAGTGAAATCAAAGGATTCACTCCTGATTTTACACTTCATCTCTCCTGCTCTAATGTCAAGCAAAATATTTGTTATTCATTATTTCTGGAAATCTGAAAGGAATTTGGATGCATTCATCAAGGTGTTCAGATTGGATATTATGAAAGATTTCTTCACCAATAGGATTATCAGGCATTGGAACAGGCTGCCTAGGGAGGTAGTGGAATCACCATCCCTGGAAGAGTTAAAAAAATGCATAGATCTGATGCCTGGGGACACGGTTTAGTGGTGAGCATGGTAGTGTTAGGTGAATAGTTGGACTTACCAGAGGTCTTTTCCAACCATAAAGATTTTATGATTCTATTCTATGATCTTTTCAACAATGTGAGAAGCAGATCATCCTTGCTCATACCATGAGAAGGGAAAAGAAAAGGAGAGTGAGAAGACACTGTGGTCCTGAGCACTTCAGGAATGCATATGATGATAAAAGTGATAAGAGTGTAGTAACCAATAGCAGATAACACAGTCTTACTAACTAAACTGCTGTCCTTGGACTAAGTATTTCAAAATTGTTCTACCTACATACAGGTACATAGTTCAGCAAAGGTTCATCTCATTCAAGCTCAGATGTATTTTAAAAAGTGGTTACATAATGAAGAGAAATGTCACAGCCTAGTGCATGTCTCTCTAGGTCTGTACACTGACAGAAAGGCTGGAGACAAATGTTCCTTAGTTATAATTCTCCAACTGGAATGTTACATACTCAACTACACAAAAGACACAGAAATTGCAGACTGACCTGTTAGTTGCCCTTTCCTATCTTCTAAATTCAGTAGTCTAACAAAGGCTGTTTTCCCAATGTGAAAGCAAGAGTATGATTATTTTCAATCCCTACTGTGTGAAGAAGTTCCATCTTCACTCTTTTATTGTTCAACAAAACTTGCAGCCACCCTTCACTCAACCCCCTTTTACCAGCTACTTCCTGCAATAGTCACAAGCTGTCTTAATCTGGTAAAACATAAACACATCTTTCAAGAGTTCATTTGCATATTTAGTTCTAGGAAAGGGTAAGATCAAAATGTATACTCTCTTCTGTCATCCAGAAGCAAACTTATACTGAGTGTCAGTAAGTGTTGTAAAAATTCAGTGTCCCCACTCAGGATATTCTAAATGCTCTTTTTTTTTACTTTAAATAAGGATGTCAGTCTACATATAGAAAGATATCCAACACATGCATCACATCATAGTTGTGCAAGCTTCTTAAGAGACCTTACCTTAATTTTGCCTTTTTTAGCTTACAATTCAAATCTTCCTTTGTCGTCAGCTAGTATAAGGGCAAAGGTTCTAGAGTAATGAACGTAATAACTTAACATTCTGCTTATTTTTAGGACCTAGGGTCTGGAAAACAGCACAGGGCAGAAACTGGACAAAACTCTCTCTATACAGGGGTGCAATGTGTTGGAAATATCATGAGGTATGTCCCAGGGAAGGGAGTCATAGCATCCAATTACCCTATGGATATGTTAATGGAGGAAATAAAGGACTTGCTGTTTGGAACCCCCTTTTTTAAGGGAAGTACTAAGGGCCAACTGTCCTGTTAGATGTATGATTCTAAGAAGCAGGGAGGGTGAAAGCAACAGGGACAATCAGAGTCAAGGAAGAGAGAAGGTTACAATTTTCTTTTGTATGGGAGTGACCAAGTAAGTTTAGAAGCTCAACTTTCTATTAATTTAATTATGGATGAGACCCTGTCTTCCCAGGTACATGAAAAGCAGGGAACCTGCTCAAAGCAGACACTGAAGGGGAATTTTCTTTGAACCTTGTGAAGGCCTCCATGATTTGATAGACTCAGCAATATATATAATAATATATATTTTTAATTGGACAACTTTTTATACATCAAAAATAAAAAAGGGCATCAGTGCCTTAAATTGCCAGGATAGAATTGTATGAAAATGGAAAACTTTGAATATTTACTATAAAGAACTGAACACCTGCTATTTCAGAATTCCCTTTAGTAGCCTATTATGTAGAAGACAAATTCAGTGAGACTTTATCACTCTTTCAGTAAGAATGAGGTAACTGTTTCTCAGGTTTATAGATGCCTTCAGAACATCTGTATTTAGTAAATTTAAATTAGACCAACTAACACTGATGAACCTTTAATTCACTAAATCTCTGCTTTCAGAACAGCATTTGTGCTATCTGCAGATCTAAAAATAAGAGAAGAACTGAGAACAGGGTTATATTTTGTTTGATATTTTTATATCAGCCATTACAAAACTAACTTCTTGAAGCTCAGTCATCTCTACTTTAAGAATAGATGATTATTACTCTTCAGCCAGCTTTATTTTTTCTCAGAAAGATATATTGTGTATTCAGGCCTCAGTTACAGACAACAACAGAAGGAATACTTCCAGAGTCCACAGGGCTAAAGTAGAGATCACAGGTTCCTAGTCAAGCAATTATTTTACAGAAACATTAGAATATTTCTATGAGTAATTAAGAAGATGTCATTTACTGTGAAAAATGTTAGGACTTGTGGTTTAGTGGGTTTCAGTTTTTAAAGGATTCTTTTTTTTTTTTTTTCCCCCAGCAACTCCCAACACTTCCATTCCCTTCAATGGTAGCTGCAGCTGATGAAAAACTATTTGAATTGCCTATACTGGTTTGAAATTTTGCAGTGGTCTTTCTCTTGCACACATACTCACACATGTTCCTCTTTACCCTTCTCTCTTTTTACCTCCATCTGCCCAAGTTTAAGACCAATCTTGCCAGACATGGATCCTCATATAGTGGAGGTAGCAAAGTTACAACAAAGCAGTTAAATGAACTGGGGAAAGAAAAAAGGAAAAACAAAAAGATGAAGTTCTCATGCTTTTTATTTTTCATTCTTTCCACCCCAGTTTTTAAAAATAAAATGTAACCTTAATAACAAGGAGGTAGATTTCCTAGAAAATTAATTAAGACTCTCAATACATACAGATTAGTGAATTCTTTTAAAAGCACCTCTAATGCATTTTTACAGGGGTCATTGTGTTTTACAATGTAACAAAAAAAAGAAAAAAAAAGAAACTAAATCACATTTTTACTAGACTTGGAATAAAAATAGGCAATTGGAAATGCATTGTAAACAGAATTATTCAAACTCAGCTTGCCTTAAGATAGAAGCAGCTTTTAAGCAGGCTGTTACATAAAGGTCCAGTATTTCTGAGATTTTATGAGAGGAATCTAATGCATTGGTCAGACAAGGTTAAGAATAATGCCCTTGCAGTCTCCCTAGATGCATTGATAGTATTTGATGTGAATAAAAAGGCTACACTTTCTGGATGTGGGTGAAACTGAACTGCACAGGCATCTAGTTGGAGATTTGAGTATGAACTTCAATATTCCTAAAAAAGCCAAGACAAACCAACAAACTAATAAAATATCCACTGTCTTTTTGAGTCTTTTTTCCTGAGTTTTGTACTGATGCTTCACTGTCCAGCTTTGCCTCTTTTCTCCACATTAGCTTTCAAAACACTTCCTGAGGCTTTTAGAAATGTCGTAAACTTACTGTATCATTACTGATTCTCACAAGCAGGAACATAAATGAATACTGTATGTGGATGATATTCTTCTTTTTATAATCCATCCTGATATTTCAATCCCAGTTATTACACTGTTCATAAATCAGTTTGGGATCCTCTCTGGCTTTAAAAGTAATTATAATAAATCCAAAGATATGTTTATGTATAGGAGGCCAATTGAACCCTTTGCTTTTCAGTTTCCATTTAAATTGGTCTCGAGAGGTCTTACCCCAGGTTATTTATTCCCTTTTCTTCAGATCTGCTGTACAGATTTAATCTTCCTTCTCTGCTTTGTAAAATTCAATAGATGCTGTACAGGTGGTTTTTGTTCTTCCCTTTTTTTACTAGGGGAAATTAATTTAAAAATTAATTGAAAACAAAATGAATTTTGTATTTTTTTCTCTGATAATAAATAAGCTTACTAAGAAATTGTGCAGACTGGCTTAAAAAATGTTTCTAGGTGCCTTGAAAACAATTGCTCAACTCATTTACCTATTCTAATACAGCACAAAAACGTGTCAGTCTGCTCTGCATTTTTTCCATTTGCCTGGTTGTTAAGTATAATTCAGCTTCTAAGTCCTTTCTTTCTGCATCTTTCTGACTGATGAAATTCTCATACAGAAGTCAAAAGAAGGTAAGCTGGCATGTCAGTAGGTGTGGATCAGAGCAACAGAACTGCAGGGCTAAAAGCTTTGTCTGTTCACACAGACTCCTGATTTCACAAAGCTCTTCTTCCAGAAACGCAGCAAATGCTGGAGGATATTGAAAGAGTTCAGACAAGATGCAAACCTTATCAACAACCTGTTAAAAGACAAGTAAGAAATAAAGGAATTTGTTTTATGAAACATACACCTGAGGAACACCCTTCCACAAGGTTTTATTTCACCACCTTCATTTTAATTACCTTCTTTCCCCAAATAAAAATAATGGGAGCTACATATACAATTCAAATCTGGGAGTGAAAGTATCCTTTCTCAAGTATTCAAATCAAATCAATGTCAAGTATTTCAAATCCTTTCCCTAGTCTTTGCAAGTGAAATATCCTTCTCCTTTATAATAGAGAGAAAAAGTACTGCTTTATGTGCTCTGATTCTGAAATAATTTGCACTTTACTTCAACAGTTGGATATTTACAGAAGTGAGTAAGGAGAGGATATTTATAAGGAACACTAGCATGCTGAACTTAGGATGCATCAAGACTAGTTATGTCCAGGAGCTGTCAGAATTTACAATCTGAGAGAAGATGAGAAGAGCAATTTTATAAAAGAGGTTGGGGGTTTTTTGTTTGGGTTTTTTTTGGGGGGGTGGGGGAGTTTTTTTATTTTTCTGGGTTTTTTCCCATTTTTTTTTCTCCCTCCCTTAAAGAAGTTGACATGCAATTAACCACAGCAGTCCAGAAGCTGTGGCTTTAAGAACATTGCAAGGTATTATAAGAAGTAGAAATAGATTTTCAAATGGTTGTCTGGAAAGTGGGAGCTCTTTTAGAGATTGAGACTGTAGAATTAAGAAATGCTGGATGCTAATAAAAGTTGAAGCAAAAGCCAAGCTAGAACAAAGGGCCCAACCTGCAAGGACAAGATAAGCAAGTTACTGTAAGAAATTTTACTTAAGCTGTTACCAATAAGATTCAAATTTTCTCTCTTTAAATTACAGACAATGCTTATTCTGATTGCTTTTTTTTTTATTTTCTGTTTTTTATAGGATAGCCCTAGAGTTTGGAAAATGCTCTGGAACATTCATTTGTAAGAGGGTGGAACACCTTTACTTCAGGGTTCTGATTAACTTCATGTCACATCATGATGTGTCTTCCCATTTTTAAATTACCTCACGTATTGTTTGGAAGACTGATACATACTTGTTACTAAAGGATACTAAACAAATCTGTCCCAACTGTGTGCTTTAATTCAGATGCATAATCCCAAATGAACCTGCCTTGTTTACAGGACAGATTTCTTTTTCTTTCTTAGTTTTGTGTTTTGTTTGTTTGGGTTTTTTTAGTTTTGAGCTATTAAATATAATTCTGTTTAATTCTGAAAAATTATGTTTTGAAACGTATGTTTAATATACAGCTATATTAGCTCATCCCATATTCAAGAATTTCCATAGTCTTATCATTATCTACTTGTGAAAAATACAAAATGATGAAATGATCACTGTGTTTGGATACACAGGAGGATCAATGATTTCTGAACCAAGTTAAAATCTATCTTCAGTCTGTCACTAGCCTTTACTTGAAGTTGCATCTGCCTTCACAACACTAAACTGATATGTGTTTTGTTTTGTTGGTTTTAGGTTTTGGATATTTTTGTTTAGTTGGTTTTGTTGTTTTGTTGGGGCTTTTCTTGCTGTTGTTTGTTTGTTTGTTTGAACAAAGAAAAAGTAATTTCTGATGCCTTCATTTCTAATTGACTGACATCCTCCTCTGTATCCACTCCAATGGAAGAGCTGCTCATAACGTTGAAAGAGAGTTTAGATCTTGAAAGTTGGTTTAGCAATATTTCTTCTTTAGAAACACACTTTTACAGAAATTAAGCTATTGACATTTTGCTGGGAATAAACATTGTCTCTGTAAGGCATAGCCTGGAGGATCCTGAGCCTACTAGGTTCTCATGCCAACTGATTTTCAAGCGAGTACTTAATGCTGATTATGACCTTAGGTATACTTACCAAGTGTACACTCTTACCTGCCACAGAGACATAGATTTTGGAAACATTCAGTATGGTGCTTGTAAGTTTTTTGTTTTGGTTTTAGGGTTTTTTGTGTTTTGCTTGTTTGTGTAGGTTTTGTTTGTTTTTAAAAAAGAAGTCTAATATGGAGTGTTCTGTTCCTGAGGTTATCTTCCCATTTTGCTGCTAGGGTCCCTGGATATGCAGGTTATGAGGCTCTGCTGGAAAGCTTATGTTTTGCAAACCTTTCTTGGGGAGGAAAAACATAAGGGTGGCAGTTACCAGTTTTCTACTGGATATGTAAGTAGAGGTTCAAGAACTCCATTGAACTGTCTATATTATTGCACAACAGTTTGGATGGTAAACAGGATTGGTTGTGGATAATACTCACCTTAGATGTCATTGCAAAGCTGAGTGTCTGAAAATATTGGGTTTAGAAATATTAACAGGTGCTGCTCAATGTCCTTGGATCTCTTTAAATAATTCACATAATATCTGTGTGTGAGTGCCTGCATATATAGAAATATATATATATTTGGGTTTGGATAGGGTTTTTACCATGATTGTGGTACTCAGTATATGGAAATAATTTCATCTAAGTCATGCTAGGATCAATGAGAATCTTATAATTGATTTTTCTGTGCAGGTATTTCCAGTTCTCAATTATCCAAGTCCAGTTCAGTTCCAAACTCAGTGTTGTGATTGCTGAGTGCTGTTTATCTCTAATTCTTGTGTAATTGTATTATACCTGGTCTTACATAAATCCAGAGAATAGTGGGTTTGAATAAGCATGTTTTAATATGAATGATGGAGATAGTATGCCACTACAGACTGACAAATTTGCAAGATACTTAGGGTAACACTCATCATGCTCATCTTCATTATTTTCATGCTTATCCTTGGAACCTTTCTAGGTATGCATCTCCCTGTTTATTACACTGTCAGCAACTGCAAAAGACATTCAGGTCAAGTAGGCTCAAAACCACTCTGAACAATAAAGCTACATCATATAGCTGTATGGTAGCATTTCTATGAATATTAGAATTGTTTTTTTAAAAGTGGTTTTGTTTTGGGTTTTTTGGGTTTTGATTTTTTGTTTGTTTGCTTCAATTTTCTTTGACTTTTTAAAAGTACATTTCAGAACTCTTCATTGAAGAGATTAATTAGATGCTATAATCTTATATTTAGTGATGGTTAGATCACATTATTAAACTCACTTAAAATATGAGGTAACATTTTAAATGTACCTGCTTGCACCCATACCATGTTTTAAGCTGTAAGGACTGGAAAACTGAAGGAATGAAGGAGTGTTTTGCACGTCTTTGTATGTGGTTCGGTGGTATGCAAGTCATTATATAAGACAAAGGAGAGACGTAATTGAGATGCATACAACGAATGCTAATTAACAAAGTTGGATAACACTATTTTAGAACCCAAGGGCTGGGAAGATGGAACAAATATAAGCAGCAGAATTTAAAAAAAATAGAATATTTTAGGATAATTTTTAACTTTTGGAACTCAGTCCAAATACATATCTGACTCCTGATTTCAGCAGGATACAAAGCAAATTCGTTATATTTTTATTAATTAAAAATATTGAGAGAATAAACAAACGAGAAATTGATGAAAATGGTGAAAATAAGAGAAATTCAAGAGTAAATGTGGATTTAGTAGTATGTTATCTCTTTATAGCATATCTTTGTAAAGTTATACTTACAAACTAGGTAATAAGTTGAATGGGGAAAATTAGGAAATGAATTTATTAAGAGGCATGATTTTCCTTAGAATTATTGCCCCAGAAATACTCATTGCTGAAAATAAACTCGAGGGAATGTTTTTTCCACTTATTATAAGCCTGATCCTTGCTCTTACAGTATGCTGAGGTTTGCTTTTTGGGCTGCGTGCTTTAACTGTTCTGGCTCAGCACCATGCTGAATTGCAACTCTGGCCTTTAACTGCTCAGAAGATATAACTCCAGTAAACAGAAAAAAACATATCCATGGCAACCTACAGTTTTAGTTCTAAGTTTTCAAAACACAAAAAGGTAATTATTTTTTTTACTTTTTATTTTTATATTCCTGTGGCTCGAAACAGCAGTGATGACCTCCTGGCTGGGCATTTCCAAGCTATTAATGACAGGCTGAGTTATGCGACCTTGACTTCACCTGCAGCCATTAACTTTTCTATCTAGTCATTAACTGCTGCAAAATGCCCTCCCTTTTGGTCATTATTTCTTATATATGCATTTCTTAAATAGGCATTTTCTGTAACAATTACGTGTCAGAGTAATTTCATATTTTTTATTAATAAGTACTATCTTATCTTTGTGTTCAAGCCACAAAGATCCTTTGACATCTAGCAGCTTGCATATAATTTAAGTTTCTAAGGAAGAGGTCATCATTTATGCACTGGCAAATGGGAGACAGAAGGTTTAAAATCTAATGTTTTACATGGGAGGAAGAAGTCTTGCCTCGTTTGAGTTAAATCTATGGAGCATATTCAGAACTGCTGAGAAATTCATTTTTAGATGGGGCATTTAGATGTACAATGTATGCCACAACACCAGCTAGAAAACCCGTAGCATTAATAGTAAAGGTGACCTCTAAGTTATCCCTCCTGACTACCGGATCTTTAGACAAAATGGTTAGTAATTTCACTGGGATTAATTTGCCAGCATTTTGCAGACCCTTATCTTATTTTCTGGAACTCATAGAGGGATCAGAATCCACATGATATATTTCTCTTATCTGTCAGTGCAGCAGCATAAGATAAAAGAAGATTCTTATTGAATGGATATATTTTTCATTGTCCTTCATACCATAGATTAAATGGGTCTTGTATGATTTTTCTTTTCCTGATAGAGCAACCCATACTTCTGCATAAATAACTTCTGTGTAATTTGAGAACTCTTGTGAAGAGCTCAGTAATCAAATTTTTTAGATGCTGCAATTAGTGGCCTTACCTGGGTCAAAACCTGAATGTTGCTGGAGGGGAAAATGGTCATAGAGTTATTTTCAAGGGTGGGATTTAGTTGTCTGCATGAACGACAAAGAATATTGTGGCATATGGCTGGAAACAGCAGCAACAGAAGATTTGTTTAATTTGTTTGTTCCTGTAACTCAGGCACACAGTTACACTTCTGTAAACAATGTTTGTTCAATGAAGGGTTTAGTCCTTTGCATTGGAAATTTCTCTGACAATATCCTTGACTAAAAGGAAATATCTGTCCTATTAAAAGAAAAAAAATGCTTCCAGGAGATAAAACTTGTTTTTCTTTTTGTCATCATTTATGTAGGTGTCTGGTTTATTGGAACATATCATCCTAATTTTGTACAACAGAGTGGGGGGGGAAAGCAGAGAGATGTGAATGTAAACTACAAGAATGTAAACTACAGAAGTAAACTCTGCAAATCTTGATAAATACAACTCCACCAGTAAGTGACAATATAGGTGAAACATTTCTCTTTTTAAACTTTTTTTTCCATTAGTTTTTTGACAGGAGTACACTAGTTCAGCTTTAATGAGATTCTAGTGTAAAAACTTCAGGGCTAAATAAAAGAAACAAATCAAAAGGACCGGATGATTGCCATTTAATGTGAAAGAATGAAAGTGCAAACAATCATTGTGTGACATCTAGCTGTGCTATTCACTGCAGAATGACAGGTAGAACAATTCAAAGTTACTGATCTAAAGATGGAATAACAGCTCATATGTTTGAAGTGTTCAGAAGATGAAGAAATAAAACAGACTCTAAGATAAGACATGGTTAAGCCTTTTAAATTCCATGCCTTATTGTCAGTATCACTTGAACGCTTTTGTACACATTTTTTTTCTTTCCCTTCAGAAACTATTTTAATGAAGGAATTACTTTTAAGAGCTGGTTTTTATTATTATCTTTCAGGCTGAATGGTGTGCTTCGTTTTTCAACAAGATGAGAAGCAAAGATACACAATGAAAAGTACATTGCTAGTTTGTATTCTGAGGATATATTGTTAAGCTGTGCATAGTTAAGCAAGTTCAATAATTAACATGCTAATTTCTTCTCCAGGTAGCCTGACTTTTTTTCAACATGCAACATAACAAATTTGTTATGAATTTCTGTTTACATTTTCCTTGTCAGTTCTTGATATTATTTTAAAGCTTTAAGGAAAATCAACTCTTCTTTCTTTCAGCAAGCCTTTTTATCAGTGAAATAACCTATTTTAGTTACTGCTGGAAACAATAATCTGTAATTGCTGCTTTCAGTCCTAATTTGGCCTGTCTCTAGTTTTTCATCTCAATCTAATCTAAACCTATTTGAGCAAATAAAATGATATTTACCTTATCCTCTGTTACAAGCTTTCAAGATTACAGGCTTCAGGAAAAATCAATACAAAATACCAGCTTAGCAGCAGGTTTGTGCTCAGAAAGAATGCTAACTTTACTTTCCTGCATTTTCTGACGCTCTATTCTCCTGGAGTGAAAGCAAACCTTAGACTATAAGGAATAAAAGGGGAGGGAGGGGTGGGGTGGCTGCGGGGGAGGAAAAGAAACACAAAACCCCCCAGCCTTCAATGATGTGTTTGGTTCATGGTTAGTAGCCACTTTCGAGCTTACAAGCCGAAGTGCAGTGCATGGTCAAGCTCCTAACCTTTAGCTTCTGCTTCCACACTACACATCTTACAGAGTTCTCCAAAAGGAAGGATCTTGACCTCACGGATGATTTTTCAGACTCAAATACCATCTTCATTTATTATTTATTTGCTCAGGCAGTTGGGATTTGAGGTATCATCATACCTGACTGACTGACTTAAAGTAGCCACCTCTCTGTGGGGGAATCTCATGAGAATAAAATCCTATTACTTTCCAAAAAGATTACCTCATTTGCTGCTTGAAATAAGTTTTTGAGAAAAACATTTGAATGTTGAGTTTGTAAACAACCAAGAATTCTCAGCAGTGCTACTTTTTTTTTCTTGTTTTTCTTTTTACTGTGTTTTTTTCAGTTTTTCTTTTCTTTAATGCTGAGAAGGATGTCTGACTTACCACGATTTTGCTTCATTTTGTTGTCGTCACCCTTACCTTGTGAATAGTCTCTGATTTGAAAAATTATGAGGCATTACTTGGTCTCTTTTTAGACCCTTTAGGATCATAATTGTGTAACAGTAATGTAGTGTTTGAAAGAAGCTCTAAACTAAGTCAAATATTTAACTTAATCATCCCCCTTTGAAATACTTAATTCAGGACTCAAGGTTGCTCAGATAAGTAACAACATAGGTATGTCCTCTTCTTTGGATGCCTATATGAGAGTAACAGTGACACACTCAGAAAAGTAAATCACCTATTTTTTTTACTTCCCTGAGAACAGCAGCAATTGTATCCATGCATTTAGGAGGGAAAAGCAAAAATCTTTTAAATAGGGGATTAAGACCTAATTATATTCACCTAACTGCAGTTGCTAAATTAGTACTGTAGTCACTCTAGGCACAGAAGTAATCAATGGAGAGAGATAAAGACCTTCAGAGTGCTGGAGTCAGAGGGGAACTAAACTGCCCTTTGGAGATGCTTATTTCTTTCCATTGAATATAGAAGGTGGCTAAAGTAACCTCAGGTGATTCATCCTAAAGTTATTTAGGGTAAATCTGAGTGATAGTTTTTCTGCCATCATATTCTAAGCCATAAGACTTCTGTTCTGCAGACATACTGTCACCCATAGAGGATTCTCCAGAAACCCAGAACTGCTGAAGTGTCTATTAGCTTCTAGTTCAGCCCTGACAGAAACAATCAAAGCTTTGGAAGAGCAGTTCTTAATCATAATAACTTACTTTTTTAGGGTGATTTCTGAGATGCAAGACTTTGAAAAATGCTAGAACATTATCTCATTTCTCTTCTGTGACAGATTAGCCATTGTTTAGGTGAAGCTGAGCCTCTCCTGCATCTTTTTTACTTTTCTCTCCAGTCCTCTTTACCTGTGGTAGTCTCAAGTGATCATGTGTTTCATTTCCAAAGAAGAAAATCGGACAGTTTATTCCTCCCAGAGCTGTTATTCCAAGATCTCCCCAGATTCTTTTAATCACTTACATTCAGCTCATGTTCTGAGGCTGCATTTTCTAAGTGAAAACCAAAATTTGAGAAATATTATTTTGAAAAAAATCATTAGCATTTTACAGCACTGTGTATTGCTCCCATTAAGCTTCATGAAGTTTGATCCCCATTTTCAAATATGACACAAGATTATTGTAATCAAATTTCTTGTGTATCTGACAATTCTGCTGATAACTTGTGAAGCCTTCGACAAATTTCATGCAAATTTGGCATACAGGTAAAAGTCTTAAGAATTCCAGCTTCCTGCAGTAGGCTGATGTTGCCTATCCCATGTATAAACACAATTCTTCTGGCAGCAGTGATGTGTTGTGTCCTGTTTAGCTTAGGACCACAACTAGGATTTTAGCTTCAGTTTGTCCTCGTGTAATTTCTGGGCTCCCTCAGTTGTTTTTAAGACTCTTTCAGCAATTTAGGTTAGATTTACAAATTTAAACTCACTATAGCTATACATAATTTTGACCAAAACTTTGACCTGTTCCATTCCAAGAGCTCTTACATTTTGTTTTCAGCACCCCTTCTGTAGCTCTTTGCAGGTATAACTGGCTGAAACAGTGCAACCATGTAGCATAGAAACAATTATATTAGTTGAAGGTGTTGATACATTGATGTAACCTCTTTCTAAAAATTTACAAGAGTTCCACTGAATTTTACAAATTCATATTAAAATCATTTTTGCTAAGACCTTTTATGGTGATTCTTTAGGTGACTTAAACACTCATCTGCAACACTACTACTGAAAGTATTTCACCATGGCAGTGGTGACATGCCTCAGCAGAAAAGTGCAAAGGGAATGTACACTCACTGAAAATGATAAGTTCCCTTTTTTAAAAACAAACACACACACATACAAGAAGTCTATGACATTTTGTAGCAGAATGTTTTTCTATGTCTGTGATATTTAGGAAACATCAAATGGAGGTGACTGAAAATCAGCAGAGCTTGGAGTTCATTCCGATTAGCTTCCTGGACAGACTTCCCATATCAAAAGACAAAATAGAACTACTGCTAGATCATTTAAAGTATTTAGGAGGCCAAAAATGACTCCTTAAGTTTATCTTCTAAAACCATAATGCCTGAGGATTTTGGAATATTCCAGAAGATCCCATTTGAGTACTGGGTACCTATGCATTCATAAAAACTGATAAAAACAGATCAGTGTCACACTGAGACAATGATGCAATGGACTAATCTTTAATTCAAATCAAATTTGTCATTTTCTGACAAAAACCCAACACTTTAGAGGTTTTCTTGTCCTGAACTTAAAAATATTTGAAGGAAGAGACGCTTCAGCACAGTTTCAATGGAGGGAAGCTGGAGAACACAGAATACCTAACTGCAACTCATTCAATTTATATCTTATTGTTGATCATGGACTGTAAACTCCAGTAGAAGGTAAGAGAGTGGTTGCCAGACCAGAGTCTCCACAGTGGACCCACCAGCTTGTGCACAGCAGTAGGAGATGGACATCACAGTTGGGAATTGCAATGAACTTGCACAGGGATGGTAATGACCACTAAATATCCCAAGAAGTACCTAGCAACTTTTCCATAGCAGAGCAAGAAGAACAGCATAGCAAAGACAGGGCCAGTTTCATCCAGTAAAAGCTGGAAAAAAAATCTTTATCAGAAAAATATTGTGCCGTGGAATATTAGCAGACACAGGAACACCATTTGGTGTTCAGTTTTGGGCCCCTTACTACAAAAAAGACAGAGGCATTGGAGAGTGTTCAGAGGAGGGCAACAAGGCTGGTGAGGGGTCTGGAGAATAGGTATTATGAGGACCAGCTGAGAGAACTGGGGTTGTCTAGTCTCAGGAAAAGGAGGTTCAGGGGAGACCTCCTCTCTTTCTACAACTTCCTGAAGGGAGGTTGTAGTGAGATAGGGGCTGGTCTCTTCTCCAGGGCTACGAGTGAAAGGACAAGAAGAAAAGTTCTCAAGCTGCACCGGGGAGGCTTAGATTGGGTATCAGGAAAAATTTCTTCACTGAAAGAGTTGTTAGACGTTGGCACAGGCTGCCCAGGGAAGTGGTGGAGTCACCATCCCTGGAGGTGTTTAAAAAACAAGATCAAGACATAGTTTAAAGACATAGTTTAGTCTTCGGGACATGGTATAGTGGCTGACAAAGATAGGTTCACAGGGAAGACATTTGAATAGCATCTATTCACTTCCCTGTGCTCCTCTGGCCTATTTATTGTAGCCACTTGCTGTTAGTAGTCTCGTGTTTCACTGATAAGCTCCTCAGAATGCAGGTGTATTTACACAGTTTCTAGTACAACTGAGTATAATGTAAACCACCAGTAGAGAAATCAACACAGCTACCACTATAAATGGTAAAAATGACACTATAAAGCATATTCATTAACAAGGAAAAGAATAACAAATTCTCTCAATTCCTAATCATGTGTTTATAAGATAAGCTCTTAAAAACCTGTCAGTGTTGTGTGTTGAAGAAATAATACTTTCTGGAAGGTTAAAGGTTGTGTAATCATAATGATATAACTTCCTCTGAAAGGTCTAAATTGATAGAAAACACTGAGAATGCAGAGACAAAGGAGGCAGGCTGATTCTTGAGGGCAGAAGCCCTTTCCTCTTTTGAGCGGAGTGACAAGAAAAGGTAAACAAGACAATGGCAGAAGTCACACCTCCACAGCTGCCAGGAAACCTTTGTCTTCCAGAAGGTGGTCAAAACCTAAAATTCTCCCACAGATGCTGAGAAACAAAGCATGGCACTCTAAGACTTAAAAGAACAAGTCACAGCTACCTGTGCCACTGAACTGAACCTTCTGCTATCTTGGGATGCAGTCATGTCTTAACTCTCTAATACTGTCAGGCTCTGTATTTATTGTCATCAAACAGCATTGGATATCTTCAGGTATTGCTTTTTCTCCTACAAAAGACTGTTTGGCTCCTCACTTTTAGACTTCACATGCTTAAAATACCAGTTCTAAACCAAATCAAAGTGTAGTTCTTTGCTTCTTACCCTACTTCATAGAATCAGAAAGTCATTATGGTTGGAAAAGACCTTCAAAATCAAGTCTAACTGTCAACCTATCACCACCATGCCATTAGACCATGTCTAGTAATCTAAATGGAGAGTTTCCAAGGTAAGAATTTGGGGTTAAGTCTCACTGCATGTAAGTGTCAAATCTAACCAATTGTTTCACCTCTCTGAACGTTAAAACCCAGAATGCCATCACAGGCACCATTTTTAAGCCGGAGTTTTGCAATGTTCTCTCCATTCTTCACCTACAAACATTCTTTCTTTGTGGTTTGGCCTGAGGATCTAAGCTACATTTTATTTTTAATCCAACTGTGCTCTCTTAGCCAGCCAAGCACAGTGGGGGTTTGTACCTAACATTAATTAAGTGGAACAGATAACTTCTTCTAATATATGGCCTCTCAGTACTGAAAGGTTAAATTACATCAAAGGATAAAAAAATAATATCTTAAAACTAAACACTATTCATCCATACAGCAAGGAAATTTCAGAGAGTGAAGGGTTAGGGCTGGTCACTAAATGAGTGATAGACACTCTCTATTAACCCCTCCCTGTTCCCATGGGGAAGAGAAAGGGAATAAGGGAGAGAGACTTATGGATTGGAAAAGAAAATTAGAACTACTTTAATGAAAACAATAACAACAAAATGAAATATATACAAATATATACAAGATCAATAGTGAACCCAACCCCAGGACATGGAGAAGCAGCTCTTGGGTACTACACAAAGCAGGACTGCTTTGTCCACAGGTGTAAAAAATGATAGCCCAGAGGGGAACATATAAAAAAATCTCAGATGTGATAAAGGCTTTACTTTGATTTTGTCACCTCTAAAAATTATTTTGAGAACATATACATTTTCTTTTAACTTTGCCAGAAAAGACAAGCAGGGGTGCTTATTTGTTTGGGTTATTCAATGAAATTTTTGTACCTTTCCACATACTTGGAAAGTAAACAACCTAAAGTAGCACTAAGGGAAAAAAAAAAAGGAAATTGATGGAGAACAGGTATACTGAAGGAACATCAGAAGTTTACATAGCAACATAGCATCTAAATGGAAAAGTAAAAGGAAAGCTTTTTTTTTCCAAAGATGGGAGTAGTTTCCAGCTATTGGATGTTTATTATTGCATATTTTATCCTGATGCTGGGGATTCAGTCTTAATTGGAGGATGCAAGCACTGTGGTCAAATTACAGCTTAAACAAGTGTTCCACCTCTATATTTCAGGAGCAAAGAGCAAAAAGATCCAATAGTCCAAACAAATGCAGAAAGCCAGGAAGAACAACTGGCAAAATAAATCCCACATATTTAGAACATGAGAAATAGTGGTTTTAGGCAGAATGTTTCTTCTGTAAAGAAAATTTAGGTGTCCTTAAGACTGAGATTGTAGGATCTTTAAATTTAATCATTTACTTTGTACAAGGAGGAATTTGAATTCAAAAGAAATTCAAGATGCTAAGACTCTCAAAATAAACATCCTTTTTTATTCCATATTCTTAGCTTGCATTTCTTGTTCTTGTCTGTGGACTTTGCCAGGCATCTTTTTGCTGTATTTTCGTGAGTATATGGTAATTGTTAAGATTTTTTTCCTAATTTACAGAAGTCTTAAAATTTTGTATAAACACATTCTGAGTTTAAGAAAATGAATTGTACAGTGAAATGAAAGATTTTTCTAGAGCTAAGACAACATAATTAAAAAGTCAGCTTAATGTTCTAAAATATAATTTTGCTTTTGTTGCAGTTGAAAAATGAAGATTTCTTTTATATAATGTATATCCCAAGATGATTTCAATACACTTTCACTTAGAAAAGCTAGCTGCTATCACATATGAATTTTCAAAGCTTGCCAAGGCTTTGGGAGGAATGATGAAAATTACTGTTGCACGACCTTCAGCTTTTCTTTGTTTCATAAAAGGCTAAGATAGCATTTTTGTCATTTTTCTTTCAGCTCAGGTCTTTCATCATAAATATCAAAGCATGCAATTATGCCTGCTCATATCCTACCATATTCTGCCTGTTTTCTATCCACAGTGATGGTGTTCTTTTAGGATAACTTTTTCTTTTGCTTTTCTTTTTAAATTTGAAAGAAGTCCCATGTTTTTGTTGAGTGCCATAAATTGTTCATGAAATGCATGTTGCATGGATTAAAAAGAAGAAAAGTTTATTAAAATGGCTTTTATTCTTTTGTTTTAAGGAAAATTTAAAAAGATGCTCAAGTGTTTAACCTAACAGGATCATGGGAGGCTGATTTGGCCTACAGGTGGAATTTTTAAATAGTACTCATTGTAAAGAAAAAGATGATCATCTCTCCTATTAAAATCTCTAGTTTCATGCTGAATTATTCCTGCAGTTCCTTTTCAGTTTTCATATGTAACTTGTTGTTCTGTCCTGTTTCCTTGATTTCTTGTAGCCTGATCAAAGACATAGAATACTCATAGCTGCTGTTGCCTAAATTAAGTCATAATTGCATAATATACCTGAAAATTAGGTTACTTCTATGTCTGAAGTACTTCAAATGAGTGCCCGTTTCCTTATTTGCATGTATTTACTGATCTATTCCAATTTACTATGTCTAGTGGCATAGTGTTATAAATATATCAGACCCAAATACCCATGGTTCCCCTGCTTCTGAATTGTTTTTTATTTGGTTTTGGCTTTTCTACAACTGCTACCTTAAACACTAGTAGCAACTTACACTGTAAGAATATTAGGATTCTATTAATTGACTGGGAAAAATAATGTTTCTTGAAAAAGAACAGCAACCTTTTGTGAGTTCTTGCAGCAAGGCACCTCCCCATTTTTTGTTTATTATGCTCAGATTTTTATCAAATTTACAATGACAGAAGGAATACATTGTTTTCATCAATTTGAACTGTGCTGTCACATGAATGTGAACTTACTGGCTATGTCTTAAGTTAAATGTCAAGGGATATACATTTTTCACATAGAATAAAATTGATTTCAAGTTTCTTTTAACATTGGTGGAGAAAAAAATCCACTTTATTTTTAAAGCAAATAGAACTTTGTAATAAAAGTAGCATGTGTTAATAAAAATGCTGTGCCTGAATAGTGAATTACTCATAGTACATATAATTAAAGATTTTTAACAATAATAGCTTGAAGTATCAAAACTTTGCTATTTAATATTTGCTGATGTAAGATTGCAATGTCATAAATAAAATTGTTTTCAAAAAAGCTAAATCAATTTGATTAAGAACATATTTAAGCATTTTTCAATCTTAAATAGGCAGAGGCTTTCTGTGGTTTGTTTTGGGGTTTTTTTGGTGTAACTTTTGAAAAGCCCCTCCTCAGCATATTACTACTCCCAGCAAACCCCTCAGCATAGTGGCTATATGCATCAATACTATAAAGAAAGGGAGATGACACTTACCATAAGAAAGTTCATTAATTCTTAAGACTTCTAAAATATTAATAGAACTCTCAATACCATTGCTTGCTCATGCAGTGTCCATTCAGTTCTTTGTGAATCTGAGAAGGTAGGTGAAAATTCTTAGGTTATTATAGATCCTTCTTCGTACATCACAGCTTGTGCTTGCTCATTTTCCCACATTGAATAATAAATATGATCAGAAATTACTGCATGTGTAAAACCCAAAAAATATGCAAGTGTTTGAGAGATACAAAGTAGCTGCTTGAGAAACTTTTAATATCTGTAGCAACTGATGGAGCATATTGGCCTCTGCCTGTCTGAAATCCATTTGAAACAATTTGACTCTTTCTACCAGCCAGAAACTACATTTCAAATGTTAAACCTCAATAATAAAAGGATATCATACTGAATAACACTTTAATACGTATTTTGTTCTCCATCCATAATACCTGGATCCCAGACTACTTTATAGCCTAACCATAAAGCAATTGATGCTAAATTTCTTTTTAATTGGAAGAAACTCCTTAATCCTTTCCAGCATTCCTTATGCTTAGTATAGAATAGTAATAAAACTGTTCTTTTTTGCACCTTATAAATCTATCTACCTATAAGCATATCATCATCCTTGCTGAAAGAATAGCTTTAACCAATAAAAGTTTGCTTTTTTTTTTAGGGAAACCATAAAAATGAATTTTAAAATCATGCAAATAGGAAGACATTCTAAAATACTCCCTTTTACCAGAGGCAGACACTATTAGGGCATGATGTAGGCATAGTATTTATGATCAAGGCTGAAGTTCTGTTAATCAAATTAAGATGGTATTCCCAATTGCACAAGTGTAAAGTGTGGGTTACAGCCTAGAACCAGGCAGAATACTTTGAAGACTGAGGGTTGTAGGCTTTACTTCTTGCTTCCAGAATAGCCAGTAAACAAATAACACAAAAAGGTGAGCTACACTGTGGTAGGGTGGGAAATAAAGAAACAAGAAACAGAGGGTGACATATATAATAACAACTATGAATTACAGTGATCATGGATCACTATTCATCATGGCAGCAAAAGGACAAACTATGTTGTTGACAGAAATCAGAAAAATGAAAGATTTTCCCTCCCAAAATAGTGTATAAAATACCAGGCATGGAAAGCTGTTGAAGGGGATTCTAGTGATGAAAATCTGTATATTTAAAGATTAGTTCACAAAAACAAATGTAAGCAAGTTGTACTGCATTAGTGACTTTATCATTAGGAAAACAATACTGAATGCTTAGCAATAAAGAAACTCAAAGATGTTACTAATTTGCTATTTTTATTAATCACTATTTCTGATAACTATTACTACTACTACTACTAATAGCATTGAGACTATTACTGCTAAGTAATATTCACTTAAACCAGTACAGTACCTGAGCAAGGCCCGTTTGAAGATGTGTGATCCTTTAAACCGTTTCTTTCAGGTTTATGAACTCTAAAATTTCCAGAGGGACCTTGAGAGACTGGAGTAGACTCATGTGAACCTCATGAAGTTCAAGTACAAGGTCTTGCAAAAGGGTCAGGACAATCACAATTATCAATAAAGACTAAGGGTTGAATGGATTGAGAGGAGGTCTGCAAAGAATGACTTGGGGATAATGCTAGATGAAAAATTGGACATGAATCAGCAACGTGTCCTTGCAGTCCAGAAAGCAAGTGATATCCTGGGCTGCATCAAAAGAAGAGTGACCTGGAGGTTGAGGGAGGTGTTTCTCCCCCCCACTCCACTTTCGTGAGACTCCACCTGGAGTATTACATCCAGCTCTAGGTCCTCCAGTGCAAAATGTTGATCTGCTAGAGCAAGTCCAGAGAAGGGCCACAAAAAAGACCAGAGTTCTAGGGCACCACTTCTATGAAGAAAGGCTGAGTTGAGGTTGTTGAGCCTGAAGAAAAGAAGGCTTTGTGGGGAGACCTTATTGTGGCCTTCTTGCTAAAAATATACAAACACACAGGTGTCAGTGACTAAATTGCTGGAAGAAGAAATCTAAGCTAGGAACTCATCAGAGAAAATAAGTTGTCTCACAAAACACTAGTCAGACCAAACTAGCTTCAGTGCTTGACTAACTGACTTTGCTGTCAGCAGCACCAGGAAGCAGGGGGAATGCAACAGGAGCAGTACATGTATTGTGGAGGTTACCAAAAGTAATGTGTTCACTTCCAAGTACACTAAAGTAGTTTACCAGTACAAGATGCTTCCAGGGCTATGGAGAGCCTTAGATGTCTGCATTAGATGATCCTTCTTATGCCATATACTTCAGTGCATTTCTGCAGAATGCTTGAAATGTGTGCTGGGACATTACTAGTGATGTGCCCAACCCAACATGACAGCTTGCACTTCAGAATCTCTCTGTAAAAGCAATTTCTTCCAGTGTATATACATACATGCATATATATACATATACATCTCCTAGTATCAGGGAAGAAATTATCTTAAGACCTGTGACAAAGAACAGGTTGGGTTAGCAGAAATCTGTAGAAATCCTCCTTCAGGAAAGAAAGTCCTAACCCCTCATATCTGATTTTTCTTTAGCTAGAATAAGTCAAGCAACAAGATTCACTAAAGGTTGAAGAAGTTAAACCTCATTTTTGCAAATCTAGTTAATTATGGCATATGTTTGGCTTTCCAGCAAAGAGAATGAGAAAGACGAATCAAAACATACACATTAGTAAAAGCTGGGTGTAAAGGAGTTCATTTTTGTTTGATTTTCGGTTTCTAGTCAGTTAAGATTCTTTGGGTCTTCTGTATAGAAAACTACCATAAAACCTTCCTAAATATATTTAGCTTTTCTTAGGCTAATCCCTTAGCAACTCATTTATAACTATCCATTCAATTAGCATAGCACCTATTACCCTTGAAATTCTAGGGCTTGCTACCTTAGAGAAACTAAAGCTTTAGGAAGTGTTAATTAGGAGTTACGGGACTTAATTAAGAAGTAGGAGAAAGTTCCCAAACATCAAGTTGCATTGTAACATGTATTTCTATTAAGAATAACAGTTAATTCTATTAGGAAATAACAATTACAATATTTTACTTTGAGAATCTATATATCAAATAAAAAGAGAATAAAGTTGACTTGCATAGACTTTTCAAAGAGTGATACGTTCTGTCATGAAGCTACCTCAGTTCTAAGGATACAAAAGGGATAACTGAAATACTTAAAATAAATTTACTTATGTCCTGTAATTCAGCTAGTGTTCCATAAAACAAACAATCAAATTCCAAAAAGGTCTGGCTGAGATATTAAGCATGCTAAGACTCCAGTCACTAAAGGTCTTCAGTGCACAGGTATTAAAAATACTGCTGAATATTAAGAATTCTTCCACTAATAAGAATCTTCTAGGAAAGAAGATCGACTAGAGCTATGCTTTGACAAGAAGAAACATTTTCAAAATATTATTTCAAGTCCTTAAAAAAGTTCTTTAAAAGATGAAGTTAAAAACTAGCCACATCTTTAAACTGTCTTTACAAGTAATGTTTATTTAAACTATGCTTCTGGGCGATTTTTGGTTTGGTCCCTCACTTCAGGAAGAAAATATCTGTCTGATGAATCAATATAGATGTGTACAGATATATCAGGCAGATATTTAGTTTTTAAAAAAATATAAAACCAAAAAACATACAGCTGTCCTCTCACTCTTAGTAACTCTAAGAGGCTTAATACTGTAACTTGTAGAGGAACTGTATTTTGAATTATGCTGCTTCAGAACAGTAAATAAATTCTACCTCAGGCAACCTCATTAATGATAGGTCTAGGACCATCAAAGTTGATGATGCTTTACACTTTATTTCTTTGAGCTAATTAGAGAAAAAATTGAAAGGTTTGAATCCCTGCTTTCCTAAATAAGGTAAATGTTATAGAAATGTCAGCAAGTAGTAGGGTGAAGTTGATAACCAGGTAGTGGTGAAGGCCAGCTGTAGATGAATACATAAACAGGAACCAAAGAACTGCAGAGAAAGGAACAGTTTTGAAGAATTGTACTCTTCTTATGTTGCTACTGGTGTGGATACTGCACTTAAATAGTGCAAGTACAGTGTAACTACAGTCTGTTATGCATTTTTCCCTTAAAATTCAGATCACAAAGTAGCAGTTGAGCATGATTACAAACAGTCCTTTGATGTATTACAGCATGTTGATCATCGTAAGCCATTTCTTGTTGCAGTCATAAGCAGGAGAGACCACTTAATGCTGGAAAAGTACATAGGAATGACAAAGAGATGGTTGAAACAATGTGATCCTTTTAAGTTTAATACGTTTATGACCTATATTTCTTTGGGTTTCAAAGAGATCCAAAGCTTAAAAAATGTAATAATTATATAAAAACCCTGAAATGACAATAACAGGTACGTGTATTAAACAGAACTTATGTAAACTGGGGGTTTTTTGTTTCAGCATTTTTTCTTATTATATCCAGCCTTGAAGGTGATACAGTGTATTGATTTGACATATCTTGAGACCTAATAATCAAGTACATGTTTTTATGATTGGCTGATGTTGCCTTGTGTCTGGCTGCCTAAAAAATGGTAAGTTGACTGAGGTCATCTATAGCCTATAGATAATCTACACAACTAATAAAAATGCTAAGTAGACAGTCAATCTGTTTTCCATTCATATCAAACCTCCTAATCCAATTTGTAATTTTCAAGATGAAATTAATGTAAAAAATAAATGTGTTTACTACAACAGAGTGATATATTGCTAGTACACACCTAGTTCTATTCTAACATTTGAGCTTTTTTCTTAAAAGACTGTGATAATGAATATCATAGCCTAGTAAATTTTTAACAGATCTTTATGGGCAGATCATTGTACTGGTGATTATTATCCAAAGGAAAAAAACAAAAAAACAAAAAAACCTATCTATATCTGAGCTTCATATATATGGAATACATTACACTATAACCTTAAAAATCCAGTTTATGCTTTCTCATAAGATATTTTGAGCTGCAGATTCATATCTGAGGATGGTATCCGGTTGAAAGTATACATTATAAAAATAGTAGTAATTGGTACTGAATACAGTCAACTCCAAACATTTTCTTTTGCTGATGTGGTAAAATGTTGCATATTTCAGTGGGCTTACAGATATAAAACATAGGAATTGTGACCGTGGAATACTGTATTTCAGTGCCAGAATGTTGTGGCTTGAGCCTACCCAGCTGTCAACAAAACACCATGAAAGCTGATCACTCACTCCTAGTCCTCTCTGAAGAAATGGTGAGAAAATAAAACAAAAGACTCAAGAGGTAGGACAAAGGACAGGGAGGGATCACTCACCAACTAGGGTCACAGGCAAAATAGACTTGACTTGGGGAAAAAAAATCATGTTAATTTAAACAAAAAAACACCACTAATTTACCAATTGAATTGGAGAAGGGCAATCATAAATACAATCAGATCTTAAATACAACGCTTTCCCTCCACTCTTCACTTCTTCCAGGGCCCAACTCTACTACCTGTTCTCCCGTCAGCAGTGCAGGAGGGCAGGGATTGGGGTCCTGGTCAGTCTCAATCTGTTCCATGTTGTACCAGCTGCTCCTTCCTCCTCAAGTGTAGAACTCTTCACAGTCTCCCCTGCAGCAGCAGGGTGTCCTTCCACAGGAGATAGTCCTCCAGCATACTTCTCAAACCCACATGCGTCCCTTCCACATGCTCTAGTTCTCCCGGAGACCAACCACTCTATGGTGGGCTTCCCTCAGAGTCACATCCTTCTTTAGGAGCAGTCTCCTGCTCCAGTGTGGGGTCCTCCATAGGCTGCAGACAGGATTTTGCCTCACTCTTGGTCTCTAAGAGCTGCAAGGACATCAGCAGGCCATCTTACCATGGGCAGAAGCGGCAAGGCTGCTGCAGTTTGCATCCCTGGTTCATTCCTCACATACCTTGTTTTTCCCATGATTGTCTCTCTCTCTCGCCCCACCACTCTCTCCAAAAAAAAGAGAACCCAAAACAAGCATTCTCACCTAAGACCTTTTCCCTTCTTAAATCTGTTGTCTCAGAGACACTGATTGGTTGGGCCTTGGTCACAGGTGAATCCAGTTTGGAGACCAGGGAGCTTCTTAAAGCTTCTTTCAGTACCCCTCCACTCCCCATTATCAAAGCTCTGCTAAGAACAAACCCAGCACACCTGGCAAAACCCTAAATTTGCTATAGATTCAAAACTATCCAAACTAAAAGAAGCTGTATTCCAAAACTTCATCCTGTCAGAGAGTATTTTATTTTTCTTTCCAAGTTGAACATCTAAAGAAGACCAGGTGTTATCATAGATTATAAACTTCCATTTTCATAGCTAGTCAGAAAATTTTGTTGCTTGGAAATTAAGCTTGGCTTAAACTCACAAATGGTGATATATTGGAGGGTTCATTGACATATTGTCAGTCTTGTTCAGTTATTTGAATAGAGATTTCACAGCATAAACCAGTCTGTAAAAAGTTGCCATGACTTTCTGCTGCAGACACTTTAAATCTGATGACAGACTCATAGGCAGATGAGGCCATTTCCAGATTCATTATTTGTCAACATATGTTCAATTTCTCTTCAGTTTTGTTTTTTGTCAGGTCTTCCAACTTTAGGAATTGTTGATCCTATGACCACTTTAGCTGTAGTTGATCTATTGCACACATAATGCCTTGAACTAAGGATCATTTTTAAGTGATTATTTTCCAGGTGAGTTTAATACGCAATAGAAAATCTGTACTGTAACCTAAAGAAAAATTAAAAATGCTATGAAAATTTAGCTGGAAATCTCTTAGTCATAGCTAAATTCTGCTTAATCCCTACAGTGTGGAACAAAAAAAATTCTACCTTTTGTCTTCTACCTTTTGACCTTATACCTTCTTAGTTAAGCCAAGTAGAAACCTATCTGATTGTGATTGCAGCCAAAGGGAAATATAAAGACATTGTCTTCTTCCTTTCTGCAGTACAGCTCTGGAAAAAAAAAAAAAAAAAAAAAAATGGTAGCTGTTAGGAGAATTGATCTTATTTCTCATTCAGGGCAACCAGTCAAGAACTCTGAAATACTTTCTGAAAGAGAAGGAGTGAACTTGTTTTTACCTATGCCAAAGAAAAGGTCGATGCAAAGAACTTCACCTTACTCTGGGTAATGCCTGATGTTGCAGTCTATTTCCAGAATGCCATGGCTGATCTGATTTTCAGTAATTTCGGTTAATTTCAGTTGTCAGGAGGTAAGAGAAGAAAAAATACCTTGGCTTTTTCTCTTCCTATCCCTCTAATTGGCAGAATTTTACCCAAGTCTCTAGATCTATGACTTTTTTTTCTTCCTGACCATGCCAAGAATATTTCTTGGCATCTGACATTTTAACAGTAATATTACCAGTGACCAGGCATGGGATAGAATCAAAGTACTGGCACTGTGCTTTGCAATTTTCACAGAAGCATTTGATTTGATTGACTCTAGAATGCTGATTAGAGGATATAAGACTATGATGCTCTTGAGGATAAGTCATTTAACTCAGATTCATGACTGTTTAACAAGAAGAGCACACAGATTTGTTGTACAGGGCGAGGAATCTGGCTTAGCTGAAATGGACTGTGATGTCCGCCAAGACTCAGTCTTCAGACCATGTTTATTGAATTTATTTGTCAATGATTTATTCTTGATTGTATTAAATCTGTTTTACAACTATATAGATGATGCAATGTTACAACATGGTTCTAATTCATTGGCCATGGTAAGGAAGGATTCGGATAATTTATGGAGGAAACTCTCAAAAGAAAGCTTTTTCTAATGAACAAGAAAACTACTAAGCTATTAATTTCCAAACAAACCCTAAACATTTCTGCAGCCCTTAGGGAAAAAAAGAAAAAAAAAAAGAAAGCCCTCCACTGAAATACACACTTAAGTCACAACTTAAGGATTGGATCAACACAGTCTAGTTACACTGGAAAAATTTCATGTTGAAATGCTGTTAATTAGAAGCAAGGATCATTTTAAAATATAAGAACCCCACTGGACATATTGTACTTAAGTAACAGATGAGGCAAGAAACAAAAAATCTGCAAAGTGCTGTCAGATGAAAGGCTGTTTAAATTTAGTGGTAAGAAAACCAGACTGTAATATCAATAAAAAGCTATGTAGATTTGTTTTATAGCAATGCTATGGATAGATAAAATCCAATTTGCCTTTAGGCGAATTTTCAGATTTGTAGCTTGACAGAATATAAGAACACATCACTGCAGCTTTTATGTGAATAAGTCAACTTACTTCCTCCTCAGTGAGTCTGGAACTATGCAAATATATTTTATATTTGAAGGGGCCCCTGGTTATATGAAAACAATGTTGTTATTTCTTTTAGATTTTAATTTAATATTCCAAGCCTTGGAGGGAGAAATCATCATAAACTCACTTACCCTCCAGTCAGTGTGACAATATGGGAGGGTACATTTAATGCCTCAGCAGTATGCATTTTGAACAGGCATCTAAAGGTGATAAGAACTGAAATAATCTTTGACAAAATTCACATGCAGCTTAATTGAATATTTAAAATTATTCTCGAGGTATAACTGAGAATAAACTATGTAATGATGTGGTACGAACTATTTGATTGTATATTTCCTTCTGCTTAGAAGTGCTACAGATCCTTGGACATGGGTAGGGCAAGTTTCTTGCTGTGAAAGTAATTTGAGATGGAATATGAAGCAAGGTACATTAATGAGATTTTGTTATCTGCTGTTCTGATACTTTTATGAATGAAAGTATAAAGATACATATACAACTCTTTAAAGCAGGTAATGGTTTAGACCTTCAGTTCATATTGGAGTCTTCTTTTTACAGTTTTTAATCCTTTATATTTCAACATAGACATTTTAAAAATTGGAGAGTTTTCATACACAGTGAATAGGTCATATACGAGGGCATGTGATAGAAAACATTCCTTCTTCAAGGAAGAAATATTTAGATGACTCTATTGTCTCTTGCTTTTATGTTTCAGGTTTTGGTTTGGGGGATTTTTACATTTTTTGACCTGTGGAGAGATCCCACAGGATATATGTCTATGCCATGGTAACCTGGTTATGCTTGGCTTAATATTTTAAAAAATCAGCAGAATGCTTTGTCTTGGCTGCATGCATTACTGACATCTAAGCCCTGTGAAAATACTCTCAAACTTAGAATATGCTAATACTACAAAGGAAGAAATATATATTTATTTTGAAAAATATTGAAGTCCTGAGTGCTCATCCCATTTATCCCTATGTGCAAACAGTCATCTCAGTGGGAACAAACAAAAGAGTTTTAGCTCCAAATTTCTGTGACACTCTTTGATAAATGTCATCAAGCAATGTAATTGTAAATGTTGAAAATCTGTTTCCATGCATACTTTGTAGCTCCAAGTCCGTTGCAGTCAAGGCTTAGCTCAGAAGATCTCTTCCATGGATGTTTATCTGGGTCACTCTGCTGTTTGTTTTTCTTTCTGCCTTGTGTCTTCACTTTGTCCGTATAACATTCCTTCTCCTGCCATAACTATGCTGGCAAAATCTAGAAAATATGGGTTTCTTTTACTGGCATAACTTATGGAAGTCAAGGAGCTGCTGTAATAAAGAGCTCTTCTTTCACTGTATGCTACAACAGGTGAATTCTAGCTAGGGAGAGTGTTGTCAGCATTGCTCTTTGCATGTATCTGTCACGTACTCGCACATGAGTAAACAAGTCCTTTATGTTAAAAATGGAAAAAACAATGAGTCTAGACTGGTTTCAAAGTCAGGAGTCGTTCTCAAGAGAAGAGTGAGCTTTTGAAATATTGTTGCTGACTAGTGAAGAAGGAAAATCCTGACGGTGAGAAGTGTTCCTGCATTTAATTGCTTTAAAGTAGAACAGAGACAAATAGAAGACTTAACTCCATGGATCTGATTATCCCAAATGGCCTCAGGGGCAGAGACAGAGGTGGGTGCCATTGCCTTATGCCTGACAGTTCAGTTACCTTGGTCAAGCTCCAAATATGCAGATCGAACATCATAAGGGTCACTTTGAACTGAGTTATTCCTTTTCAGTTGCCAGCAATATTGAAAGTCCCTTTGGAAGCTCAAAATTAGGGATTCTGAGAAATATAGGCCGGCAAAACTCTGCTTTCTAACTGTTACATTTTCTGATCTGCAGATCTTATCAAAAAACTTAATGACATCATAAAGTTTCTGTTTTGAAAACAGTAGCATAAAATACAAGTGTTTAAATTTCTTCAGCTAATATGACATTCTGTGCTATCATAGAATCATATAATCACTAAGGTTGGAAAAGATCTCTGAGATTATGAAGTCTAACCATCAAACTATCACCCACGTGCCACTAAACCATGTCATGAAGTGCCACATCTATATGTTTGTAAACACCTCCAGGGATGTTTAAACACCTTGCCTGCATAACCTTTTCCAATGCTTATCCTTCTGTAGCATGATGAAAGAAGAGGAATCAGTCTTATGGTTTTAAAAATTTCTTTTTATCCCAGGGTGATAGGTTTTCCTTTAATTTCCTTAAGTACTTGTTGACAATATCGTTATCTTTACCAGTTACTTTGAAGATCTTCTGAAAAGAACAGTCTTTGAGTGATAATGAAGATAAAGGTACAAACTGTTTAACCATTCCATGATTTGTAAACTATCACTAGTGAAGGTAAGAAGGAACAGAAAAAGGCCATCTTAAACTGCAGATGAATTTTTCCTTTTCCTTGTGAATTCACATGTCAAAGTCTTTTTCACATGCTGAATATTTTTTTACTGTCAGTTAAATTTTTTCATGTGCAGGAGATCAGGTTATTGCAGCTGTGGAATTTTGAGAGGATTTTCCCCAAAAAGGGGAATCTTAATACTGAGCAGAGGTGAAAATGCCATGAGCAGGTCAGTTACAAATATGTTTCAACACCTCTTAGACAAACTAGTTTTTCTGTTCCTTTTAGAACTTAATTTATGCTTTCTGCAATGAATCACTGGGATAACCCTAACATTTGTGTTACATGACTTCTGAATGTTTAAAATAGAAACCTTCATGTTGAACTGACAAATGGTTTGTATTAATATAAAATTAGATTTAGTAAAATCATTTAATCTATAAATGACATCTGGTATTTACAGCTTTACAGCCTGATGAAGATAGATGTGATACTTTACATGTTTATAATATTTTGTAAATTTGCAAATGCATATTGAAATTGCACTCCTCTCCTGTCTTTCAAATAACACCGGTCATCTAAGGACCTAGTCCAAAGCTCACTTTCATTAATGGAAAGACTATAGGCTAAATGTACAGCCTAAAACTAAACAGAGCCTAGGAACATTCCTGATCCCTGGAATGTTCCTTTCTACTGTTAAAGTTTTAGTGTGTTCCTCAGCATGATTTTGGCCTGTCCCAGCCAGTCTTTGGCTGACTAATTCCTGGATGTAGTTCAGGAGGTAGTGTGAGCCAGAGAAAATCTTGAACAGACACTTTGAGTGCAGCCACCATGTTTTGGAGAGCGAAAGAATTTAGCATTACAGGTGTGGGGCCTGTGTCAGTTGGCCTTGGTGTCTCCTCCTGAGTGGGCACAATGAAGTCTAAACCAGCAAGTTCATATATTCTTACAGTCTTGCCCTGTATAGACCTCCTTGCATAGAGATGAGTTTGGATAGAACTGGTCAGGGGTTTTTTTTTGTAATCTCATTTTGATCTTAAAATTAAAAAGAATCTTCATGGGAATGTCCTTCCAGTCCCAGGAAGTGCAGAATTCCTAGTTAAGAAAGGGCACAATTGCACTAGCCATCCAAGAATAATGACCATATAGACTGAGGAGATTAAAGTCCTGGCTTAAAAAATCAGCAAGTGGGGAAGCAGCAGCCTCCAGACTATAGGAAAGTTCTTCTGTCAGTTAGCGTGATGGTGTCTGGGATCTCAGTGTGAGGAGGAGGACAGATGCCAGGATGCTGTTATATTCAGAGAGAGAGTCAAGTGGGATCAGACCTTTTAAATTTGAAGTAGCTCTTCTGAGTACCCAGAAGACTGGAAACCCTTCCTCTTGGCTTAGAAAAACAGTATATTTAAAGACATATCAAAAAAAAACCCCTCTGGACTAATTCCACTTCTTTGTATCTTATTTTATTTTCTGATTCAACTAGCACCTTAAATGTTTGGGATTTTGATTTGTTCAGAAACTTGTCTTGAATCTTAAAGAGCTATTTTTTGAGTAATAATAAAGGTAAGTGTCATGTGGATGGTCTCTCTGTGCATGTGTGTGTAATTGTGTACAAAAACTTCACTAAACTAAAACACATATTCTGCAGGAAAGATACTTTTATTAATGGTTTCTAGTGTATCAGTATTTGTTTTGTTTCTCTGTGTTAGATATGTCCAGATGGAGAAGAAAAGGAGAGTTCATGAGGTTCTTTATGATGGGTTAATATAATTTATGTTCATGTCAGCATTTAAGCTTTGCAAGTTTAAGCAAAAATTTAGGCCTTTTATGTTGTTTTACCTGACTGCCGAATGCAATTATTTATCATTTTCTTCCTTCCTATGCATGTTATACACAGGAACATATAAAGCCTTTAAAATCTTATACCTGTGTTGCCCTACCACAAACAGTGCTTCTATTATATATATTCTCAAAAAGGTAGAGACAAATTTGTAGGCTGCAAGTTCTGAATGAACTACAGTTATGATTGAAAGGAGGTACCCCCAGAGGTATGTCTTTGTTTATCTCTTCCACAATGTGTATTCTCACATAGCAATGAGAATTTTCTTTGGCTATATTCTGGCCCCAAAAAACATTGTTTACTTAACAGATCTTTGCTGGAGTGAGAAATAGTCTCAATGCACAAGAGTCAATACAGTCCCTGAGGCATCCTTGCTATAATGGCAAAGGACATCATTCCTGTAGATTTGCTCACCATTGAAGTGGCCAACATGCTTGAGCATGCATTTGTCAAGTGCCAAGAATAGTCCTCAGCTCTCCAGAAAGACAGTGTCTGGGAGAATGAGATCATTGCCAAACTGCAGAGCCAGAAAGAGTGTACGTTAGGGAAAGGAAGCATAAGTTTTATCTTGCCTGTAATGTCCTTGCTCTGTGCAGTTCTCCAGTGCTTTTGTAAGGTTTATGGATTGTCTTGGCCTCCGAAATTACAATATGTGCAGACACTGCTGCTTCTCAGCTACTTTGCCAAGAGAAAATCATCAAAAAAATACTAATGTTAAGATCAGAAATATTCAGGGAACTTCTTCAGGTTGGTCAGTCTTATTTTCCAGTAGTTTAAACTCTGCTTCTTTTATCCCTATCAAAGAAACCTGGGGAAAACAAGTTTTCTAACTTGAGCAAAATGTGGGTTTTACCACCTGTAGTAAAAGAGGAGCGAGTTTTGCCTGGGCAAGTGAATAATCTCTGTAAGGCATATAAGAAATGTTATAGGCACTAACGTTTTCCTTTTCTTCATTTTAGTTCCAATGTTTGTGTCTGTGTTCTGTGGTACTATTCAACTTCTGGTTCTGCTTTTCATCTCACTTTTCTCCACATTGTATTTAAAAATTTATTTTCTCTTTTTCTTATCTCAGCCTGTCCTGTTGGGACTCTGCAGCCAGTCCTGGCTCTGTTGAACTTTCGTTCACACAACTTCAAAAGTGGCTGAAAATGGACTAAAAAATCATCTGTTACTGGCTAAAAAGTGACTGCTAATTTCATCCTCATTAAATGGATATTGTGTACAGATGCCTGTAAAAAGCCTTCTTCACAATGTCATCTGATGTGTGCAAGAATAAAGTTCCTTGGGTAGCAGGATATCAGTTTCATGCAGCACAGATAAGAATGTGGTTGTCTCATTTAAATAATACCTCATAACAAGAGGCTCTCTGAGGAAGCAAGGGGAAAATAAAGCTGTGTCTGTAAGTTATTAGCCCGAGACCATTTTATGTCCAATATGCAGAAACTGTAAGGAAATGCAATATATTTGGAGTACTTTTGCCATAGCTAACAGATTTTAAATTCTCTGTACAATTCTGAAAAAGTTTCTATAGAAACCCAGAGATAAAAAATGTTTCCATATCACTACTGGTAAAAGGAATCTTGAAAAGAAAATGCAAACATTTGTCAAAGATCAAAAATACACCTGAAATCATCACTGTAAATATCATTAACAATCAATTAGTGATATCTGAAAGAAATGTCTGTAAAGGACAGCAACATAGGAATGGAATAAAACACAGCTAATACACCCCAAACTGTAAAATTGTTTTAAGAAGTGCCTTTCTCATTACAGCTGAATGTGATTTTCCAGATAGAGGCATTGTAATATGACCCTGTGTGCTGTTCTGTGTGTACAATAAAGCAAGCAAAATTAATCCCTTCCCCTGATGACCTCTAGAAATGAAAACCCATTATAGTAATAATATTTGTACTTAGGCCTTGATGTTTTTGTGCTGAATCTGAATGCCAGGAAATGATTGTATACAGTGGCTGATGAGACCACATGTACAGATAAATACTTAAATAATCCTCTTTATATAGGTGCAAGGTGACTTTTTAGATCTGGTATGGAAACTAGTTGAAGCCTAATAAAATTGGTAATCATTTTCTTTACTGCTAAGGCCTGAATCTTATTATGTTGAAAGGTTTGTTAGGAATGCTTCCCTTTTTAACATGGAATGTATGTAACTGGATCTTGTGCACAATATTCTTGTTTGTAAAACTTGAATTAAGCACCGAAAATTCTACTTAAGTTACTGGGTTTAGTGTTTGCCAATATATATGATATCAAATATGTCTTTGTTACCAGCCTGCAGTTCAATTCACAAACCCCACTTAAAGGGTAAAAGATCTTTTAAAAAACAACATTATTTAGCTTGGAAGAGGAATCAATACTCCATATGATATGGTAATGAAACACAGACTTTGCAACTTATTGATGGACTCCGAGAAAGTGTGTGTGGTGAGAGGAGTGGGCGTATTTGTGTGCATGTTGGAGGGACCACAATAGCATTAATAGCCTGTAAAGGAGGTTTCTGACATTTGGTAAACACATGAGTGTGATACAGAGCACAATAGGAACTGCAGTTCAGAAACAATGATACATACAATATTCTGGAACACCATTAAATACATCTGAGCTTTCTTCTGTCAGCATTTGTATTTTCACAGGATGTAGTAGCAAAGCATTAGCTTTGTGGAAAGGGAAGGTCAAAAAGACAGCCACATATTGTTTTACTATTTTGCTTTACTTTTCATACTTGTATATCTTTCTGATGTGGGCCATATATCCAAGCTGGTTTGGCTTTGCACAAACCAGTCTGGCTTTCTATTTGTCTAAGTGGTAATAAATTCCCATTGATCAGGGCTTAGTGGAAATTAGAACAGCCTCCATGTGCCTGGGCTAGGGAAGCTGCTCCCAACAGACTCTCACTCATGTTAAAAGCCTGCTGAAATATTTCAGAATTGTTAGTGTTGCTGCATATTACTTTACAATGTCAATACCAGAATGCCTATTGATTTGGATCACTTTCTTTAAATAAAAGACATTATTTAGTATTAGAAAACAGTAAAAATGGCCACCTGATATAAAAAATGACACCACTTCGTCTCTCTTTTTCACACTGTCCATCAGCTTGGGAAAGCCTTAAATTATTGTAAACTGTAATTATTTAAAAACATATATATATTTGGTGTGTCCTAAATCCAATGTATTGATTTTAAGGCTTATATTTGTAACCCTCTGCTAAAGGATGAAACTTTAATTTGTTCATTGTATTTTATTTTAGATTAAGATTAGGGGGATTTCTTTCAAACAGTATATAGAGAGGTGTTTTGAACAGAGTGACCTGACAAAGATGCAGAAGCACACACAAGACCTAGAATTCTTTCAGACCTATACTTCTCAGTGTTGGTCAAGCAGCACTGACAGAGGAGGTGTGGAAAGGTCTCTTTCTAATGGTGATTTCCATAAGAGTGTGAGCAGACTGCTAAAAATTAGAAAGAGAAGAAGTCTGACAGCAAAAAAAGACAGATATGAAATGGAAGGCCATATGTGGTCTGCCAGTATCTGACACATGGCACACTTTATAATTGGTAAGCATCTAAATTAGTTGCTTAAATCCTTATTATAACTAAAAAGTAGTCAAGATTTATCTGTGTAAAATAGAAGGTGTGATTTGTTTGAAGGGTTGTTTTGGGAGGTTAGGAAGGCTGGAGCTCAGGAAAGATCACAGAATCACAGAATCATAGAATATTAGGAGTTGGAAGGGACCTTGAAAGTTCTTTACAGAAGTAAGTTGTTGCCTAAAATATTTTTAGTATCTTCATCTAAATTTTTTCCCACCCTTCATTGAGTTCCATTTTCCTCAACCTGATGCTTCAAGTTCCTTCCTGGTACTTCCTCATGCCACCTAAAAGCTTTGCATATATGAACTGTGGTAAGTGGTGATGAAGCCTAGTGAAGGGATGCAGCTCCTTGGGTAGGCTGTGAAGATGTGACACTGCTTATTCCTGGGCATTCTTCCTTAGCATTCTTCTGGAGCTCTATCAAGCTGAGGATCCATTTTGAAATCCCAGCACTACTCTATTAAAAAAAAAAAAAAAGGTTTCTCTCCTATCTCAAAATGTGGGGTTTTTTTGTTTCTTCAGGGTTTCTTTGGTTTTGGTTTTGGTTTTGGTTTTTGTTTTGGTTTTGTGGGTTTTTTTCCTAAGAACAGCATCACTCATGCACAGCCTCTTAAACGAACACTTGTATTCAAATAACTTACTGATTATGCGAAACAACTCTGCCTGTTCCAGTACACATTCAGTGCAGAAAATTGCTCTGTTAGTTGGACTGCTTTTCCCATCACAATGAAACATACATCTGCTTACAGCTCAAAGTCCAAGGGGCTGATTTACTAAAAATTAGTGATATATCAGATTGATGGGCAATCTGCACTCTTGGTGCCTTGAAATTTCTTGCATCAGTCACCAGATCATGATTTACTAATAGAGTTTCAGGGCTTGCAAAATAGCACAACTCTAACCACATATTAATATTTAATCTGGCATTTTAAGTGCACCTAACAAAAGACCCCAGAGCTGCTGACAGGACCCTAAATTGCAAATTTCTTAAAAAGAAATTGAGTATTTGCATAGTGGCTTCATGTGGAAATCTGAAATAAAAATAAATACATGATTTAAGCCCTGCTCATGAACTTACAAGCTTCTGACTACATTTTCTTGAAAAACTGTTTATAATTTGTTGGTTTGGGATTTTTTTCATAGTTTAACTTCATTAACATATGACAAAGCTCCCTTTGGCAGTTTCACTCTCCATAGCTCATGATGGCAGAGAAATTTCAAACTCATTTCTATACTGTGTGCAATTAAACAGTCTGTTCTTTAAATACTTAATCCACTTGGCAACTCTTGAAAGCTGCTAAATGAGGGTAAAAATAATGCATAAATCACAAAGACCTCTTTATTACCATGAAATTTAGTAATTGAATCTGCACAGACTTAGTAAATCAGGCCCTCTGTGTTTTGTATAGCATTTTTAAGTAACCAAGATAGGCAAGAAGCTGAATTATATATTGATAGTGTTTCTACCACTTCATGGCTTAAATTGAGCAGTAGAGCCAATAAGCAACTTATGCTGCTGTCAGATGAATATTCTAATTTTCCAAAAATGTATAAAGTACACATCTAGAAAAGGGTTTATTTGTTTTCTCTATTTTCATATGCCATAATTTATGAAAGATGTTCCCAACACCACCTGTAATAACAGAATGTTTATTAGTGTGCAAATGAGGGTTATAAATGATGTTGCTTATCTATGGAACAAAACACAAAAGACAACTTATTAGCAAAAGACAAATTGCTCAGCAAGTTTCAATGAGCTGCTATGTTTGCCATGAAAAAAACCCTTTTATTTGCACAGATCAATGCTTTTATAATCTGTTTAAAATAATATACTTGCCACTAGGTGGCTATTTCTGATCAGATCATTTTACCATTTTAATTACATTTTTAATATCCTGGCTGCATAAACAAAGATAAATTATAAGCCTTGCACAATCTGGCTGCAAGCGCAGGCACAATCTGTAATAGTATCAGCTTTTGTTTTTGCCTCCTCTAATTAGATTCTGAAATCTGGGCTTTATCAATCAATAATTTTAATTTAAGAATTGCCTTTTGATCTTACATTTCATGTTTGTTTGCAGAAAATGATCAGTAGGACAAAGCTGATAATTTATGCAGAAACAATCTCTCAGCAGAGTTCCAAGCACATTCCTAGCCATCAACAGAACCCGGCAGACTAAGCTTGACACAGGTCTAATTAGCATGCAGATACGTGTCGCCTCATTGGCAATTCAAATTGCTTTTTTTTTTTATATAATGTACCTCAAATTGTGCTACTCAAACATTGTATTTGATTCCCAAAGCCCCCTGGCCATCCCATAATGTCTCCCTTCATCCTGGGTAGGAAGCATTTATTGAATGAGCTGCTTCGACTCTGGCTCCCTTTTCGGATACACCCAAACATTGTAACCATGGGACCAGCTTCTCCTCCTTGTGCCACGTCCATGGGGTTCCTGATGATCTGTTACCTCGCGAGCTCCTGCTCCCACGGTGGCTGCTCTATAGAGGGCTTCATTCCTGTGCCACTCATCTCAAAAGGGGGAGGATGTCTCCAGAGCACGCATTAATATGCGGCACATAACCACGTCGCTGAATGCCAGCCTTCCATTCTTCATTAAACAAAATGGCTGGATTGCAGTGATTGTTTTCCCTTACACACACACACACACCACGCAGGCAGGCACATACCCACACACCCCCCACACGCACTCTGCCTTCCTCTCCTTTNCCCTAGTGAGTCGTTGTCAGAGCGGCGAGTTAAGTGCGAAAAGTTGTCTGCGGCACGCGTGACACGCTGGGAGATCCCTGCCAACGTCAGGGCCCTTTTTTTTTGCCATGCAGCAACAAGTGGCAGAATCAATGGTGTACAGTTATTCAGCAATGTAATTCATTTCACTGGCTTTGGCTCCCAGCCAGATCCGCCATCTGTCTCTTGCTCTCCCTCTCTCTCTCTCTCCTGAATTTGTCCTACATTTCGTAATGTTACGTGCTTTCCATCCTTATTCCATGTCAGAGGTACAGCACTAGCCTCACCCCCATCCTGGCGTGAGGTCCGGTGGCACTTCGGATATTCCACTTCAGTGCCATGGGAAGAAAAGGGTAAGCAAAAACCAGAGGGATAGCTGCAAGGAGAGTGGTATTCTTCTATCCAAAAGCCAGAGCCTCTGCTTTTTATTTCAAGCCTCGATATGGATCTGTCTCACACGGGAACTTTTCCTCTTCGTTACAGTATCTTCGTTTTCTTTATTGGATGATGGCACTGTTCACCACTGCACAGCTCCGTGGAATGCCTGCTGTTGGATACTTGCAGATCCCTGCCACCAAGCAAACCTCCTGCACTGGAAATCGGGTGACTACTCCAGGATCTTATGCGTGCTTGCTGTTTGAAGCTGCAGAAAAGTGAATAATCAATTAAGTATTGATTTCTTGTAAGATTTGGTAAATTTCAAAGGCAAGACAAAGAGGATGGCTTAAGGAAAGCACTGCAGGGACTTGGCGTAAATTAGACAAGTAACAGCAGTGCAGAATAAAATAACACCTCAACTGAATATTTCCTTGGAAGAATTAGCACCAGCTATTGGAAGACGATGGTGGATTTAATCAAGGCGGCAGGCACGCTTGAGTTTTAACCGTGAACCTGAAAGAGGAGCTAATTATAACCACCTTTTTCTATGGAGCTAATTTGACTGAATGGATGCAAATGTGCTTTATTTATGGATGAAGAAGCAAGCCTTACAGCATTGACTTTGGGATCATCGCATATGCTAAGCTTTACAGCTTCTCTAAAAGTCAAGCCTACAGTACCTTTTTTATTTACTGAGAAGGTATTTATATGTAAGCATAAGCTAGCTGTACAACAGATTCATCGGAATAACGTACTGTGGCACTGAGGATCTAATTATAATTTTGCAGCATTCATGTTTTCTCTAATTTGGTACTTTTCAACCCTTGCTTGTGGTGGGCTGTAAATGGGACAATAAATGTATGCTTTAAACTATTGTGATTTTCACTGTGTAGTTTATTAATAGTACTGTAGTTTTCTTAACGTGTTTCTGAATTATTCAGCAGTAATTTATAATGAAAGAAGAACTGGGGCGGTGGTTTTAAATTCATTTATAATCTTCTTGCAGATCTAAATGTACAGGTTCTACCAGCCGATGAGCTCTATAATTATGAAAGAATGTTCAAATTTTCAGATAAATGGGGCACTGACTTTACAATGGGCACAATATTGTATAATCAGTAAAAGGAGGATTGTTATGTTTTGACTCTGTGGAGACTGATCTTGGTTAGTTAACTCCTTCTCTGCTGATAATGGTAAGCAAATGTACCTTATACGAGAAAATAGGAGAATGTAATATGTTTGATGTTTTGCTACTCTGAAACCTTAGCATATGTTTTTCCTGTCTATTTTCATTTCTCTTACTTTTTCCTGTTTGCTTTTCTGGTTTTTGTCTTGTCTTTTTTTTTCTTTTTTTTTTTTTTTTTTTCCCCCTCCTGTCTTACAATCTACATTCCCTGAGCAACCACAGGAACCAAGTTACATTAAGCTTCAACACAAAGACGATGTAAGAATAATGAATCCTCATTTGCATCGACATTTGTATTCAGATTTGCCAGGCTATAAACTTGGCAGATCAAGCGGAATATTAAGTAGTGGCTTCCATGGTAAATTGTGACTCTTGCATTTGCTGAGTCGTTTTTCCCATTTTTGTGCGTGTGTCTGTGTATGTGTGTGTATGTGCATGTGTGTACCTATGGATGGCTGTCCATACCTGTAGTGGCAGGTAAAGTCTTAATGACTACTTGGTTTCTGAGAAGCAGGTTGGTCCTCTTTCCCTTTCAGTGTGTGATGTCAGTTTATGCAAAATGAAGCAGGAATGCACCAGCAATAAGCATTTTAGCTGAAGATACATTGTGGCATATGACTAAAGTCGATACATTGTGGCATATGACTAAAGTCTTAACTCCCTTTTCTAGAGACTGTGTGAAAGAATTCTTTAAGCAAATAGATACATGCTATTGCAAAAGCAAACAGATCTGCATCAGCTGGAGGTCTGATTCCACTGCAAGTAGAGTCCAAAGCACAAACTGTGAAATAATACTAAACATACCTGCTGCGTAAGGTGATAACATTGTTTTGTTTGTGATGGTGTTAATGTATACATTTCCATTAAAAAATGTGCCTTGAAGTGTGCCTACCGTCAAGTGCTCTCCCCTTTGGTTTGCTTGGACTGCCTCCAGCTTTACAACAGTATGTTCGAGAGCAAAGTTGGCCCTTTTCTTCCAGGGTTGGACATTGAACCTCTTCTTTCGCTGACATTTGCAGAAGAAAAGGTGATCCTGGCTATACATTTCCCTATGAATTCCTCCTTTCTCACTAGGTGAGCCTTTTTCAGAAAGAATAATTGCAAAAGCAGAAGATTTACCTTATCATTCTCTTTTTTAACTTTAGGTTATTGAAAGTAATTTATGCACTAGCTTTGGAATCTTTAAGTTATCTGTAACATGTTTTAGATTATTGTGGAAGTACTGAAAAAATTCTTTGTCAACAAGTGCTAAAAATGCTCCAAGACTCATATTTGGCACTTAGTGACACAGTTTACTGGCATGGTGGTGATAGGTTGATGGTTGGGCTTGATGATCTTGGAGGTCTTTTCCAAACATAATGATTCTGTGATTCTATGATTTGCCCCTGTAGGTTTTAAAGTAGTTGTCTCAAGATTCCAGCAGTTCTCTATAGAGAACTTGAGAGTGGCACTGAATTAGGAGATGCAGGAAATGATCAGGCATATGTAGGAAATGCTTCCGATGACTTCTTTTTGCACATAGCCCCTCAGTACCACACACATAAAAATAAACCTAGCAAAGAGAATAGCAGCACACTCCTTAGCATGTGTTTTCAAAACTGTTTATAACAGGCTTCTACATTAAAGAGATATTATGCTAGAAGAAAATCCAGGATTTTTTATCAGTCCTTCCTAAACAAGTTAGTTTATAAAATTAATCTATGTCTGGTCATTGAGTTTAATGCATTGAAAAGCAGGTACAACACAATGGCTAAACTTGTTGTAAAAAATATTATTCTGTATAATTCTTGTCTATAAATTCAGCTAGGAAAGTTGTATCAGCTTAGTTTTCTGTAAAAATACACAAGACCCTAATAGAGTTTGGATTCACTTTCATTTTGTTTTTAGGCAGTAATAGGATAATTGGTCATGCAGGGAAAGGTCACTGTAATGCAGCGTTGGCTGAGGGTGGAAGATGATATGGTGCTCATGTAGAACAGTAACCAATGGCAGGCAAAGGTAACCACACATCATTATTTGTTTGCTATTTTGTGAGAAGCTTTAGAAATTGATTCTTCTAATATGTGGAAAAAGGTGGAATATGACATCCCCTTTCTTGAAAGATTATTCTAGGCTACATTTCCAAAATGAGGCTTAATGTAGGAGGGCAAGGCAGAACTTTCAAGATATGTTTCCACACTCTGCTTCCTTATGCACATCATCTTGATGAATTAATATTAAAATTTGTTGTTTGGTTTATCTAAGTACCTGCCATGAATTGTTTTGGAAATTTACCCTAAAACAACTAAAAAAGTTGTACTTTTCTGAGAATGGTTAAACAAAGCAACATCTCATTGACTTTCTGAAATAAAAAACCCAAACCAAACAAAAAACAACAAACCAGATCCAAGCACAAACCCAACCCAACCAAACAATAGAACACCAAACCCAGTGGAAAAGAAACCTTGAAAAATCTCAAGTGGCAAATCCATAGAGAATAACAGATTAATAAACTCTAATGTTTTTGCTGGGCAAGCATTTGCAACAGTCATGCACTAAAGTGAATCCTTTGAAAAATTAATTCCTGTTGGGTTTTTTTCTTGTTCCTATATAAAAGTTTCCCAACTTCTTCCTGCTTATGACTATGGAACTCAAAGAAAGGAGAAAAAAACGAAAAGTACTTTAAGTTTCAAATACATTCATCATATTCACTGACAAAAAGATAAAGCCACCTGGCATAAAGGAAGGTGTGATCTCTGTGATTCTGTGTGAAGCTAATATTTCCTGAGAGAAACTCCCATCTCTTATCTGAGCCTTTTATGAGTTCTGTGTTGTTGGATAAAATACTGGAGTGTCATTCCTAACAAAAATGTGCTGTGTGATGGGTATTCACCATCACTGGACAGTGCAGCACAGTCAGCCCAAACACAGCACAGAGGTCTGCTAGAAGGAAAGCTCAAGACCTGTTACAACATTTTAGTCTCGCTAGTTGTGTTACTAAGAAATTGGAGATTTGAACAACACAGAGATCACTATAATTAGTAAAGGCCAGATCTGCTGGCCAGTAGAATTTAAAGGGAAGCTAACAGTTTTTACAATTATTCTTCTTATTGGAAAGCCTTCTGTGCAACCTACTGTTCTTATGAGTATCACTCAAGGGTTGTGTTTTTTACTGGAAGTTTGGTTGTTTTCGTCACTGGTGTAGACTTCATGTGGGGATTTAATTGCATGCTTTCTGCATCTGCAGGAATGTAGCTTCCCCAGTAGTTTTGGGTTTTTTTCTGATTTATGCATGTAACAGTAGTATGAACCTAGACAATTTAACTGTGTAGTATATAGAGAGTAAAACATTCCCCCTTCATGTGTTTTGTTTCCTAGACACTAAGGAGACAGAAATTAAACAAATATGTAGATGCATGAACCAGGGAGGAGAAGAGATAACAGACTGAGATGGGAAAGTGGCTTTTGCACTGGCTTCTTATACATTATAAAAGTTAAATCCTTCTTTCCAATGTGAAAATTACATGATCTCCTGCTTTATGGTTCCTTCAGTGGTATGTCTTTTGAGACACTGTGTCTGTAATCTCCAGCTGTGCATTGTGCAGTAATTTGCAACTAATAATTGAAAGGTTTGTTTAAGATGTTCTAGTTTGGCTAAAGACTTTGCTGGGAAAATGTAACCCAGTCAAATGTGTTCTTTGCCCTTCTTTGGCAGTCCAAAAGAAAGTTCATCTTTGCCTTAATAAAATAAATATGCTTTCGATACCAAGAGCTTTCACATGGCAAAGCTTTTAATTTAATTGCCCGGATTCAGTTAGCTATTCTCAGTTTCAAGCAGTCCTTTGACTACTAAAGACAAAATTATAATGACTATAAATATTGCTAGATAATGAATAAACTCGATATGCACAAAATTCCCTCAGACCTGAGATCTCTTTCTGTGGTTTGTTGTTCATTGCATCTCGTATCACATTACATTGCAATCTTGTAATTTGTGTTTGGATAGCATCTAGCATAATAAGACTCCAGTTCTGTTTGGTATCATAACAAATAATAACAGAAATACATTGGTTTAGACAGTCAGGCAAGCTTTCCAGAGTGGCTGTTTATTTGCATTAATCAACACTGTTTCATTTAATTTGATGGCTGCTGCTTTTGGAAAAATTCTGTGGTCATTAATTGTGCTCTGAATTTAGTTGGGAACTTTGCTTAATGAGAACCCATTCTGATGCAAGGTCAGCTCTGAAAACTATACCAATGCACACTTCATTATTGTCCCAGTGAGTCATACAGATAGCAATATGGAAAGCACTTTACTTTGTACTGATCTTGGCCAGCTTGAGGGCTGAGTTGAACACTTGGGCAACAAAACTCAGCAACCAAGCACAGGGAAAGGCTGAGGAGAGGAGAAGCTGTTTTCTGAGTTGTAGGTTATTACAGTACAGAAGTGAGAGGCTGGGGAGAGTTTCTGTGAAATGGAGAAAGGAATCCTAGGTGCTTATGAAACATGTACAAAGAGATGAGAAATTAAACCATATTTTTACTGATAACATGATGTCTGTAGTTAAAGGAAAGAACAAGAAGCAGAACACAAATTCCCATCATTACAACTCACAATGTGGAACTACCAGTTTCTCCTGGATCCATAATTTATGTTGGAACCTGCAATGAATCATGACATACAGAAGTGGTCCTAGGCTGCAGAAGATAAATCTAATGACACATCAGCTATTACTAATTTAGAGCTGCCTGTTTCTGCTGTTGGTAATGTAAGTGGGAGTTTTCCTGTGGACTACTTTGGGAGCTGTATTTGGTCTTATCTATGATACACTGAAGTTACTTGTGCTTTACTATGCCACAGTCATAGACACTGAATAGGAGGTGGCATTTTTAATATCTTAAATATTCTAAGACATTTATAGGGCCATATTCAGTTTAAAGTTTGCTTATCCTGCTTTTCCTATCAATAGATAACATACTAGATTATTAGTGTTGTTTAGAGAGATGCTTGATATTTCCTTTCAGCAAAATTGAAGTTTTTGGATAATGAATTCTCCATAATAAATAAAATCTTCCTAAAAAGAAAACATTTTTCACTTTTTAAACCATTGTGCTCTTCCTTATAAAACATAAATCAAATACTGAAGAGAAAGGTTAAAAATGGTCCAGCTATGAAATTTGTTTTCTTCATCTTATATTTCTGAAACTCACATTACCTTTCCGTGGGTTGACAAGTGCATTTGTGTCCCAACCTGTAAATTTCCCCCTGAAAATCCTTGCAGCCAAAATGACCCTGATGAAACCTGAACCCACAGGAAAAATATGAGGATGGACTAGTATCCCACTGACATCTTTCAGAATCTTCTTGACAATTTGCAAGCCCAGTATACCAAAAAAAATAGAGAGACAGGTAGATTATGGTGAAGCTGTTGGTCAGAAAACTAAGTTTGGAGGGAAAATGGGAAAAGTGAGGAAAGGCAGAGCTATGCATGTGTGGTTGTGTCATAGGAGATGTGCTGGGTATTCAGGCAATGCTAGGAGAAAGTAGCTATTAGCCAGCTAGACTACTACATTTGACTTTTCTAAAGACTCTGTTGGCTTCTTATTTTCTTATTTACTCCTCTATTTAGTTTAAGGCTTGATCTGTGCAGATCTATTTGGTTTGTATCTGGTGATATCTCTATCATCTTGTCATTCCGTTTCCCATACAGAGCAAAACTTTACTGTGATCATCTCCCAGCCCCATGATCTGCAACTTCCAAACAGGCTTAACTCTGTAGATCTTCAAAACATGGTAAAAATCCTATACAAATATCAGTCTTTTTTCTTTAAGGTATTGACTTTCAATAAAAAAAACCCCATAACATTCTAGAAGATCTGCTTTTGAATGCATAACTATGTAGTGTGACATGGATTTAATAATACACTTGTTAAAAATGTTGATAGTTAAGTGAAACAAATATTTCTAAATAATGTATTTCTTCAAAGATCAGAAAGCATTAATTTTTATATTGAATCTCAAAGAATTTGTCTCCCAGGGTATTCAACTTGCTTTACATTGTAAGTAATGCAAATGGAGAGAGAAAATCAGGTATAAGCGGGGGGTGGGGGGGAAGATTTCATACCTTTCAGTTGATAGTCACATTTCCTATTATTGTCAAATGTGATAGATTTTTGCTCATAAAAATTACTTAGGGCTGGGGGGAGGGATAGAAAAAGGGAGTTACTGATTCAATTACAGTCCTGATATTTCAGCCAAAAGTCTTACCCAAAAATGGAGAAAAATAAAAAATAAAATTTAGAAAATACCATAGAGGTAATATCTCCTGGGATTTTTTCCTATATGTTAATGATTTTAGCAACATCTGTCTGTTACCTCTGCTGGAATCTCAGAACATCTCACAGTAATCAAGGTTGAAGGAACATTCAGTACTGGACAAGAGTCAGTCCTGGCGAATAGCATGCATTTTCCCATTAGAAACAACCCTCTTTTTATCTAGACCTGACTGAATCATCAAATTATTTTCCCTACTTGAAAATCCTTTTCTGAGATCCACTTTTATCTTGAAGCAGAAATATGCTATTCATGAAGGGGTAAAAATATCTGACTACAGCTCCTAGATTCAATTTGCTTTATATGAGGCATTCAGAGATCTGTCCTTATTTATAATTCTTATTTCACTAAAAGTACCTCTTGAAGATAAAGCTTTTCATATTCTTATTCCAGACATACTAGGAACAAGTTTAATACGAGTTAGTGTTGTTGCTTTCTTAGAAATAGACATACCACACATGGCACAGTGGATGCTGTAGTATTGATTCCAAACAACCTATTGAAACTGAGAGACAAAATACAGACAACCCACTTTTCCCAAGTGAAAAAAAAAAAAAAAGAACAGAAAAAAAAAAGAAATAAACCCAAACCCAAACCTATTGGATTTCAACTGAAGGTTTGCAAATCATTGTGTGAAATACTAACCTTTCATCGCATTCAACAGATCCTATCATGTGACAGTATGAATCTTCTAATCAAGGTGCTTAAACCCTCAGGTCATGGCTTGACAATATAGTAAATTTTGCTTCAGAGCTCTTGCTATAAGACTGAAAATGCCACAGCCACACGATGCAAAGCACTCATCGGGCATAAGAACACTCATGTTTCTACCACCTACTTTTTTCTGGGTTTGGTATCATTTTTCCTCCTACAGTTAACATAAAACCCTGTCATAGAGGCACCCACAAAACAGACAGCAATAGCTAACCAATATGAGGATTTATTGCAAATAGGATTAATTAACACTCCTTGTGACAAATTATATTGAAAGCTCAGATGTCGTTTGGAGATATACTACAGCACAACCAAATTAAAGCTACAAACAATCTTATTCCTAGGAATATAAACCATAATGTGCATGCAGTCACATTAGAGGGGAAAACCTCCCTACAAGGGTACCCAGGTCTCTCACAGTAAGTAAGGGGTTGAGGGTCACTCAATCTGCAGAAGCATCCCGTGATGGCATCCCAAGTCCAAGGGGAGTATCTTCCTACCACATCCAGTTCTGGTGCTTCCATGGCAAAGCTCAGCTCAGACTGACACTAGTGGCCAATTATATACTTGGAACCCAGAAGGATCTGCTTTCAAAGTTTAAAGGAACTCTTGGCATACATGACTGTAAAAAGACTTTTGAAGTGGAAAGTATTAATCAAAACTGGAAGATATGAAAGGCAAATTAAATACATGTTCATAAAAGTTACAATTTTACAAACAAGCTATGCAAAAGGATGTTCAAAGGAGAAGCTGAGGAAACAATAAAACATAATTAAACTGCATAGATAAAACAACTATGTGGAAATAGTTTTGTGAGATTCTCAGGAGAAAGTTGTTATCCCTGCTTCTGCTTTTGGTGAGGAAGATGGCAGGAAGAGAAGAGTGCAAGTGATTAAGGTATTATGGTAATACTTTACATAACTTGGACCTTTTCCCTGACATATTAAAGTGTTAGGAACAAAAGTTTCTGCAAATACCTGTTTTCCAGCCACAATCAATGACATCATAGTTCTTAATAACAGAGGCTTGAAAAAGCTGTAATTTTCCAAAACCTCTTCTCTAGCAATGTTGGATTTATTTACTTGGAAAAGAGAGCTAAAAGGTCTGTGTTTGGGATTTCTTTGTTGTTGTTGTTGTTACATTGGTAAATTTTGGGATTCCAGTGCACCTAGGCATCACCAAATATGACACCACTTCTACCCTCAGGCTTTATCCTTCTAATATATGAATGTCCTTCACTTCACACAAGTGAGCTGGATGTCTGGCTGTTGAAGAGACTCCCAAGCAGCAACTCTGGTGACGTTCTTCCTGGGTATTATGAATATGCATTGGGTAAAAGCTTTTCTGATGCATCTAAGGTGACGAGGAATCCCAACCTTTCCTAACAGTCTGACTCTTCTCTCCATCACCCATGGAAATGCTGGTTAAAATCACCCTGGATCTGAAGCTGCCAAATCTTTGTCTACTGATTGTTTCTACCAAAAAGCCGAAACAGGGTCTGATATTCTTCATCTTTTCTGTGATCACCTGGTATGCAGTTCATGCCTTCAGAGGTAAGAAACATGTCATCTTCCAGTAACAGCTATCAGATAATTCTGCATAAGTACAGTGTTAATTATAAGTTGAAAGTAGTTTAGTACACCTAATAAATAGCTATGGCCTTTGTCCTTATCCTGGGTTTCTATAACTGATGCTGTCTATAAGGTTTTGCATTTTTATGCACCTCCATAATAAAATTTTATTCAAATTTTGCTTCCATTTGACTGCTTAAAGAAAGTGTGTGTTTATATGTCTGCCTGTGAATACATATATCAAAGCAGATTTTCAAGATGATAATGTGGAATATACAAGTAAAGACTTCAGAGATTGGCTGTAGAACCAAACATATGTCTCATATTGAAAGAGAATTTATTGGCTGAATTTGTCTCAAAGAGACTTTGGCAGCTTCTTATTTGTATTTTCTGCCAGTAACAGACATCAAAATAAGCAAAAGATTTTTAATTTTTTCCTCCCTTAAACTGCCAAATTAAAAATTTTCTGTCAGTTTCCTCCAGTTCACTGCTTCTTCATGGAAATATAAAGTAACCAGCTATGTGAACAAGAAAAACAAGCCTGATAAATAGTTATATTGGGCTCTTTTCAATCAGAACTTCATAAAGATGTTGTGTTGGAAAGGTCCTTGAGAGGTGATCTAATCCCTCCTCCTGCTCTGTATGGAATCAGTTATACACAGAGTGCTACTGACACATTTCTCTAAAATTCTTTAAAAATAACCATTGCAGGAGCTTCCTCAGCCTCACAGAACAATCTTGTCCAATACTATTCTTGGATTAAATATTTTTTCTGATGCAAATACACTCATTACTTCTTTCTTTACCACCATGGAATGCGAAGAAAAATTGATCACTCTTATAATAACCATTTGTTTACTTGACTACTTTTATCATTACTGTTCCATCTCAGCTGTTTGATTCTGTTGATTGCCTAGGTGGCTGTATATATAACATTGTTCCCACTGGTATAAAGTTTGACCCTGTTATATTTAATAAATAAGAATCTTTGCTAGTGGATGTTAGTATATGCATATGTATATATAAATATATTGAGAGAGAGAGGGACAAAAAGATCTAAGTGAGCAACCTGTAATAGGTGTAAATATTCAGGTGATATATTTCACAATTTCAGAAATTGCAAAGCATATATAATATATATTTATATAGTTGATGCCTTTGACTTTTCACTTGCTATATATACCTGTATTATTAGAGTGTGTGCAAAAATGGCACACAATTAAGAATAAACTAATAACACAAAAATCCCTTTTTTATCCCTGAAAAAGCTGCTATAGCTGTGGGATAGTTACATTCTGCCTAGTGACCAGGATATAAAACTGTGTATCAGCTTCAGGCTAATTATATCACAGTCAAATATTGTCTTTATGTGTAAGGCACAAACCATATAAAGACACATACACCAGAAAATCCCACACCACTAGTGCTTCTGAGCTTCTGAACCAGAAACAAAGAAATACCATGAAAAATATGTGCTTCAGTTTACTTTAGATTTTTTATCCAATGAATTTTAGGCAGATTCACTTTTTTCTGTTTTCCCTGAACAGTTCACCCAGCCATTCAAAAAGAAAAAAAAAAAAAAAAAGCTTTGAAAGACCTTAAAGTTCTGAAACATTTGATCCAACATATGTTGGCCACAGACCTTCTTAAAGAGATTTCCAAAAGGGGAAATATATCCTTCTAATTCCAAATACAAATCTGGCAAGAAGGTCATAAAGGGAGCAAGCATCCCCATAAAAACTGGAACATTTGGGTCATTTTCCCACAATACAATACATTTTCAAAGTCTACTACTTATTTTCTGGCTTCTAGTTCTTATATTCCTTGGTATTTCATAGTAACTTATCATTCATGTCACATGTTAAAAATAGGATTCCTTGTCTTAATGAATGAAAAAGTTATAACATTTAATCATGGGTATTACTCCATACTCATTGTTTAAGATTCACATACTCAGAAGTGCAAAGATACTGAGCTACAGTTTTGTCTTCCATAAAAGAGAGCACATTTTTGGTCAGGAAAGAAGTAGCATCAAAGTACTTTCTAGTTCTTTGCATGCACTTGTTTAAAGAAACTTTTTCTCTCTTTCCCTCTCCCTATATGCCTCCTCTGCTCACCAGTCTAACTGAAAGGATTGCTTTGATTAACTTTTGTCTGTAATGTTGTAAGACTTATATTCTCTCAAAGATATATTTGGACTCAAAATTGTACAGTTTTTGTAGGACACTATCTAATGATCCAATCAGTACAATGTAATAATAATGTCAGAAGCAATTCTTTATTTTCCTCTTTTGGGCTTAATGCTGTGGCCTGAATTTACAAATGCAATCCTGCTTGATGTGTATCTGCAGAGAATGAAAAGAATTTTGACAGTTAAAAACTTTACTTATTCCTCATTTGATCTTCTCCTTTGAAATCATTTTAAAATGTGACCAAAGTGAAAAAGGATCTCAGAAAAGGGCAAGCCACAGGCGGTGTTTGAATACCTGGGGTTTGTCCATATTCCTATACCAACATATTGGCTTAATGAAAAATTGAATAAATTGCTTATCATTGATTTTTTTTCACTATTTATAAATTCATAGGAGAGTCTGTAATGAGATGGTGTCATTATAATAGGATCATAAATGAAACTCGTCCATGAGTCCCTATTAAATATGCCTCCACGTTTTCGTTTTAGTTCAATTTCTTTCTATACTGTAACTACTAAAAGTGTCTACTGTGAAAATGCCTGAGTTATATTTTATGCCCATTTCAGTAGGTACATTCCTGTTTCCTACTGTTTGTACTTTCCTGAAGTGACATAGTCAATGAAGGACTAACACAAAAATAGATATTCCCTGTGTTCTAGAAGGCTGGTTGCAAAGGACAATACCAGAGATGGGGATCTAAGTGCATCAACTGGTGTTGAGGAAGGACCATATGAAAACATCCCTCTTCAGACATATTGTTTAAAAAGAAAAAAGCATTTCAGCCTGGAGGGAGCTCTGTGTTGAGTACATTATGGTCTGGATGACTGAATCGCAGCCCATTTCTGAGCCCTGGTGATGGCCATTCAAAATCTGATTACCTGGTGGACAAGAGACTAGTGACCCTTTTCTTTGGAAGTGTTCAAAGAACTTATAGTTATTGAACTTAGTAGCATAGTTTAGTGGCATTGTTGTGATAGGTTGATGGTGGGACTTGATCTTAAGATGTCTTTTCCAACCTTAATGATTCTATGATTGTATCCTCCAGATAAGGCGTCTTCTGAGCATGGAGTATATAGAAGTGAGGATAAAGATGAAGGTCTCAGAGCTGGGATAGCACCTAAACCTAGGCTGTTTGGATCACTTCCTGATAGCCTGTCACATAAGCTGATGGGCAAGGAGAAACTTAACTGGAAGAAGCCTAGATACAACCAGTTGTTGGAAAAACAAATAGGTTGACTGAATGTGTTTTCCAAAGAAAAGAAGTGTAAAGCTGGTGGCACAAATTAGAGGTTGTTTGACCGGTATGACTGAAACGTGAGAAAATTAATTTTGGAAGCTGTACTTCTTTCAAGCTAGAAAGGAGCATGCCCATTGCAATGGAATGTCTTTTTAAAAGATCTAGAAGATCTTTTAAAAAAGATCAGGAAGCCTTTTTAAAAGATCTGAAGTAGATGTGAATAAAACCTTTATCATGTCTATCTCTGACTACCAGAGAGCTTCCATGTTAATTTTATCAAGCGTTGTACATGATTACTAAGATTGAACAAAGTCCTAAGCACATCAAGACTAAATGTGGTTATGGTTTGCCAGGTTTTATTCATATTTTAAACAGCAAAATTAAGTAAATGTAAATGAACAAAAAAAAATTCCATCTCATATCATAAAACTAAGATCCAGAACTTAAGGGTTCTATGTTGTTTTGGTTTTGTGCTATCTATAGTATTCAGAAGTATTTATAGTGCCTAGACACAAAAAAGGTGCATTTAGAATTGTACATCAGTCTTCACTCAGAAGTGTTTAAGTCACACCCTCAACATAATTATAAGATAGATTTAAAGAAGATTATACTGTATCCAGGAAACACCCTGGATAATATGGCAAGGTTGAATATGCCAAAGGTTTGGGTGCTTGCACTGCCAGCAGTTATTATCACAGTAGGAAAGTCCATTTTCCTGCAAAGAAGGATGAAGCAAGAATTTTGATAAACATAGTGAAAATTATGTATATCCATGAGTCAGTGAAATGAGTCACAAAAACTCTGCACTTGAGAGGAAGCAACTTTAACCCATGTTACTGATTCTAAGATGGGTCAGTCTTACTATTTTATTGTAACTACTGTTATGACTCTGTTACCTACCCTGTGAATGGAGACCATGGCATCCTGAGGGTTCCTTTTGATCTGGAAAATTCACACCTGAGACGGTGAAGTGCTTAGGAAACCACTTTCAGCTGAAGGAAGAATAATTTCCTTCAGGAGGAGAGAAACAAAATGAACCAAAAGAAGAGCTGTTACAGAACAAGCATAACCCTAGAAGGGATAAGTCTGTTAATTACAAAATGATGCCTAATGCCTGTCTTTTCTAACAGGTAATAATATCTTAAGGTATTTGCCAGGATAACACTTTTGAATGAAATAAGGATGAGGTGACTAACATTCTAATAGACTCCAAAAGCTTAAGACTGGTATTTCTGTTTCCCAAAAAACTCTGTTGTACTCCTAAGACTTACTGTGCCCCTCTAAAAGAGCCATAGGAAGGATCTCATTCTTGTCTTACTTTTTATGCTTTCACTCATAGCTTTTGCAGTGTACTAGGCTGAGAGAAAAGTAACTGGAATAATGAAGTCAGCAATTTTATGAATCACAAGAAGAGAGATGTATTCCTTAGGTAAATATGTATCTTACATATTTAAAAATAACCCAATTCTACTAAAAAAATGTAAATACAATGATTAAATTCTTTACACTTACTAGTCTTGAGTTGATTTTCCTCACATGTATGCATATACATACAAAGTGTGTTCCATAATCCTAACTGGAATTTGCTTAGCATGGATTTTGTGAACAACAGGAATTTTATGACTTTGGTGCATAAGTAATTGTTGCAGTGAAAATTCCTAATTTTTTAAAACAGTAAATGATGCATAAAAGCACATAAAATCTCAGTTAATATGTCTAAACTTGTTCAAGACCATGGCCCAGCTCAACCAATGGTGCCAGTGTTTTATTCAGCAGAAAACTCTTCAATTCATTGCCTCACTGCACAGTAAATCAGTTATTTAGCAGATTTTTCTCTTAGCATAGTCAATTAAGTGTAGGACAGGTGTCCTCATGCTGTGTAACTTTGCAGTGAAGTATATGTTCTTTCAAGATTTTAGTTATTTTTAAATTTCATCATATATTATTTAAAGAGTTATAGCTTAACTAAGTTTATGGCTTCCTAGGTTAGCATGTTATTATTTTTTAAGCCATGATGAGGGGAGCATATCTGTATTACTAAGTCTTTCCACACTCTCAATTCTATACATTTTAACCAGGGAAGACATCTTCCTTCTTCTGTTTGTGATTCTCACTCTCTACTCTTCCACCAGCTGGTTTATGCTCTTCAGCTTAAGGTGGACAAATAAAGGAACAGCATAAAGTTGTCATTTAGAACTGTAGGATAAGTGGCAAATAAAACATTTAAAATATGCAAGCCTGACATTGCTGGTCTCCAATGCTAGAGGAATTTCACAGCCTAAATGTCAAAAAGGGTGTAGATGTAGTTGGGGTGACTGAACACAAACAGACCTCTAATGTTTATCAGATTAATTTTTAACTTCTGAGATTACAGTGATGGCACTCATTGCTGTAAAGAAATAGAAAAAGGACAACAGATTCTTTCACCAACTCTATGCCATATGAGCCTAATTTATAATTAAATTCCCTACAATTTAGTGTTCATAGAAAACAAATAAATGAAATATTAGATGAGTCTGAAATATAAACCTTATTTCTAATGCAGACATTAAAATGCTGTTATAAACAACCATTCTGTTCTTAATTGAATTTTCAAAAATCTCCATTATTTAAAAAATAATAAATGTACTAATGGAGTTTGATAAGATTACTGTAACTGAACACTGCTATAGGCTCAAAATACTAGGAACACTGCATATACTGCAGATGAATTAACTGTTCTTAAATTAAGGAATATTACAGTCAGTAATGGTATGACATTCTTTTTTATGGCCATGGCCTGGGTTATAATGTGACAGAAAAAAAATGTAATGTTTCCAAAATGACAGTTTTTAGATTTGTGTTGCCTGAGGTAGTTCAGCTGAACAATAAACTATAATTTGATTGATGGAAAATTGAAGTGGTTCATCTAACTTGCCAGGCTGTCTTACCTAAGGCTTTGGTTTTGCATGTATGATGATGTATCACAGTTTTAGAGATAATGTTGTTTGTATTATACATGAGAATTTTTTTTACACATTAAAACGAAGACTTCATTACCCAGTAAAGATCAAAATATGCTATGGATTAGCAAGGAATCATATTTGTTTGAGAATGGATTTGTACATCAAAATGTGTTCTTTTTGTGAAACCAAACGATAAATAACACAGAGGACCAGAGTGTCTTTATTTTTATGAGCAAATCAGCCATATCACCCGTTATGAAATTATTAACTTAAAGGAAGGGTGACATCTGCACCCAAGAGAAACTATCAGAGAATGGTAGCATTTTCTTTATCCAGAATTAATCCTGTGAAATTACAGGTTGGTCAGCAGAAATCTTTTAGAAAAAGCAATAACATTTTTCTAGGTATATTAGTATATTCTTAAGAAGGAAAAAAAAAGTCTAATAAAGAAGTAATAAAGATGCTATTAAATACATATTGGTAACATTAATATAGGGTTGGGTTGGTTTTTTTTTTAATTACTGATTCAGCAACAGCTTCAGAGAAATTATAATTCTTTTTTCTTTTAATCTGTGAGGACAATTTGGACTTGCTTAAACCATTCAGTCATCAGTCATTTTTTTCCCTTAAATATTTTGCATCAAGCAGGATGTTTGTCCTCTGCTCTTTTGTCATCACACTAGGAAGACCAGCCGTCTCTAGAGAGATAAAAATAAGGCACGGCATCTAATTTCAGCTGCTAAAGGAAACAAGATTTGAGGAAAAGATCACATAGCTGGGATTATGATTATAATGTCTTGTTTTAAGTCCTTTTTTCCCCTTCATTTTCATTTGAAAGGAAAGGCCAGCTGTTGGGCTATTTTGAACAAGGGTCTTTCTTGCTCTCTCTCTCTTGCTCCATCAGTACATGAAATAGCTAATATTGGCTTTCCAAGGGAAACTGTAACACTTGAACTTGAAGAAACAGGAATATTACACCTCTCACTGCTATTTATTACCCTGCCAAACAACAAACAAAGATATGATCAAACAAAACTCTGGTAATCCAGTCTTCTGGGAAAATTAATTGGATACTTCACTTTTTATTTTTTCTAGAAAACAGCCTGAATTACATGTTCAACAGTTGGGATTTAATCAGCAGATAAAGCTTCTTATTATCATACAGAAATGCAGGGGAATTGTATTTGAGACTATTCATGAAGTAAGAGAAGGTCTGTCTGTAATAAGATTTTCAAAATTACTGTAGGGAAAACTCTACAATGGAAGTGCTTTCTTCTTGGGTCATTGCATTGCTATGAGTCTTAATTTTCCAGGCATTTTACTCCTTCTCCCTCTGTGTCATGATTTTTGTTGGGATTTAAAACTGGAAATTTCATTGTCTTTTCAAAATTGCAGCTTAAAACTGAAACATGCATTCAATGCGATAAATAGAAACAAGACATCAAAAGTAGGATTGGACTTTGCCTGTTAGAAAACCAAACCAAATCAACCAACCAAATAAATAAATATATAAATAAAGCCCAACTAAACAACCAAATAAAAAAAAAATAATTGAAAGACAGCTACTCTGTATTTTGCAAATTAAACCAAAGACTGAAAGCAGAAGAAGCTGCAAGATGAAACTTGTTTTTGTTTAAGGAATATGGACAGAAATCTAATTATGGGAGAAGAAAGTAAGGATGGGCTAGAAATATAGGACTGGAAAAGGCATTCTGGGTCTTCTATTCAAACTCACAGGCAGCACATTAGATAATCCCTTTTATAGAGTTATTGAGCTCAATCTGAAAACCAATTAGGGTAATTCTTACTTCAATGCCATTTAGGATGCCAGCAGAGTCTTACTGCTTGGTAGAGAAGTGAGTTAGGAATGTCCTTCCAGTTTCCAGAAAAAATGTAGCAACTGACAACTCATTTCCAGTTCCTCTGTTGGGAATAATCAATACAATGTTCCATCTGAAGTAGCTCTTCTTTCATCCTAGTATTACTAATGGTTTATTGACAGATATCTATTTTGGGAAATCATCTGAGGAAAACAACTGATAAAGAGTTGTTAGGAGGAGTATTAGCTGATGACCACAGAATCATCACTGTTTTGGAGCCATGAAATGGCAAATTTACAATGTGAGGGGATGAGAACCAGCAATTGGGAACTATTCACAGCAGTACAGCTTGGTAACAGCTACAGTTCTTGTTGTCATCATTCACTGAAACTAAATGAAACTAGAAGAAGTATTCTAAAGGAAGTAAAAGCAGAGGAAAACCAGCAGGAATGATCTGCTTTTCCTGAGAACATCAGAAAGGTGGAAGACAGAGTTAAAGGAGACAGTTAAATGAAAAGTTAATATAGGTCCAACTAATAGCAGTGTAAAAATGATCCTAAGTGTCTTCAACTTGGGAAAAATAAGAAGAGAATTTCTGAACTGGTTGGCTGCAAAAAAAATCTTGAACAGTCTTCTAGTTGGAGCAGCAGGATGAAAACCAACCTGCTTTTAAGACACTTCAGACACTTTACATCTCCTGGCAAACTCCATCTCAGCTTGACTTTAAAACTTTATCTTCTTTCTTATCATAATGTTTTCCTATTATATATATGCCTCTGATTATGGCAGTTTTGAGGTGGTTATGCATGAAGTAATCCCCTTTTTGGAAAGTCTTTTGTCTTTATCTCTGACACAGACTATTGTTGGGTTTAACACTTTTAACTTGGAAAAGCTTGAAGCCTCAAGTTCTTGAGTTCAGCTTAACATATTCAAGGTTTTCAACTCAGCTGACATTACTACTCAAGATCCTTCTGAAATTACAAACCTTACCTACTGTCCTACTTCTGTATATTTTCACTTTAATTTATATTGAATAACTTTTTAATTAACTCCACATTAATTAATTACTTAAAGTTATTTTCTCCAAAAGTACTTTCAGGGTATACTTGATTAAGAAACACGACAGCTAAACACTAAATATAGAGTTCCTTTGGCTATTAGTTGCATTTGTTCTCCAATGTATACCCTGATAATTAAAATTTCTCAGTGTCATAAATGTTGAGAATAATGTTTATCTCCATTAATTTTACAGATAGCTCTATCCATAGACATACCCATATCTGATTCTCTGAATGCAGAGGACTTCTGTCATTAACTCCCCCAAAGTAATTTCACCAGATTCAAAAAAAACCAAGGCATATTGATTAAATGCTTATCCAAGGTCATACTGGAAGTACTTATAGAAGTATAAATATATTTCTTGCAGTTTTCTTGTATCTCCAGTCCCACGCCTTAATCAGAACATTTACCTGACCTCCATCTGCCTGACAAACAGAGCATAGAAATGCCATAGGACTGTTGTATATACAGATTGGGGAATGAGAGGCTGGGGAGCAGCTTCTCAGAGAGGGATCTGGGGGTTCTGGTTGATGGCAAGTTGAACATGAGTCAGCAGTGTGCCCTGGCAACCAGAAGGGACAACTTCATCCTGGGGTGCATCAGGCATTGCATCTTTTGCTGGTCAAGGGAGGTGATGAGGACCACACTCTGCTCTGTGCTGGTGTGGTCTCACCTTGAATACTGGATGCAGTTCTGGGCACCACAATATAGGAAGGATACAAAGCTGTTGAAGAGTGTCCAGAGGAGGCCATGAAGATGGTGAAGGTTCTAGAGGGAAATCCATATGAGGAATGGCTAAAGTCACTTGGTTTCTTCAGTCTGCAGAAGAAAAGACTAACGGGAGACCTCATTGCAGTCTACAACTTTCTCACAAAGGGAAGTGGAGGAGCAGGAGCTGATCTTTTCTCTTTGGTGACCAAGACAGGACCTGAAGGAACAGCATGAAGGTCTGTCAGGGGAAGGTTTGGTTGGATATTAGGAAAAGGTTCTTCACCCATAGGGTAGTGGAGCACTGGAACAAGCTCCCTGGAGAAATAGCCAAGGCACCAAACCTGACAATTCAAGAAGCATCTGGACAACACCTTCAGGCACATGGTGTGAATTTTATTTTGTTTTTGAGGGTGTGAGGTAGGCAGGGGTGGATTTTCCTGTGCATAGACAAGAATTGAACTTGATCCTCGTGAGTGCCTTCCAACTGAGGATGTTCTATGATTCTATGTTTGAATGCCAATAAGAAGAGAAAACCCTCAATATACAATTGCCTGTCAGATTTTGTGAAAGTTCACCCTTCATTTTATCCTGGTAGTTATTGTCACAGTCATCTGTATGCTGATTTGTTTAAAACATAGTTTGTAGCAAGCATCTGATCCTTAATGTACACATCTAAATTCATTGAGCTCTTTGGACATTAAAGAGGAGCAACCACTTGTGACTTTTTAATTGGTGTCAGTTGGCTGTATCATTGTTACTACATGACATATGTTACAAGGACTGTTCCTGCTGAAGGAAGGTGCACAGAATATCACTTCACATTTTTTGCAAGTAGCCAGTGTCTCGTCAATTTTGCATAGCACATTGTTAGCAACATCACAGTGTGTGACAGTATATTGTGCCTAAACAAGAAATTCTGATTCCTACCTGAAAACATATATATATATATATTTAGGTTGGAAAGCAGTTTCTGGATCATAAAGGAAGCTCCTGAACCAAAATGATTCTGTGGTCTGTCGCAAAATTGCAAGCTGACAGGTTCTACAGAGGAATCTTTAATGTTTATTCACACTGCCAACAGTTCCTCTCTCATTTGTTTTGGCCTAAGACCCCATAAATCCTGCGTGAGTGCTAACAGGCTATTTGCAAGAAGAGAATACAGACAAAGATTTCTGTTTGAAAGGGTTTTTTTCAAGTATTAAACTTCCATGCTTTCTTTCCTGTTGATCGAAGAACATAAAAAGTTATGTTAGTTCCTATTTGTATTTTAAAATGATACTGCTATGGTTCTTACAATTTCTACTTTTCTCTAGCTTCAGACAGTAGAGTATGTGCTCTCCCACCCCTGTTAATTTGAAGAATAAGAACAGATTCTTTGATTTTGAGACCAGGTGAGTCTGTTTATCCTCAGGGAAGAATAAGACATGATGTGAAATCTGCGAATCACTGAGGCACTAGCAGTAATTTCTGCAGAGCTGGGATCTCTCTTATTGTTCTGTAGGTAGAATTCCCTCTTAAATATGCAGGAGATTCCTGAATACATCTCAGCCTTTAAATTCAACCAGCCTGTTCAATATCACAGCTCACTTTCTGGTACTGGGTGATTTTGGACCAAGACACATGCTTGCAACCATTAGTAAAGCCTTTGTGAAATAGAGTAAATATTCAGTTTGAAAATTCTACTAACTCAAAGGAAGATAAAGACTGGATATCTTCTTATAAATAAAATGACAACTGCTATAGTTTATATATAATATAGCAGAGCATGCAGGCATATAGACTTAAAATTCTAAGCCATAAAGAACTTCTAAATCAAAATCAATTTATATAAAACTTAACTGTAAACATATCTCTAAGTTTACATGATTTCAATTACAGATTCTACATTTGAAACAAACAAACAAACAAACAAAAAGAAAACAAACCAAAAACAGCATCAAGGCAACATACCTCTTCCTCTGCATTTAAAAACACAGGAAACAAAAACTTGGGAACTGGGAAATAGTAGGGGATATATGAAGTAATTTTTTGTAACAATGAAACTTGCCTTTTTTTTTGAGTCACCATAAGGCAATATCCAGAGAGCATCTGTAGAATTAGCATTGATCCTCATGATATCTCAGCTTTAATTAAACCAAACTTGGAGTCCAACTGTCCACCCAACATTATCATACTCACCACTAAACCATGTCACCAAATCTACACATTTTCTGAACTCTTCCAGGGATGGTGATTCCCCCACATCCCTGGGCAGCCTGTGCCAATGCCTGATAACCATCTCGGAGAAGAAATTGTTCCTGATACCTGAAACTCCCCTGGCACAACTTGAAGCCATTTCCTTTAGTTCCATCACTTGTTTCTTGGAAGAAGAAACTGAGCTCCACCTTACTACAATCCCCTTCCGGGTAGTTATGTGGTGCAACCATTATATATTTGGTTTTGATGATGCCGTGAGGAGGATTGGAAATATCTATGGTGATTATAAGTACTAATCTTTTACTTGTCATCCAATATTTATAAGGCCTGAGAACTTTTTATCTTTTTTTTTTATTTTATATTAACTTTTATCCTTTTTTTTAATCTTTGATAGGTAGTTTTCACTTTTTCTGACATTAATATAAAAACTATACTTCACTGTCTTGAGTTCCTATTCCAAATAATGCTATGAAAAAGCAAATAGCTGCAATATGCCACCACAAAACACCTCTAAGAAGTAAAAGATGGTTAAGACTTTAGGTCCAGCCCACAAGGTAGTTGCATAGTGCTTCCCTTTCATACGACTGTTACACTTCTGTAATTGTACCTCTGAAGAGTCAAGCCTCACCCAAGGATTTACTGCTGAGTTCTGCCCCAACTTGCTGGAGTACATCAGTCAGAGAACTTGGCACCACTGCCCTCTGGACTCCCTTCGCAGATGCAGTTTGAAATGGGGAAATCAGCCCCTTCATCATAGCAATTTTTTTCCCTTTTCCTATTATCTATTGTGATTTTTACCTCCATTTCATACTGTGCCAACATATGGTCTTTGCTAACCTTGAAACTGTAGACTCTGAGCTTCTGCTCTCTCTCTGAAAGCTGTATGATATAGATAATATTGTTGACCTGTCTAATGCTGTTAAATGGTCCCTCCTAGTCTGTTTACAGCTTTCCTGCCAAGCTGGGATCAGAACTATGACCTTTTGCCCCACCTCATATGTCTAAGCCTTAACTTGTCAATCATACCAGATTTTCTGCTTTTGCTCTGTTTCAGCAAGGTTATTATGGTGCTCTAAGGCCATAAACCCACTTACTCTCTTGTGGAAGTCCAGCACATATGGTACCACTGACTCCTCTGATGCTTCCAAAGTGATTTTCTGCTTGTCCCTTACAAGATCATGGATCTCTCTCACCCTCCTGCAAGCAGGAGCATGTAAGGCATGAGCCCCGTGGTCTCTTCTGAGACCCCTTCACATGCAAGCAGAAACTGCTGTGGTTGTTTGTCTTCTTACCCCTACTTTTGGCTTTGCAGATCTCAACATAGAATAGAATCATAGAATCATTATGGTTGGAAAAGACCTTTTGAGATCATCAAATCCAACTGTCAACCTATCACAACCATGCTGCTAAACCATGTCACTGAGTGCCACATCTATAATTTTTATGAACACCTCCGGGGACAGTGACTCTACCACTGCCCTGAGCAGCTTGTGCCAATGCCTAATAACTCTTTTGAGAATAACTTTTTCCAAACATGACTTTGGCTGTGCAAGTAGACCCTTATAAACCCCTCTCCATTCCCTTGTCCTCACATCTCTGGTAATGATATAGAAAGATTTAGACACTTCAGTCCCAGAACCACTTCCAGAGTACTGTAAGGGTACTTAAAAACCATTTGTATTTTCCTGGAACATTTCCTGATGAATTTTCATCTTAATCTATCTCAAAGAGCCATTCTATCAGATAACTCTATAATTCAGAACACACAAAATATTTGTGTTTAAAGACAGTAGAAATGATTCAACAAAACAGCAACTATTATCTGTCATCAATGAGCTGAAATGGGAAACAGAAGAACATGTAAATTGGTAAAGAGGCCAAATAAACTTTTAGCTGGCCACTTGTCTATAATAATGGACAGTACCTGATGAGGCAGAGGACATTTTAAGATATTGTAATGTATAAATATTCAATTTAGCTCATATATGTTTTCCTTATAGCCCATATCATAATATTCCTTAAAGCAGGAATCTGTCACTTTTTTTATCTTAATCTGTATCTTTTTCTTTTTTATTGCTTTTATTAAATTTTACCTCAACTGAAGAAGCAGCCTTGCTTACAGCCTCAAAAGCCTTTTTTTAGTTACCTCAAAGTTAGTAACCTCATGGAGAAGTATAAGGCAGAAAAGCTCTGTCACACAGGCCACATACTCTTCTTGGATATTGGAATTATTTCTTTTTTATTTTACTTGGTCTTGTCTTGCAAACAGGTGTTTAAAACTATTTAGTATACATTGTACTATATTGGAAGAGAGAAACACTGGAAAAATCCCACCAAATAGGAATATTTCTGTCATAGATCATGGATTTTATGCTTCTGAACAAGCATACTCATTATATCTTGTATGAACTTGTGAGAGCCCCTCTTCTAAATACCATCTATACTTAACTTTATTTCTGTGGTTTTGCTTTTATCTACAATACATTTTATCTATCTTAAGGGTCTTCTGAGGCATTACTTTTTACAGGTGGTAGAAAGAGTCATGTCAATACCTTTAATCTTCTAATTATGTAGCTTAATTTCACATCTGGAAGTTTTACCATGCAGTAATTGAAAGCCATTTTTAATCTGAAGAGAAAAGGGAGATCTTATTCAGTATGAAATCAGGCTGACATGGTAACATTTGGATTAATGAATTTTTTGTTAATTTTAGAGGACTTACCTTCCAAAGTAATTTAAGGTTTCTGTGTTTGTTGATATTACTTTTTAATGTGACAACTGTGACAAGCATTTCCACAACAGATGGATTAATGTAATTTTTTTTTAAATTACTTCACCTAGACAGGTGTTTCCTGTATATGTTTGACATGAAATTAAACATTACTCCAGATGTTCTGTGTATAGCAAACCCAGTTAATTTTATTAGAACATTTAATCACAGATCACAGTGTAACAGAAATGCAGTCAATATGAAGCAGATATTGAACAGAACTTCCTAATGTGGAAGAATCTCTATAGAGGAGTGAGATACACAGTTTTGTAGGTGAATCCCATAAATGTACTGATGTGTGCTACATTTTCTGAGTTTAGATCTGAAGTCATGTTATTTGTTTACCTAAAAGAACTTTCACATGGGGCAGTTATTTTTGATTGGAAGACATTGATGGCATATACTCTTCCCAGTGTTTACCCACACAGATATCATCACATCGACCTGAGGCAGAGTTTAGAAATAGTTTATTAGGAATGATAAGAGATGTCTTATCTTTGAGTGTGGGAAGTCCTGCACTGCTTTAAACTTTGGTACCTTTCCATTCATCTAGAGTCACACACATTCACAATGAATTGTCCTGCTTGCAATGCATGCACTAAGATCTTTTATGCCAAACTTAAATGTCTTTACAGGCATAGCTATTCTTCCATTAAGAAAAGCTATAGATTTCTCATTAATTATTACATCATATTTATTCATCACTAATAAATTAGATCTCTGTGTTCTCTCACAGGTTGCTTGTGCCCCATGAAACAGGTGAAGAAAAAGCTTGAATGTGGCCCTGCTGCTTCCAGGGTAAATGTAAAAAGATTAATAATTTTTTACTTTGAAATATTAGTTTATGTATATGAACCAATAACGACTTAAACCCCTGTGATGACTGATGTTTTTTGTTGGGCTGTCACCTCATTGTATAGAAGTTTGTTTTAATGAGTTTCTCTAATGAATATTTTATAGTGATACTTGGATGAATGGCATATGGTAAATGCAAGGTAAATTACAGCTCTTTAAATAAATATTTTTCATAAATTATTTATTTTGTGATGCCTGTATTGGTTAGATGTCATGTCAGATGAAAACTGGAAATTATTTACTCTAATACTTATTTGAGAGCTGAAAAAGTAAAAGACTTTTAATTATTAACAAGCTTCCAATATACTCATGTAATTTATGGGAAAGTACCATAAATTGTGTAAGATTACAGTTTTGTGAGGACAGTTTTATTTGCATCATGCAAAATAGAATAACCTCCTGTGTCTCTACAAGAAATTTTATTTATTCATACAAAAAATATTGTGCTGCTCCTGCTCAAACTGATTTGGATGAATTTCTTGCTTATCAGGATTACGAGTTCTTGTCAACTGTCTTTACTTCTGTGATAAGTTCCTGGTTATTTTTAATGGTGCCAAAAATATTTTTGGAACTTCTTTTATCTAGACCATTAAACCCCAAGACAATAATGCGTATTATATTTCCTAAAACCTGAACATTTTATCATATTTTAAGGAAAAATAAAAATGTGAATGATATCTAAAAGCCAGAGATGATTGCTGTAATGATATTAGTGTGAATATAGAAAATATTCAAAGAAGTGGTACACTTCATACTTTAAGACTGTCAACAAATTCAGGCAGACATTCACAAAGAAGTCCCATATAAGCCGTGCTTTCTGTTTTGGTTTGGATGGGGTTTTTTTCACAACTACACCTTTGGTCCTGAAGAATGTTGACTTTTGTCTATGTTCAACCCGTTTCAAAAATTACATCTCATCCTGGAAAATTCTGCTTCAGAGATTGACTGTAGTTTTCTGTTATCACAAGCTGATTCTTGCAACCTGGATTCCTACTCTGCCTTTAGAAACATCAGTAATACTAGTATCTTTAGATTTTGATAAATGTTAATCTATTTAAGTCTTCTCTTGGATTCTACTAAGAATCCTGTTCCGGTAAGTACATGTATGTGTATGTGTAAACTAGTGATGAGGATGTGTTACAGGTCTCCCTCTGTGCTGGATCCACAGGAAATGGATGTCTGCTATAGCCACAGCTACAGGGGATTGGTTTGTTTTCTCAAGCTGTAGTAGCTCATGCTGTTAGCTCTGGAGGTGCCTGGTGTAACCTACAGTGAGTTATCCAAGATGGTATCCGTCACACAAAAGCACAGATGTCCTCACAAGCATGTTCACTGCACATTTCTGCTGCATAGTTCTGCAGCACAGTCTGGAGGTTGCAGTAAACTTTGGATGGAAAAGCAGTCATGGAGGAAGTAGGAGAAATTATTCTCTCTTATTCTCCCAAGTGGAATGAGTCTGCAGATGCCATTTCCTTTCAATACTCATTCTGGAGTATTTCTGTTTCCTCACTACCTGCATCACCATGATATCACTTTCCTAACCAGGAACAGTTCAACATCCCGATATTTTTTATCAATGAACTCTCTAGATAGTTTGCTATCAAAGGGAGGCTTTGCAGTAAAGCTGGTAGCTCAGCTGGAGACTGTGGTCTCTGCAGAGCCAAGTATGCTGCTGCTCAGACAGCTTCCCATGCTGGTAAGAAGCACTTGTAGTTTGCCACCAGGGGCTCCTTAGCCTGTCAGTCCTAGACTGTCAGGTGTATTGGGAAGTACTTTTCACCAGTCAGAAGATGTTAGAGAGAGAGTGCAGACATTGTTAAGATGCATGATGGGACTAGAAAAGGAGTGGAGAGTTGAAATATGAAAGTGTTCAGAGTCAGGGAAAAGACTGGGATGGAAGGGGGAAGGAGTTGAAGTGGGAATTTGGAAGTGGCATGCATCTACTCTGTTGTTATCTATGATTAATGACCCCCCTATGCTCTGGGGACTGGAAGGGATCACACCACACAGCTAGAGGCTTTGCAGCACACCATGTTTTACACCTAATCATTATGCATATGTCTACAGGAAATAGATGTTAATGCTGATGAACTCAGAACAAAGATTTAGCATCATGGTGCGAATGATGTGTTACTGGTGACTTCCTATGCGTGCTTTTACCCACGAGGGGAGAGACAGTTGTCTTTGTAGAGTCTGCTCTGGGTAGACTCTTCATGGAGTGAACAGCTGGCAGAACAGCCAAGGCACACTGCAAAGGAGATGCCCTTGACTGACAGATGTGCACTCACTCTGTGGTTTAGGTCATTAGATGTGCCTGTATACCTGCACATTTAGTTTTACAATGAATGGAAACATATTTCAAAAATGAGTATTTTCAGTTGAAACTGAACAGATTAAGGCTTGAAGCAGCCAGAAAACACTCTCATGTATTTTCACTTCTCTAAGCATAGAGCTCTGGGCCATAAAATGCTATAACCTTTTCACCTGTTGTCTATAATAAAGATCTGCTCTATTTTTTTCACTCATACCTTCAGCAAAGATAAGGTGACCTCGTATTCAAAAGGCATGATATGCATATAGGATATGCTGTTTGTGCCTAGGAGTTGCAGACAACATAATATCATTCCTTTTATTCACAGTTACTGTGAGTATCTGCATGACAACCTGTGAAGAAACCAAAGCACAGGAGACCTTGTGGAAAAAAACTCCAGCCACCTTACGAAAACAGAGGAAAGATTGATCAAAATGAATTAGGAAATAGATCTAAACATCAATTACATGAGATTATGCAGTTTCTGTAGTACTCAAAAAAATAACTTTCACATTTATGAGAGTTAACACTGGAACAAAAGCCATGAAAAAGGAGACTTTTTATGTTGTTCTTCTTCAGCATGTTCATAAAACAGAACCAAATGCCACTACTCTTTACAGACCCAGATTTTATTTTTTGCTTCTTTCTTTCTTGTTTTATTTTTTCCTCCTAAGGGAATTTAATAAGATACCCCACCCAAAGAGTTTTTCTGCTGTCTGTAGCACAGAAAGACTAGTATTACATATTGACAAGTGTCTTATTACTCATTGAAAATGCTGCTTCCTCTGGTTGCATTTATACAATAAATATTTGCCCACCTACTACAATACCTTCTCCATTTTTAAGGGAGCTTTGTGCTATCAGAGTGGAAAGATGTCTGCACGTTAGATAATTGCACTCGGTACTCTTAAATTATGCACTTTACTTTTCAAAGCATATAGAAACTGTTTTTAAAAATGCATTTGAGTTCAGCAGCAACCTTTTGACGCCTCCAGACAGTATTTTAAGAACTCATTTGTTTGAGGGGTTTTTAATCTGGAGACACTGAAAAGTTACACCTGCTGTGATGTCGTCAATCACGCTAGGAGGAAAAATAGTGGCATGATTTGTTATCTGTTATTTCCCTTGCTGTGGTGACTGTCTCCCAGTGCCAGGTCTGTCCTTAAGGCCATCACTTATAGGGACCACTGTCTGTCAAAACCACAGCAAACTTTAAGGGCTGCTTTTGTTGGAGCAGACAAATGAGGGTGACCTTTAACAATAAAATAGGCACCTACTGAGAGAGATGAAACAGCAACTGAAATTAAGAACACCATACAGCCATTTCAAACACTCAGGAAAAGTTGGGAGTTGAACTATAACTTAATTATAAGAGTAAATGTGGCTAGATGTTGTCAATAATGAAACAGACATGGTCAGAGATATTGATTAGCAATGAGGACGAGAACTTATTTCATCCAGGAATCATCCTGTATTTCATTAATTATGAATGAGATTGATGGGCTTCATAAAAAAATGAGGAAGAGATTAAATTATAACATTTAAAGCTTTATTGGGCTTTGAGTTTTTTGTTTTGCCTGTTTTTTTTAAGTAGTCTGCAGAAATGTACAAATGATTTATGAATATTCTAGGTGAACGAGGGAAAAAGATAAGGACGTACTAAATCTTTGATTTATACTAATAGGTACTTCAAAAGATCTTCAGAAAAGAGCCTCTGCCTCGTTAGTGATCAGAGGTAAGGTGGTCATTGATATTTTGTAGGGTTTCAAAGCACAGTCTGAAGATTCCAGGCAATGCATTGTAAAGACCACAGCACGCTCTGTGGTTTGAAAGGCTCTTGTAACTCAACCTGGCAAGTGGTCAGTGGAGACTATATTTTACTGAGCAACACAAATCAATCTTACTGAGCACTTCTCAGGTAATAGAATATTCTGCCTATGATAATAATGAAATTAACCTATGGATTTTGTTTAAATATTGAAATGCTATTTGAATATTTAATGAAATACAGTACTCTATAGATATGCAGATTTTTGTGGCTACCATGGAAAGAATAATATTGATTTGACAAACAGGTGCTTGAACTTCATAGAGTTAATACTTTTTTTGTTCCTTTGCTTTGCTTTTTTTTTATATTTAGATATACCTGAACAAGCAAATTGGTGAATTCCTTCTGCCCCTTTAGAAGTCAATAGAAGTCAAGGACACTCAATAGCACAGAGGTGTTTAGTACCTCTAAGTCATTTAAAGCATGAATTTATTCTTCACTATCCTTAAATCATCGCTAAAGTTTATAATTCTTTTTAATTCTCTAAGAGTGGTTTTGGTTTTGGTTTGGTTTGTTGTTGGGTTTGGTTTTGTTGTTTGGTTTTTTTTTATCTGAGTACTTGTGTTTCTTTTGCTTTGTTTTATTTTCTGGAAAGTATGTTTAATCTCATTTTTCTGTGAAAAATAAAATCACTGTTTTTCAAGAAAATAAAATCTCCAGAGATCTGAGTTCCCATCTGAGAATCAGTTCAAAGTAAACTCTGCCTGATTTTCTCCACATAGTCCCCAATACAGAGATGCACATCATAAAAAGTAACACAGAATTTTCTGTAATCAAAAGCTTTTGGCAATCTTAAAGGCCCAACTTTTTAATAAGCCTGGCATCTCAATTGTAATCATACTCTAGAGTAGTTATCCTTTCAGCTTAAGGTTAAAAATCTTTGACAAAGCACCACAGGGAAGCTTGGATTGCCCTTACCTACATTGTACCTAGCCTTGGGATAGATAAATACAGTCTCATTCTCTAATGCTCCTGACTGCCTCCAGGAACACTAAATTTTAAGAGAGGAAAACATGAATCCTGTATTTCAAGAGAGGTGGAACTAAGCCATTGTTCACTCCCCTTAAAAAGGATATTCAGTGGCCAGTTCAGATTGCCCTAGGGACACCTAAAGCTGCATTAAGTACTTCTGAAAGTGAAAATCCACTGGGAACTCAATTCCAGTGTTTAAACCTCAGCATGAGCAGTGGAGTTCCTAGCAGGGTTCACTTTTATATGTCTCTATAACCAGGTTCAAAACTTACTGTACGTGCAGTAAGGATCTGCTATTCCAGCTAACCTATGGAAGACTATAAAGAGATGGCCCTTTAGAAAATCACTAACATGAAGAGAAAAAAGCAAACATTTATTTAACTACATCATGGCAAAGCCAGGAGAAGTGATGGCTATTTAATAGCTGGCAGACCCCTCTTACAGGGTTATGTACCTTATGTTTGACTAAGAATATTTTACCACTGATTTTTGTTTTAATTGAGGAATGATAAGAAATCCTGGTGTGCTCCTGAGCAACAACTAAAGCTGGTGTAAGAAAGCTATTCTATTTGATAAGAGCTGGAGGATTTCCAACATTTGCTTTTATTTCACCTTGGATACTCCACAGGGGCTATGATTTTGAAACTCTGTACATCCAGAATGACCAATAGCTCAAAATTATCACCTTAGCTTACAAAACAAACTAAACAATGCTTCTCATTCATAGGTTACTGGATCACTGAGGTTTGACTGTTTGGAAGTAACGCTGAGAGCTTCAAGACCTGTTAAGAGTTAAATCATTATTTTGTGAATTAAAATAAATTTGGGTGCTGGAGTTCCTGCTTTGTAAAACAAGAGATAGATGTGAGTCCATTTGCCTTATTGCTATGGTGTGAAACCCATAATGGGGACTGCTGTTACTGAGATAAGAAAACAAAGCTGAACAGTATCAGACATCTTTTTCTCATGTGAGGCTGTCTCTTACCAGCTTGCTACTCCAGCCCAATATGGAACCTGTATTTCAACATTTTCCCATTAGGTTGTTTGACAGTTTCATTCATAAAATTGCATTGAACAAGCAGTTTTTATGCTGGTAGTTTATAGACCTTACTCATTTGTAGACCTGGATTGCTTTGCCCGTACTTGGTCTTTCATTTTAACCCTCTGATTCACAAGCATAAACTGGCTATTTAAAGACATTTCATAATTCCAGCTGAAACTTTCCCTGACATTTTTTAGTCTTGATGACTCTGAACAAGATCACCTCCAACTCATTCCCATAAACTGACTATATTCACTAGTTCCAGCCTGATGAATGCATTCTTGTCCAACTTGTATTGAAGTATGTTGGACTACACCTTAACATCGTCTCCCCTCCCTTCCTTGTTTCAATTAAATATAAACTGTCATTGTTCTTAAAGCTCTTTCTCTGGACTATCCCTTTTCTATTCAGTCATTGAGGATTAATTTCTACTTCCCATCATCCCATGGCACTTGTTCTCATAGCATATTTGTTATGTTTTCTGCCATCTACTCTTTCAGCTATTCCTGCTACCTTGGAGATGTTTCCCCTAACCATAAGTAAATCTCAAATGTCTTTGAAAGTTCTCTAAATTTCCAGCAAGAAAAACAAAAATATTGACAATAGACTGCATGTATCCTAAGGTTAGAGTCTATTATGCTGACAAGTTCTGTTCCCCGTCCCATTTGGTGTAAATCTCACCTGTTGTGTTTTGTTATAAGACCATTGGATAAAGGGTTAAGGCTGGGCTCAAGCAAGAGAGAGGGAGAGACTTGTGGATTGGAAAAGAAAAAACAAAACTAATGAAAATAATAAAATGAAATATATACAAAAATGTATGCAAAACCAATACCTAACCCAACATCCTCTGATGGCAACTGCATCACCATCACCACTGATGTTGTGGTAGATGGACTCAGCAGCAGATGGGAAACAGACTCAGGAGCTGGGTCCTGGAACTGTGTTCAGGAGCTCACAGATTGGGATTGAAGGCAGAATAGAATCATTCTCAGACACTGGCCATTGAAGAGAGCTTGATCCTCATGATCCCTCAGCTTTGTGCTGAATAGAATGTAAAGGGAATGGAATCCCTAGTTGGTCAGTTTACAGTCACCTGAACTGTCCACTCCTCCCTGCAGGTGAAGTCTTTTACTCTGCACCTCCCAATGAAGTACACAAGACCTTGGTCTGCACACCAATCCTTGGTACTAACTCTAAACATCAGGTCTTGTCACTGCTAGAAACAGACACTGCCTGTGAGAACATGCTGTCAACTTCAGAAAGTGCAGTTACGGAAGACCTTTAGCTAAAAAGTAAAAGCACTGAACTGAATTAGAATCATGGAATAGAACAGAATCATAGAATTAGTTCTCTTCTAACTCAAGCCAGGACAGGAGGGCATTGTTTTGCTGTGTGTTTTTGTAGCATCTAGTGTACTAGTGTCCTGGTCTATGATTTGGGCTGCCAGGTAATACAAATTAGATATATACGTTGAGCACATGCTCCTTGGGCACAGACCACATGTGAGGTTAATAGGATTACATCCTGGAGGTTAAAACTAGCCTACTATGGTAATACAAATATGTACACCAGCCACATGACCCAAGGGGATCTTCTTGACTGCCTCTTGATAATGCAGGCTACAGAGTGGTTGTCTGACCAAAGGAGAACTAAGCTGGTCTTGAATTTCACACCTTAAAACATCAATGCTACAGAGGCAGGAGAAATTTCCCATTAAATGATTCACAGATTTAATCCCTTTGATATTCGATTGGCTGACCACAACTTAACACAGCATGCTACTGGGATACATCTTTAACTCTGACTCCCAAAGAGATTTCATTGCCACTGGAATTCCAGTCTAGGGACAGGGATTAAAACCAGATCACACTTGGATGGGAGGAAGGTACAAGACTGCGACCAGTAAGATCAGGTTTATAAACTCCTGTCTCTGCCACAATTTAGAAGTCTTTCTTTGTGTCAGTTTTGGAAAAAGTATTTAATTTCATTATGTTTTGGTTCTTTATCTATGAGTTAATGATCATAGTTTTTTATTCTCTGTCCATGAGCCTTTACTGTTTCTAAGGCTGCAAGCTAGTCAAAATAGAAGCTACAAAGCCCTCTGAAACCTCTATGTTCTATCAAAATACTTAGGTTAGGGATATAAATAGAGCTGAGCAGAACAACAACAACAAAAATTTAGAAAACAAAAAGTAAATGCTAAAACAATCAAGCAAATAAAAACCACAGAAGTTCCTAAGAAAGAGAAAGAAAAAAAAAAAAAAGAAAGAAAGAATATTGCACTTAGAGTGTGCACTTCTAAAACTGTGTGTACTGAAAAAGAGAAATCTCTTCTATGTATTGCTGGGGGATATGACATGAAAGCTACAAACCCCAATTTTACATAGAACTTCAGAGGAAATCTTCTGACTTTTCTTCCTTTTGTAACACTTCCATTGTGCCTGCTTCAGCTTTCAACAAAATCAAGGGGTTTTACTGACCACCATTAACTCGCTACAGAAATATGTATTATGGACAAATCCAGCTACTGAAGAGTCACTCCTGAAAGCATGGCTGAAATCCTCAAACTTTGCCCACCAACAAACCAACCTGCCAGTTAAAAGAGAAAAGCAGACAAATCTGCCACTATATAAAAATAAGGAAGCATAAGATGTCGGAGCACTTATCACATCTGACACCACCAAACCCCTGTCAGAACCCTCACATGCTCTTGACATTGTTGAACTCCAAGCTCCAGATGTCGAGCCTAGGCCTTGGTCCTGAGCTCTCAGGCACAGAGAGAAGCTACAGTGCAGACAAGGTTGTATGGGGGCCTTATCCTACCTGCATGGCAGTGGTAGATTGCTGAGATCCGTTCCCATCTTTGGCAAGCATGAGTTTACAGGGGTGCCTGCAAGCTGAGACTGGTGTCTGCTGCATTCCAGTAACAGAGGCAGAGAGGAGCCCTTGTACAATTGGGCTCTGGTCTCATACAGTAAGTAGCAATGAAGTTAATACCCTTCCAGCTGAGGCAGACACCCAAATACAAGTGCACAAATTTTCTCTTCCAGGCTTGGGAAGCAACAAGCACCCAGTTGCACATGGATGTGTGCTGTGAACTGCCTTCTTCCAAAGCAAAAGATGAGCATTCACAGCTGGGAGGTCATCCTGTTGTTTGCTACTTATCCATTGAGACTGATGTCCCAGGATACTGCAAGGTAATAGGAGCATGTCTCAGCACCACTAATTGCTACCTATCAACAAATATTGGTGCTGGCTTTTTGAGTACTTTGGGGGTTTGTTTTCTCCTCCTTTCTGCTTCTTCAGCTGGCTTCAGTGATACCAAGTTTTGGGCCCCTTGCTACAAGGACATTGAGGCACTGGAATGTGTCCAGAGAAGGGCAACAAAGCTAGAGAAGGGTCTGCAGAATAAGTCTTATGGGGAGCAGCTGGGGGAGCTGGGGTCGTTTAGTCTGGAGAAGAATAGGCTCAGGGGGAACCTTCTTGCTCTCTGCAACTACCTGAAAGGAGGTGTTAATAAGGTGGAGTTTGGTCTCTTCTCCCAGGTAATGAGTAGATAGGACAAGAGGAAATGGCTTCAAGTTGTGCCAGGGGAGGTTCAGTTTAGATATTAGGAAGAATTTCTTCACTAGGAGGGTTATCAGGCATTGGAACAGGCTGCCTAAGGAGGTGGTGGAATCACTACCCCTGGAAGAGTTAAAAAAAGGTGTAGATGTGGTTCTTGGGGACATGGTTCAGTGGTGAGCATGGTAGTGTTGGGTGGACGGTTGGACTTGATGATCTTAGAGGTCTTTTCCAACCATAACAATTCTATGTTCTCAACTAAGCAGTGGTACTCACCTGGTCTCTGGCTAGAGGTAGCAAGGTCTAAAGGTGTGAATGAGGTGATATGTGTCAGTGTTCCTGCTTCTCAGATTCTGGCATCTGATGCCTCAACAGCTGAAACTGAGGTACATAAGTGCATCAGGCCATTGGTTCGGCAGGCTTGAAGACAAAATCTCTTTCCCAGGTAATACATCCAAAGTCCATATAGCTGCTGTCAATATAATGAAAGACTCTGAAAACACTGACTGAGTAAATATCTGTGCCTTAAAAAATTAATCATTTTCTCTACAATATGACAAGCAATGAATGGATTCACAATGGACTTTCTTTAATACCATTTCTGTCAGAGGTAGCGCGAATTTCACCATCACTGCAGAATATTCCTGCAGTCCTGTCATATTGTATCATATAGCTTATATTATTTTTCACATTAATATTGAGACATTAGACCAATTTTTTGTCATTCTTCATCTAAAGGAACAAAAGATAATTATTAAAATATATCTGTATGAAGATAAAATCTTATATCACACAAGTCAAGGGTGGGCTACATAAACTGGATGAAAAAGCTTCCCATAAATACTACACTGTTTCCCCTTTGTGTATAGATAAAAGCACTTTTCAAACCATATTGGGGTTAGATGGTTAAAGAAGACAAAAGTAAGGTGACAATATCACACAGTCATTGGCAGAGTTGGATACAGAAACCTGACTCTGTTTTATACTCGTTTGAGTTGATCACAGATGCTTTGATCATTGTAATGCAAGGGCAGCATACACAGATTTTACATTTTAACTGCAGAAAGGGTCTCTGAACTATATACCTTTTGTGGTACTGCTGAACAAAGAGAAACAGCCAAGGAGACAGGCACCTGAATCTGTTCCTCCTTTGCAGGTACTACCTAAGCTTATTTTGCCATCCACCTCTCTAAAGGCAAACATGCAAAAAAAAGAATAAATGCAGAATTGCTATATTTCATAATAAGCCAAGCATGTTTGTATTAGCTTCTTTGGTCTTGTGACTAGTTCAGACTTATTAATCAGTCTCATCCTGCCTCAAGTCATGTACTGAAGCCACATATCATAATTTGGAAGGCATGAAGATGTAGACAAAGAGAGTTAGAAACCATATGGACATAATTCCTCTTGGACAAGCCAAGAAATGTTTCTATATATGTATCTGTTTGTCAGGTACAGCTGAAGTCTTTACTGATGTCATCTGTTATTTCACCTAAGGCACAGCTGATATATTTTAAGAATACTGAATCTTCTAAATTGTAATTATCTTTGCTTTCTTTGAGCATTCTTATATTTTCTCTCAGAAACTCCTTAAATAACAAAAAATCATATCTATGGATGCAAAATATTTTTCATATTTTTGGTGCTCTAGAAAAAACAAAAACCTTTGATATAAATCCTGTGGACCTCAGCACTTTAAGTTCCAGATCTATATATATCTCAAAATACATTGAAATTACCATCATTGGAACATCTTTCCTCCATAGAAAAAACCCAAAGCATGGAACTTTGTACTGGAAACTACTCCTGCCATCACTTTTGCCCATATTATAGCATGAGGCTATTCTACAGGGTTTTGGTACTTAAATCACTGGTAGCAACTTCATATATCTGACCACTGTCATGCTACTAATGGTGGCTTGGGTCAGAACGGTGGAAAATGACCAAAGCTGTCAAGCAAAGGATATTAACTGCAGAACTCAGCCAATTGAAAGGAATAGAAATCAAAATACAAGAATAAATAAAATAAAAAGATAAGGGCAAGAACTAATAATAATAAGTTTCAGAAATGCTGCTATGGTAGTTTCTTTAGATGTCCAGAAATGTCTGGATAGAAAGTCATTTATGATGAGACTTACTAGGACAAAAAGGCAGAGGAGAGATGTGAATACTCTGGGCAGACATCATAATAGAAGTCATAGATTAAAAAACATGCACAAAAAAATAATGAAGCTTGTTAACAAAGAAAAAACAATGGAAAGGCATAATTTGAGCCTTATTGTTGCTGCCTAGCTGATAGAGAAAAATTAAAAACAAAAAAAAACCCGTGAAAAAACCAAGAATGTGTGAGACTGAATAACAGGTGTCCTTTTGTGTTTGTGCAAGAGGAGGACATCAACCAGAGCCACAAGTGCAGCCTCTGTGTGTCATGCACAGACTAGACATCAAATATACTTCATTTAGAACGCAGCAGCTGATAGGCTTGTAGATTTTTTCCCCATACACTTTTCATTAGCTCAATCTTGATGGTGAGACTAAAATTTGACATCGGTCTATATCTTTTGAATCACACCATGCTTTTATTTTTATATACAATGATTGGACTCATGTGTATAAAAGGAAAGTTTTCTAACTGTCTGATATTTGTTCTATTTTGCTTCCAAGAATGGCTGGTAGGAGTTGCCTGTAAATATTCTGTGGTGGGTTGGTTACATCACATCTTTACATACATTAGCTGTATTCTTGCAAGGATGCACTCACTTATGCTTCTACTCTTCTCAGGTATGTACTTCACGAAAAGTCATTAATAGGGAATGTCTTTCAGCCTTTTCAGAAATCAAGGATTCCTCCCAGGCTAGGGAAAATACTTTCCTGCTAAGGTGAGAAGTTTCAAATGTAGCACAGCAGAGCAGCCAGTGGCATGTGATTCCTTGTCTATGGGATACCCTGAAGAAGTATTACCAATAATGAAGAATGCTTTTTATCAGAAGAACAGAGCATCTTCTTTGACTAGGCAAGTTAAAAAAAAAAATATGCAGGTCTTATCTATTTAAGCTATGTATTTTGTGTCCCTTTTCCAAATATGAATTTACACAGCTGTATCAGCTAAATCAAAAATCTACATTTCATTTCATACCACAAGGCTTGGAAAGTGTGTTACTATTCACCTTAAAAGACAAGTTTACATACAATATCTCAAAGACTGTTTGACAACAGAAGGTCAGGTGTGACATATATTTGACATCCTAAAACCTCAGACTAGTAAAACTTTGAGGTCAGGCAAAGGTAAAATCAGAATAACCCTCTTGAGATTTTTATTGTGTGTGAGAGGACCACAAATAAACTTTAAGTCCTCCAGCTTCTAACATATCTGAACTTGACTGAAGGCTAAAGACAAAGCTTATCTATTGATTTTCACATGTAAGCTAAATGGTAATATAACCTTGACTCATTAAAAATGTCAGTATTGTAGATGATTGGGATATCTTTGTCATTTGAAAATAACATATGGATAATTTACTCAAATTGAATTATTCTTAAGCAATTTGCAATGCTGCAAAGCTTCAGATATTTCACCTTGATGATTACCCAGAATACTTTGGCATTAATCGCAGTATTCAACAGTGGAAATAAATGCTAGTCTATTTATTGAATCTATATGAAGAGAAATATTTCTTTTTACACTTACAAATTTTATAGTGGGTTGCTTATTGAGATTTTGCAGTGTGTGAAACAAATAGTTATATATAGGAATATATGATTCAAAATTGCAAATTATTTTGCAAATAATGTTTCTTGTAAAATATCCATAATGCCTTATGAAAGAATGTCAGTGCTTACACATGTGTAGTGTAACTATTATCTATCTAGCCTGTCACATCTAGTCTGTGAGGGGACCAAGATTTTATTTCTAATTGGTTTTTTTATTACTATCAAATAAAAAAAGCTCCATTCATAAAAAATTATTAAGGCTCTTTCACCAGAGATGTCGTAGCTTAGGAATGCACCGTTTCCTAAGTAAAGTTGCCATCTCTTTTCTTACTGAGAAAGAATGAATCTTTCTCCACATTTGGCAGAATTATTCTAGCTATTCTTCTTGATCTGTTCAGCTACTAAAAGAATACAAGTGAGTCAGTAGATAATAAAATAATTGTGTAGTCTGCATGAGATAATGAAACAGTAGGTTACACACTGAAGTTCCCTCATAGGAAAAAATATGTTCACACATACATCAGGTATGACACTGCTATTCATGCTCTGCATAAGTAAACTTTTGGGGTAATTTACAATTTTTGAAGTGTAAAAATAAATATTCCTTATCCTAAAGCTTTAGGGAAGGTTTTTCACCAGATGTGGAAGATCTATGATGCCCTAAGTATGAATATGATGCTGAGAATAGGTGGGCTTTGTGCATCCCAAACAGAATATCATCTTTGTGCAACATTATCGTTATATCTGGAGTATTTGTTATTGCTGCATGTGAAATTTAAAGGTTTATACAACAGCACTGGAGGGAATTGGATGGGTGGAGTGTACAAGGTCCTTCTGAGATCCTCAAGCTGAATAAGTCTTTCTAGCCTGTTTAGAAGCAGTTCTGGTCATGCCATCTGTGAGATGGCATTTTTAAGTGATACGTCATAGCTACAGACAAGACATCTGAACCTCAACATGCTTCAAAATCAGAGTGCTGTCAGCAGATGCTTCTTATATGACTCTTCAGACTTTCTCTTGTACATTCATATCACAGCACAATATATGAATTGCTGATGGATTTCAAAGCAATCAAATAGAAAATAATTACTCTTGGTTCTAACACCCCTAAAGGTCTGTGCAGGTTTTGGGTAAGAACGCCAGGAGTGCTCAATAAAGGAAGGAGAGGGGGAAGGATGCTGAGTGAACGTTCTTTAGGGATCTAAAGGGAGAAAAGTGATTTGCATTTCTAGGGAGATGCATGATGAGAGACTTTGGCCTAGGAAGCCATTGGGTGAAACTGAAGGAATATATTAGGTGGAATTTGTGTATGTGCTTTAGTTCTTTGGAACACTACAAATCTAGGAATGAAACTTTGCTTCAGCTTCTGACATTTCTGATGAAATCAGAATGTGTTTACAGAGCTGTGTCCAGAACTCTTTTCCTGTGCTTGAATTATGTTGGATCTCTCCTAGGAACGACGCTGTTAAGTTAGGGTTTTGCTGAGGAGCACTCAGTGGGAGTTTTCAGATTCCCTTCCATATACAAAAGGCAATACTTAGTGAGAAATACAGGATTGGTCTGAATCAGTTAAGAGCCTTGCAGGTCATTTTTTCTTTTCTACCCCTCAAAGAATCTTATCAGGGACAGTCTCCAAGAGGAAGAATTAGTCTGTCTGAAATAAAAACAATGAATATAGCTTTATTTAGTAAAAGTGAAAAACTTCAAGGTTTGTTTTCTCATTAATTTCTACAGAGAAAAACATAAGGTAACATCTGTGACCAGTATACTGTGACTGAGTATTGACAGACACCATAAGAACTGGGTTAAAAGCTTGATGTTTTGAGGAGATATATTGTTCTTAGAACAAACATTATTGCTAAATTATACAACCAACACTAGGGAAATCATCTAGAAGGATGAGCACACTCTGAATATGTGGCAGCTTTGAAGAAGTTGGCAGGAGTGTATCTTTTTGGGGCAGCCATAGATCATGATTTGCAGTGTAGAAATATTTACAATGTGAGACTGGCATCTGGGAGAGCATGCAGCCTGTGCACAGACACCCAGAAATGTAGGTTAGAAAAGAATAGTCATATAAACCTTTGTTGTAACAGTAGGAATTAGATTATTGAAGAGCCAAAAGAAATACACAGCAATTTTTCAAGAAAGATTTTTTATAATTATTATAAGTATTCATCTGAAGAAAGTTGGGGAGCAGCCCCTGAGTGAAATTCTTGGTGGCAAAGACATATTTATATTTTAAAACAATGTTATGAGATACAAGTTTACTACAAAAATCTGCCTTCAGCAGAGGGAGCGATGAAGCTGTCAGCCTTCCTTCCTCTGGATACATCCTTCCTGGGAAGATAAGCACAGTAAAACAAGTGAGGAGGATAGAACATAATGTAAGGTGAATGGACATCAGGGTGATGGCTAAGCAGATAGAGTTCTCTCTCTGGTAGAATACAGATTAAAAGAAAGAATGAATATTTGAAAATTAAACTGATTTTAAGTGTTTTATAAATTAAATATAGTTGTTTAGATGAATTTAAAACTGGCATGCAATATTTCACCTGCAAGAAGAAATTATTTAGTCAGAATCCACAGCTATTCCAAGTAGAAGGCTGAAGACTGCCTCTAACACAAAACATACATGTCCAGGAACTTATCTTGATGTCCCACATATGATAAATCCAAACACAGAGGCGTTTCTCTTGAGTATTTATTAACAAAATAACATAATAATGCATAAGAAGAAATATGAAGTGGTTTACTTAAACTTCATTTGTCACAAATGGACAATTAGAACCAACAGTTAAACCAATATGTGAGGGTAGAATGCAACAGAACAAACAGGGTGACACAGTACATTAGAGATCAGTTGGATCTGATATTTCTCAAATTAGCAAAAGCTTTGGTATTTCTGGATTTAAGTTGTGCCTGCTGTAAAGTTTTGATCATGTTGCAGGTGAGCATTTGACACAGAATACCTGTTCACACCAGGAAGCACCATCAAGGGCTCCATAAACATTCATCTATTGGAAAAATTGCCTTTGGAATGTAACGTGGTTATTTAATATTCATTTCATGCAATCTGAGTTTCTAAAAAGAATAGAGAAAATGTTTCATCAAAGATGGATATTTTGGTGTCAGACATCTGAAGGCACATCTCCTCCCACAAGGATCAGGGATTTGGACATGATGATCCTTATGGTTCCCTTCCATCTCAAGATATTCTATGATCTTTTTGGATAAATAAAGTGATTTTCTGACTTCAAAATTTTCAAAATGCATGTGTAATAGTATTGTGACTACCATAATGACCACTATTTTAAAGCAGCTGGTTTTCCCAAATCTACTATGAATGTTGGTGAGACCAGCATGCACATATAACTTCTGAAGTGTTAACAGGTAAAAATTTCTCAAGGATATCCTGATAGATAGCAATGAAATTAGAACTTGGTAGACAGGAAAAAAATGTTATATTGGATTTCCTGGCTTTAAGCTGCTATAGGCACAACAATAAAACAAATAATAGCATGTGATGGAAGGAAAAATTGGAAAAGCAAATGGAAGTGGTTATAAGCTGCAAGTTAAAACCTCTAGGAGAAGTAAAGAAAAGCAAAAGGTTTCAATGAAATATCAGTTGTCCATAGAATTAAAACATGTATAAGTTCACTGTTAGGTTTGCTTTATCAAAAACTGATGTGTGAAGACAGGAATGTTCATCAGATATTTCAGTTATTTATTTGAAATGAAACAGAGAGATGTATCTGTCCCATGTGATGCTGTTGTAATTGAAATTTTGCCCTCTGTAGTAAAGGTTTTTGCTGGAATTAAACATTTTAAAGTTAACTGGACAATACATCTTGCACTCAGGAACTGCTCAGGATATCTTTAAACCATAAGTCTTAACCATAAAGAAATGGATAACAGGGAAAATTCCAAGGGGCTAGAAGACTGTAAATTATAATATTTCAAACAGTAGAGAAGATTAACAAGAGAGTTACTAACAGGACATAACGATGTTAATTATAAGTAAAAAAAACCCAAATAAACAAGTTGGAATAACTAATTGTTCACAATATAGGTAAAAATGCAACTGTAAGAAGAGGTAAAAATACAGTCAGTGCCACTCAACATTACTTTCTGGACAGTAACTGTCATCAAGTTATATTGGGTTTTTTGTTTGAATCTTTTAATAGGATTAAAGACTTCAGTGATGAAAATGTTCTGCAGGTAGTGGAGACTTCTTCCAGCCAACTGTCTTATTACTGAAAGATATTATGCATAGAAACCTTGAGCTCTATGGGGTTAGCAGGGCATACAAATTTGGCTTATAGACAGATCACAGAAATTAGTTGTTTATGCTGACATACAGTGAAGGTACTTTTTCAGGCAGACTCTGATTTTCAACTCTTGATCCTGTCTTAACCAACCTTTTTGTCAAGAATAGAGACAGCAATCTCACATGTTTCCAGCTTGCAGATGACACAAAGGTTGATGGGATAGTAAATGATCTCCCTTTTGCAGTGTGATTTGAATGACTTGTTAAAATAGGAAGAGTTTTGCACTTTTTGATACAAAAGAAGAAAACTAACATATCAGAGAGTGAAAAGAATATAGACTCTGGTTAGAGGATTGGATAATATTGGAGAGCAGCAGCTCTGCACTGAAACATAATACTGAGTCAGTCAGAGACAACTGCTGATCCTGAACAATTTCTGTACCAGCTGCCTCCATGGCTCATTTGTCCCTTTGGTATGAAAATAAAGCAGATACATGGTAGCAGTGTGGAACTCATTTTCAGTGTCTACATAGCACAGGAAAACTGTGAATAAGGTAGGTGTCCACCTGTACTTTAAGGAATACATAAAAAACTGACATAGAGATTAAAAGAATATAAAAGGGAATTCTGGGGAAGAAAGAGGAAACACGTGTGAGGGTCAACACTCCCAAGCTACTTGTTTTGTAAATAAACTGAGTAGAGCATTAAACTCTCTCAGAATAATTCCAAATAATGATAACAATTAAACATCAAAATATATGATAGATTTACCATTGGAGTCTTGAAGGCATGATCCAGCTTATGAGTAAAGCTCACTGGCTCTGTGGCCCATCCTCCCTGTGATGTGGTCCTTTGTGGCTCTGGATTCTGTGGCTTCAGATTAGGTGCTATCATAATGAGATGGTAATTTTAACCAAACCTACCCTTGGCATTCAGCAGTCCCTGGTGGGACCTAGGAAGGCTTTCACTCTCCCTAAAGGAACAGCTTGGTTGCTGCTTTCTTCCTACCACATCTCCCATTTCTCCAGCAACTCCTTTCAGGAATTTCTGAAGAATCATTAAGTTCCTTTTCAGAAGTCTGGCTAATTAAACTTACAGACAGAGCTCCCCATATGAATCCCAACTCTCAGTCTCAGTGCAGAATCCTCAGGCTTTCCAGGTCCATAATTCTCTGGTAGTTGCTGCTTCCTCAGCTTCATGCAATTTTGCTTTATATGTGACGTTAGATCCCTAGGCTTAGTACAAGTTTTCTTGCATAGCAATTTGGATTATGGACAACATACATGATTCCTTTTGTGAGAGGGCTGTTTTCTGACAAAATTCTGTCCCTTTTCATTCTTAGCCTGTTTCTCTCTTCCCTTACCTTCCAGTCTGCCTTCAGCTGCTGCCTCAGAAAATGTATATCCTGGAATCTCACAGCAGTTCTGTGTTTCAGGAAATGTGGGTTGATAGACTGAAGGAAAATGCAGAAAAATGTCAGACTCTGAGTTTCAACTTTTGATCCAGTGTTAACCAACGTCTTTATCAAGAATGGAGATACCAATCTCACATCTTTCCAACTTGCAGATGACACAAAGGCTGGTGGGGTAGTAAATGATGAGGGCATCTCAGTTTTACAGAGAGATTTGAGTGGCTTGGGTCATGGTGCAGGACTGTTGCTGTGATCCTAGTCAGAGTTTAGCTGTTAAGACCTGGGAGGAGCACATTAGTGTCTGGTTATTGTCTTGAAACTTTTTTGATAGTAACATATTTGTCAGTTGTATTACCCTGTCTCAGACAGATAACACATGCAGTTGTGTAAAGGATGTGAAGTACATGAAGGCACTCATATATGAATATATTATGCAGTAAAACTTACCATTTCTTGAATTTGGAAGAAGATACTCTTTGGAGATGAAAAACTTTCCAGTCTAACCTATTTCTGTTTCCCATTCTGCAAACCTTCCTGTTAGTCTAACTCTACTTATTGGAAGACAGATTGATAATTCAGCAGTGCATCTTTATGAATCAAAATTGTAATACTTACATCTTTTGAAAAAATCACCTTTTTCCCAAAGAAATAAAAGGATACATGGTACAATATGACTTTTAGTCTGATGATAAAGCAAGTTCAAATACTTCATTGTTTTGTTTTGATTTTTATTGCACATCATTCTTTACATTTATATTTCACATGGTTAGAGCTCAGCTCTACCTGAGCAATTCAGTTTCCTTGACTTTGTTTCTATTTCTGCTTTATTTTCTACCAGAATAGAAAATGTTTTGAAAATTAATTGGGAGGAAAAATAACATCTGTTACAGTAATACATTTCACCATCATATAGGGTATCCTCAGTGTCACTCTATCAATTTAGGGTGCTGCTGCAATTAATGCAGTAATTTTGTAATCTTTCCTAGATATAATACTGGTCTGTATGTAGCTTGTCTCTTGTTTTCTATTGTGTAAAACTTTTCACCATGGATCTCAGTATGCCTTCCAAAATACATCTGTCTTATTCTTCATTTTATTATACAAACTTGAAATAAGAAGTTAATTTCTACCACCAACTTGACCTTTAATGTTGTTATCTTTTCTCATACTTTTTCTTTAACCTTCGAAGGTACAAAAGGCATCGAAAACCCATACAGAGCATTAAATCCTAAATATTTTCTAAGCAGCTATGATCTACTTGCCACATTAGAGTTGTAAATTAAGGTCTCATGTGTTGCAGAAACCAGCCTTCCATATCACAGTTTTCTCCCCTGAATGAGGCAAGAGTCAGTCAGTAAATATATGTGGTCAACCTCAGATTTGCCTCACTGGGAGTTCACATGTATTTTTAACTGCCTTCAATTGTTAATGTATTCCTCAAATGAGATGCATCACCTTGAAGAATGACTTTTTGCCCTCTGGGAATATGCCAAACAAGTATTTCATTCACTATGATAATCAGTTCTACCTCCAGCAACATATGAAACCCAAATTTAATAGGCACTAGTGATTAGGTTTTAAGACACAGAGTCATCACTGTCCACTGTAACAATAATAATAATAATATGGGGGAAAGAAGAAAAAAAAAGAAGAAATGTACTATGTTTTCTTTTAGACCTCATTAATAAAAGCAATGTAACTATCAACATTTTGGGAATATATTTAATAAATGTCATGTATCTTGTCACTAAAGAAAAAAATGATAGCAGCATTTTTTAATAAATTTAGACATTTTCCTGAACATAAATAAAAGCTAAGACTTGGGTTTGCCTACATGACTTAGTTGTATAACCCTGGAAGACAAAAAAAATCGATAGGGAGCTGTGTATCATTTTTTTAAAGCATGTAATTATAAAATTTATAATGAAGGAAAGAATGTGGGAAAGAAAAGGAGAAAATTTATCTCCCTTCATGGTTTTCAGTGGGATCTTTCTGAACTTAAATATTTCTGAAAAGAGAAAAGATAGTCTTATGACATTATGGAAAATAAAAAATCAGCCTTTAAATCAGCAGCTTGGGCTGTGGACAGTAAATGATACAGTGGTTCCACTTTCTTGGAACTGAGAAGCAGAAGAAAATGAAGAAAGATGCTAGTGACAGGGTGAGGATGATGGGAGCAGGCTAGCATTATGAATGATATGTTAAGTGATTGGCTCAGATGGAACCATGGGATTGTGCCTTTTGCAGATGCTGATTTTCATCTATATTGTTTGCCTCTTTCTCAGGAAGGCCTAACATATGCAGAATGTGTGTGCGCGCGCATGAGCAATATAGACAAATACAGATATATATTTCCATGATAGGTTATATATTCTTATATGTTCAGAAGCCACCTTATCCCCTTTAATGTCCTTACACATGATCCATTTACCTAATCAGGATAGCTTACTACAGCATCAACCAATAAAGTGTGTTTTACATGAATTCCTCCCGCTTCCCTTATTCAGGGAAGTATCACATTTTTTTTTTCATTTGTCTATTGCACTGAAAGGGAAAAACATTTGGAGGGTTTGGTTGTTTGGGTTTGTTCTTTGGGGTTTTTTTACTAATTATCTTCTGATCCACTAAACTGCATAAATACAAAAAATAGTATTTCTATTTAATAACAACGTGTTGTCTAATAGGAAGACATACTGAGAGGCTGTTACATTTTCTTTGATGTGCTCTAAGCTGCATACCGTGCATTCTCTGCTTTCAAACTCTCAGGCATTACTGGGTTCATTTAGCCTGCCTGCTTCTTTGTGTGGACAAACAGAGAGATAAAATGATGCTTAACGCTGATGAGGTATATCAGAAACACATGCATGCAATTAAATATAATAGTAATTTTTAAGGGTTGTTTTCCTAAGATTACCCTCAGCAGCATCTTTATTGTGTCAAAAACAATCCCTAACTCAAAGCTCCATCTCTGAACATTAACTCCTTAGTGCCTCTTTCAATTCTTTGGAGCCTGGTCCCGTGTTCTTTGAATATTCTTGCTTTGTGATTGAAAAAAATTAAAATTCCAGGGCTATATAGTTGGGTCCTACATTAGTATATAAAAAAGACTTCTGTCTTTGTTTCTAAAAGATTCTGATGTGGGGGGAAAAAAAAAAAGTCAAACCTCCCCTCATTTTCTAAAATATGCCACTATGTTTTGCTCTGCCATTTAGGTATCAGTTTCATTTGTTACAAAAGCATTTACTGTCTAAAAGCATGTACACAAAGGCATGTAGGTATCTAAACATTAAAAAAGGATGGGCTGGCTTTCATCTGAATAACTTGTTAGAGATTATTTATTACATGAATCCTTATGACAGCTATGATAATATTTAAGATACTGTTTCTGTGCAGTAATTCAATTTCTGGTAAAAAATAAGTGTTCAGTTTAAAGTTTCTTAGCTTGAAACTTCAGATGGGGTCAGTAGCATTTACGTAACTAATTTCTTGCAGTAATCCTATCTTTTCACTGAACATTTACCAATTGCTTGTGGGGAAAAATAATGAGTTCCTTTTTTCAGAGCAATAAATATTGATAATTAAACTAATGAAGTATTTTTTTTCCAGATTGGACATAGAATTGACCCAGGTGCTCATTATTAAACCTTTTTAATATATTTTTGCAGAATGAGAAAGCGAACATCAGTGAACCAATATAATTAGCATGCCTTCTAAATAGATGATATAGTTATATACTTGTTAGTATTAGGAGATCCTACAAATTTCATTTATCAAGATACAGCCCAGTAGGCATTTTCTAGTGAAAAGGGCGCCTGTGAATCCCCAGTACACCACTCAGATCACCCCCTGAGGGGAAACGCAACTTGCATTCAAATCAAACGTTTTCCTATCAAATGCTCTACTAATGGCTTTCCTAGGAGACCCAAGCCTGTCAGTCACCTACTACCTATTTAGACATGTTAAAACAGAATTCGTTGTTTATTTGTATTTCATTGAAGTGAGTCTGTTTTCTCATATTGAATTTGTAGCCAAAACCCAGGTTGTCAATACTACTTAGTTAGATCTGCTGTTTGTTGTGTTTTTCTCTGCATGTGATCCAGGGGGAAAAAAAAAAAGTGTCACTCATGCCAATTCTAACCCTCCTATAAATCCTTAAGCAGTGTATTAGCAGATTTTATACAGTAACTAACACAACTGATTTTAGAAAGAAGTAACTACCATATACATGGAAGGCTCTAGGAAACAGTTCTCACACTGAAAGCCGGGTTATCAGATCCAGCGATGCCTTTGCGATGCTAAGGTTTGCCTAGACAGAGGCTAGAAAAATAACCAGCTTGTGGGAAAAAAAGAAGAGGGGGAGGAAAGCCATTGTTTTTAATATTTCTCTTAAATTATAGTAAGTTTAATTGCCTCAGTCACACATAGCCCAACTAGGCAGCAGGCATACATGACCGTTTGATTTTTTTGGTGAAAATTATTTAAATGAATTCTGTTAGCAATCTCTAAGATAGTTTACTTGTGCTTAAGCCTAAATCTGTGCATTAAATATTCCATAAAAACAAGAACTAAGTGTTATGTTTGATATGCACTTCAAAAGCCTAAAAGGCCAAAGAAAGCCCTTCCTTAATTATTGAAGAAGTGTCTGTAAAGGAAACATGAGCAAATAGCATTCATGCTTTCATCCCCAGTAACCTTTTATTGTCCTTTTCTTCAGATGGCCAAGTCAGTATATTTAATAAAGGGAGCAGCAACCATCAAAGAAGGCAGGGGTCTAATAAATGGTCCTGATTAAAGGCCCTGACAGGGTATGAACTTTGCATAAATTTTCCTATGGTGTCAGGCTAGGATCCTGATTGAAAACCCATTAACATAATCACACATTTAGAGGAAATGCTGTAATGTATCAAAAACATTTCCCTTAGTGTAATAATTTTAAGGACATTAAAATGCAAATGGTAATAAGGAGCTGTGTTTTAGTGATGTTCTGAGAGCCTGATTATTCAAATATTTAGTATAAAATATGGAAGCTCCTTTAACTAGTGCATCTACATGATTTCAAGGATTTAATCTATATCTGTACTTGAAAGACTTTTGTACCATCACTGAATGTTTCCTGTTAATTTTAGACTTGCAAAATCTGGGATGAAATTTAATTTAAATGATAGTGCTAAGTGATAAGACATTTTAGCCTGCTTTAAAAAAAAAAAAAAAAGCTTTTAAAAAAATCTGTTGAAACCAGAACACCAGCAATGATCTTTCATTAAGTACTGAATTATAAAAGTCCATATTTTGGTATTGTTTGGACTATAAATATAGTTTGCACAATTCAAAACATTCTTTTCTCTCTTTCTATTAAAATATAGGCTTAAAAACAGATTGGCCATTGACTCATAGTAGTGATATTCTTTAATGTTAATTTTAACAATAAAAGAAACACTCCCCTCCCACATACAAATAGCTGTAATTATGTAAAGAGTGACTGCTTCAGACTGATGACTTTCAATATGCTTGAGTCTAGCATACTGGTATAAGAGGCCAGAAAGGTCAACAGTAATTCATAACTGCTATAAAATTGTGTAGCATCCTAGGGCTTCTGGAGGATGCTGACATTATCATGCTTCTTCTGCTGGTTTGTATATGTAAATTCGTGATAGGAAGTGCACTTGCTTTGCCGTATCGCATGCAGAGCATCAATCAGACAGTAGAATACATCAGAGTATTTTCATTATGCCTAGTTATTTACTGCATCAGAAGAAATTACCCTGGCAAGCCAAGCAGCCTTCTCTGGATAGCATGATATGACCAACCAGGTTTCAGCTCAGGAGTCTTGTAAACATTACAGGATTAATCTCACAATCACAATCATCAATCTTTCCTAGTCCTGCCTGGGTGCAACTGTGGAGATTGGTAACCAGGCAATGTAGTTTTAAATTTAACCCTGAACATCAAGAGCTATATGTCAGCTCCACGCACCAGATTACAAACACCTATGGTTTTCCTCCAGCTTTAGTACAAAATGATGAAAACATAAAATCTTTTGCACTTCAAACTCATGCCTAATTTTTCACTCCTGTTTTTGATACATTACAGGGAAATAAGAAAGATTCCAAAAAAGAGACATTTCATACCACTGGACTCTAATGTTAAAACGATACACTGTGATGCCTAGATCCAGTGTATGTATTAGAGACAACTGACACTGCAGTACAAAGTGGAGTAGTAATTCAGGTTCAGGACCAGACTTGGGCTTCTTGGCACAGAGCCATCAGGGGTTAGGGCACTCTAAGGGTAATGTACTTAGCCTCTAACAAATGGAGCACTAAATACATCACGCTGACTCATGGGTGGCACTGGCACCAGTTTCTGAAATGACTGCTTGCTTGCCCTCTTGCCAAGGAGAAAAGGGAAGGATTCTGGCACACCTAGCTGCTCTGTGTAAAAATCAGAAGCTGGGAAATGAGAGCAGCCCTATATGAATGTTGCAGCACTGTGTGTTTAGCTATGTAGAGTATATAACCTAGGCTACGGAGATAATGCAAAAGATAACATGTATTCTTTTTATTTCCTTTTTTTTTTTTTTTGAAAGTCAGGTGAAAATAGCAGTGATGGTGATCATTTTTCAGTAGTAAAGAAACAATAAATGCAGCATGCGTCCTAAACATTTTTCTCCCTGTCTGTGTTTCTCTCTCTCCCTCTCTCTTTCTCCATCTTTCTCTCTCTTTCTCATATATACAGTTGTTCTGTTTTATAGAATGCATATAGAAATTGTTAAAGAGTTTGGGCTTACAGAAATATTAATTTCTATTATTTTGTGCTTTTCTCCTTATGGAATCAGAACTGCAAGTACTTTACTGCTATATATATGAATGCATTCCCTCTGTAATAGGTTCCTGTCTGGCAGAAGAGCTAGCCTTTGTCTACTAAATAATCCTTGTATTATGTGTACTGGTCATACTCATTTGGTCTCCAAGAAATGATTAAAAGTCTGCAACACAGTGCCTAGCTGATGCATACATTTGAAACCACTGATTTCATAGATGCTTCCTGATTTATGCTAGCTGAGGGTCCATTTAAAGTGTGCTTTCCTTCTAGAGATATGGTGACTGAACAGTTAAATGTAGAGAAGATGAGGGTATTGTAGTGCTTACTCCATTATTTCTGTCCACAATCTTCCTCCTCCAAATTGATTTTTTATCTTTTTGACCATTTTTAAATAACTAATAGCCTGATAGACTTTTGTGACTATTTCTAGTCACGTGCTGTTTTCTTCATAGGCCCAGTTAAACCCACAATACCGAAGTCTCCCAGTACAGATAAGACAAATGTGTATCACCTCTCACCATGTCACAGATCAGCTTGGTGCATGTGGGGATGTGAGGGGTGGGAAACCTACCTGTTTGCAGACAGGGATCATAAAGCTCTTTAGGAGGTACCGCATTTATACGAGCTAGCAGTATAATTCCTGGTTCTTTGTTGCTTGCTATCGTAGGAAGATTAGGCATTTTGTTGACCACAGGCTCGCAGAAATTTCTTGAATAGGCAGGAGGAGATGAAAATAGTATAAAAATCCTAGCCTGGGCTGGCCCCTTGTACAGGATACAGCTTCTGCCTCTTGTGCCTGGAAAATCTGCAGTCCCTGGCCAGCCTTAATGCCATCCTTTGAGCCCACCAAATGTAGTCCCCCATCATCTTTCTGATGGTCTATTGCTAGAAATACCTCTGCAAAACAAAACCACTCCATTCTCTTCCCAGCTTTCTAGAATTCCATTAGAAGAAGAGATTAATCTTCTTGTTCAGTGCTAGAAGACAGTAATTATTATTTTTCCCAGACTTAATATTCACTGATGACATGGAATGAGAAGCAGACTTATTGTAAACTACAAGAGAAAGAGAGGCAGGCTGAAAATTCAGCCCTTTGCTAAAGGTGAATCCACAGTGTGACATAAGGCAGGTCACTAGACTCTAAAGTTAAAAGGAGCTTGCCCTAGAGAGTGTTGCAATACACATCAGCTTATTAATTTAGAGACCTATTAGTGACAGGCCACAAACCCACTCATAAATTTATAAAGACTGAACAGAACTGTTCCATTCCAGAAATTGCTCATGTGTTTGGTGAATTATGGAATACAAGATTGGAACCTCTTGTACTGGATACACCTAGGAAATTCTGAGCTGGTAAAGTTTTATGGGCCAGGTAGATTTTTCTCAGCTTCTAAAATGACATTGTAGTGTGTTCCATCTTATGAGGCCCAGCAACTCTATAAAAGTCAAAAGACGAATTCCCTCTGGGGCCCCTCTGACATGCCTGAGCTTTTCTAGCTGTTCCTGACCGCACAGAGAAATATCCACAAAAGAATGCCTAGTGGTAGGAGCCAAGAAGGCTAGCTGATGCACTCAGGAGGGGAGCACCCAACACTTAAGGCAGTGCCCAACACCTGGAAGGTGAATCTGAACCTTCCCTGCTGCAACTTGAAGCCATTTCCTCTCATCCTATCACTCATTACCTGGAAGCCCCACCTCGCTACCAGCTCCTTTCAGGTAGTTGTAGAGAGCAAGATCTCCCCTGAGTCTCCTCTTACCAGACTAACCAACCTCAGTCCCCTCAGCTTTTCCTCATAACACTTGTGCTCTAGACCCTTCATCAACTTTTGCCCTTCTTTGGACACACTCTATGACTTCTGTCTGCAATCTCCCTATTGCCATTCATAGTGGCAGAAACACTAGCACACTCAGTGAAATTTTAGCAGATGTGGCTGCAGCAGTTACTGTTCCACTTGTAAGCAGCAGTGAGTCAGGAGGGTCCTCTCCAAAACTAAATGGTTTGGCTACCTACACCACTACCTGCACAGTGTCCCATCAGAAAGGATGTGTGAGAGCACTTCAACCAGTCAGTTTTGCAAGGCTTGAATTCTGCTTGTCTACACAAGAAGTTACTATGTAGTATATTATTAACAGAGCACTGAATGCAGCACCTCACAGACTGGTCTCTTTCTTTATATGCTGTTTAGGTAATAAGTTCTTAAGGAAAGTACTTTGTCTTCATTCATGTCTAAACAAGTACCCTTTTGTATGGATAGTCTTGGTAGGCATTGTTTGGTGCTACTCACTTCACTTTCTGCTAAAGGCTGTCCCTGTGCAGTGTAGGCAGACGGTTATAAACTCACATGAATGTTTGCTAGTATCTATCTTCTCCATCTAGACAACCCCAGCTAAATGGTGGCAGAGGCTAAAGCAGGACCTGAAAGACATCACTTTACACACAAGCTTGAGTCTGTCCTCCAGCTACCACCCCAGATAATCCTCAACTCAGTGGAGTCAGCATGATGCTGTGTGAGTAGTGACTCTTGAACAGCAATAGAAAGGAAGAAAAATCTTTAAAATGTACAGGGACATCAGCCTTCAGAACTTCCACGTAGTCAACAAAATGTAGGACTCACTACTCCTCCCTCAAACAACAGCATCCTCTACTCTTTAAAAAGCATCCATAAAATTATGGGTTTAGACTTTCTGCTCAGAACTCTCAGTCCTCTTAAGAGTTTGGCTTTGTCTTATGCCTTGCATCAAACAAGATCCAACAACATTCTTTCACCTCCTCATAACAAATTTAGGATTCTCTAGGAATCTAACCTAGTCTGTTATATAACACCTATCACTGTAGTATGTATGAGCTCAGCATCTCCCAAGACTGGGTTCTTTGTTTGCGTGCTGCTTAGGTTACAATAAGGTCCTAGAGGAAAATACTCTGGCTTCTTCTCTGCCTTAATACCTTACCCTACTGTTTGAACTACAGAAATAAATTGAAATAGCATTTGGATGAGTTTCCAACAATATTTGTCCATTTCACCTATTTTCAACTTTACAATATTGGAGTCACTTGATGTAATAGTATTGGCTACACCTTGGGGTGCTCCACTCGTAGGGGAAAAAAATTTAAAAAAAGACCTTTACCACTTTGGGTAGAAGGTAGAAGTGTGCATGTGTTCTGCTTCACATAAATCTGTCAGCAGTCTTGGGCTAGTGCCAGAAAGTAGACAGAGCACCCCACCCCACTAACCACCAGGTTGGTGGTAATGACAGACTAGCAAATATTTTATGCCTCCACTGGAGCCTCATCCCTGAGCGTCTGTGTTTGGGAAACTCAGATGTAGAGTAGCATGGAGAAAGCCACAGCCCCTGATGGGACAGAAAGCGCCTGCTAGTTTGTGTGGAGGTTCCACCACAGCACATTTTTAATGACCACTTCAGACTAGCGACTGCTGCTTATTCACTGAGTGTGTCCATGCTTAGCAGCTCTGATGGAATTGGGATGAGCTAGAATAAAATAGGCAGATTGGCTGCTTACCAGCCAGCAAGCAAACATACCATACTGTTCTGAAGTGACAGAATTAACATTTTCTATATCCTCAAAGTTCTTTACTTTGAAAATAGGTAGTTTAGAGCAATAAAAGCTCAAATTGGGAGAACATTGATTCTGATTTTTTAAAAAAAGACAATTTTTTATCTTGATGCACCCTCCTTTTCTAAACACTGGAGCTTTGCTTCTGTGTGCTTGGAAAATACATTGATTTGAAAAATTCAAAATGCAAAAGTTATTCAAAACTCAAAATTATTTATGCTGGCTTTTAGACCTAGGAATATGGGGGGGTGGGGTTGACATAAGATTTCTTCTATGTGTTACCCAAAACACCAAAGTAAGGTTTAACTGCAGCAGCAGAAACACAGAGTAGATGCTTAGATCTAGATAAATTGTGAACCTCCTGATCAGATAGTTCCTAGCTATTCTTGACTCACACATGACTTAATGCTGCAAAAAAATACACATAAAAGCACTAAAATTAAGACTCTAGTTGCTGTTCATTGATATTCTACTCTCTTATCCTCATTTCTCTTCCACTTCATTCCTTGTTTACTTAAAAGAAAACATTTGGTAAATCAGTTTTCAGTAGCCAAAAACGAGTTGAGTATGTGGGTGCATTGGTATACAAATAAGTGATGTCCTGTTTTGCTTGTAGTTGTATAAGTTCTACTTCCATCCCAACTCATTTCTCTCTTTCCTTTTGCTCCTGCTCAACATATCATATAAGGACCCTCAGATCGTAAGCTTCATGAGCAGAAATTTTTCAAGGGTCACTAGTTCCATTAATACATGTAATATGTCCATAATTCTCACATTCAGAAGTAAATTATGGATATCTACAGAAAAATCTGCCCATAGGTATTCTTAAGTTTAACAGGTTTTGGAGACAAACTTTTTTGTAATTCTTTTTTCTTCCCACTTTACTTCTGTTTACTTTTTCCTTTGCTCCTTGTCTCTCCTCCTGAAACTGCACTATTACAGGAAGATTTGTTTGTTGAGAAGATGTGATTTGCATTACATCTTAAAATATGCTAATTTTTCCGTACAGAGTCAGGAACCTAACAGAGGAAACACTTTTGAGCATCTGAGCATTGGTTCCACACACTTTAGCATTTCCTTCAGCACAGTTGCATGGTGGATCTTGGATAGAAGCCAGTATCTAAAATGTTAAGGTTTTAAATATAAGGACCAGGATGTTGATTTGTATCTGGATAATGAATGCAGAAATCCATTAGAGTGTGCAGATTTCCATTATGATCTCTTGGCAGGTTTTCCTGCTTAAGAGGTGGACTGCTGAGTGTTGCACAAGATGTAACTTCTGTGGAGCCCTTACCTCTAGTTAGGAACATGGAGATGATAAAAGCATGAATCACACTTTCCAGATCTTCTTTTGACAGGAATAGGCACAGCCTCCTGGGAAAGTGGAAGTGCAACCATTTCTTACCACAATTATCTCTGTAGTCAGGACTATCAGTGAATCTAATGCAGCTTCAAGATTGTTGTCCATTATCAGCTAATGGGGGGGGGTATCCTCTGTTGAAGGTACAGTCCATGTAACTGATTGTTCCTTTCAGTGTTTTGCATTAACTTACTTTCCTCTTTAGGAGTGTTGCTTCAAAAATTTTAAGCTTCTTGTTTAGCTATCAGTGGCCTTTTAGCTACTAACGTCCTTCCATCAACTTAAAGTTTTTTTTTCATGATTTTATGTTCTATCTTTTGGCTGATAACTTTGATTGTAGAGACTAAGATGGAGATGTTGGAGCTGGTGAAAGTTCAGCAAAATTATGGTGCTGCAGTTGTCTCCACAGATCCAGCAGTCTCTGAAAAAGAGGGGTGAGATAAATTCTTTCAGGGTTCTGTGCAGATAACCTGTAGATGGACAGTTATCTCACACTTCACTAAGATGTACTTAAAAATGGTTCTACACCACACTGGGTACTCCTTAATCGGATCACTGCAAGCCACCCATCACCACCACACAAGTTGTCTATTCCTATATGTAGCCAGATGATAAGGGCTCAAGTATTTTGTTATAAAACATACTTTTGCACGATAATTTTCTCAGTGACCAGCCAACAAAAGGATTTTAGAGAGTATTCAACAGCAGGTGAGATCACTCTGGTCAAGTGTTTAACGTCTTGAAAGATCTATTGTGCATTATGATGGTTGGGAGATTACTTTCTGTGAACCAGCATTTATGTTTCCGGTAATTAAGGTAGCCAGTTGCACTTTGCTAGCTTTTACCAGCTATTAGGGCCATGAATTTGCTTAATAAATCATAATAGTATACATGAAGACAGTTTTTTAATCTCTTAAAGTATGCAGCACTTTATTGGTCATGTCTGTGTGGACTCCACCTTTTTTTATTGAGTATTTGGATTGTGTTTGTGCATTTTTCAAAATAAAATCCAGGGTACTCCCTACATTAAGAAGGAGACCTGCATATATATTTTTTTTATGTGGACTAAGGGCAGGTAAGATTCATTTTTCAGCTTTCTGAGCTTGCACAAATATGTAGAAATACATATTTGTTTTTGTGATGCAGACCCATGCATACACCATTCAGTCATACACCACAGAAAAGAAGCTGCAATTTATGCCTAGCTTGTCAAGCCTGTTGAAGGAAAAAAGCCTTGCATTCCTTTTATTTCCCATGGTCCAATGCATTTAGAAACCAAAGACTGTGCTGACCACAGGGCAGTAAAGGAGCTTCTATGATCATGTAGTGTCACAGTGAGGAACATTTTCATGAGACACAACATGACTGATTGGTCCATCTAAAATGGCAGAAACCATCTGGAATAGAGTCCAAATTCTCCTCATGTAGAATATGTATTTGTTTAAATAGGAACACACTGCAAAATTGAGATTTTGAATTAGTTATCAATAAACTACTGCTCATCCTTCATTTTGAAAATAAGGACTCCAAAGATCAACAGGACTAGGTGAACTTTTTCTTCCTTGTGATTCTTTGTAATGCTGCCTACCTTCCAAAACTTCACTCAGTAATTTTTGGATTACAAAAGGATTGCAGAACTCCAAACTGTGGAGGCTTTACAAAACCTGTATTAGAGAAGTGAACTTAAATGAATAGCTCTGGCTCTTCTCTGTCTCTGCTGTTAAATAGAAAATATTTATCTGATTGAAGAAATATCTAGTGTTATTTCATTGCTTTCCATTAACAACTTCTGCAGAAAATACATGTATACAATAGTATATGTATATGGGTTTATATAGTTCTATCTTTGGCGTGGTCCTACCTCTAATACTTTATTAACTCCTATATACAAAAAATCAAAAATTTTATTATTGTTAAGGTCATATGCTGTGGTCATGGTTTGAATCTCTATTAGTTGGGGGTTTTTTTCTTTCTATATCAATATATAATAATTCGATTGCTTGACCTCTGGCTTTGTTCATCTGTTCATCGCCAAACAGAATCTCTCATCTACCATGACTACTGTGGACAGACTAGGGCCTAGGTGTGCTATAGATGTTACATGTAGATAGGAAAAGAACAAAAATAGTCAGAGGAAGTACTTCGGCCTGGAAACTTAAGTTGCAGTCTCAGAACAGTCTGGTTTAGGGTGGTGGGTTGGGTTTATTTTTGTTTTCATTTTCTTTTCTTTCCTTTTCTTTTAAATATTTGATTAAAATCATGATTTTTACTCTATTTCTTTTTTTTCCCCTCAGGGTTAGAACCTTGCGTTCATATAGCACTTCACACAGCGGGACTTTGATCCTGACTGGGACCTCTGGGTGCTACCATTATACAGCCAATAATAAAATGAAGCAGAACAAACAGGAGCCCTATGGGCTAGTTTTTAATGCTTCTATCTCATCTTCATTAAAATTAAACCAATTGAAAGATAACATTGAGCATGGGATTTTTATTTTTTTATTTTTGTTTTGACTGATTGTACATTTTCATAACACTCACATCATGAAATGAGTGCATGACTCATTTCCCAAAAGAAATTATAAGACTGGATTCACTTGATTTTACTAGGCAAGCTGCTCTGCATACATTGTTTGGTGGCACCCTATTCTCCTGGACCAAACAGTAATTTTTAAAGGGATTTAATGCTGTGAGAAAATGCTTCTTTTTTTAATTGATATTTTCATTTTAACAATTGCAGTCCGTTAAACAAACCCCCACAAAAAAATTCTTACTATCATAAAATCAGATTGAGCTAAATTTGTGAAATTTACAGATTACCTAAAATACTAGGAGTTAATTACAGTCTGCTTTCCCTGGCATGTCAGCTTGATTAAATTTGGAGTTCCAAGATGAATTGGCCCAAATTCATTAGTGTTCCCTGGGTGCATATGTTGGTCAAGGTCAAGCGAAGCACATTGACTGTAGCGCTAGTCAGGAGGGGGAAGGGTTTCTAAAGAAGGTGGACTCTTAAAAGGTCTGGGGTTGCAGCAAGAAACTTTGATACTTTTTAACTTAATAAATCTTGACAGCCTAATCATGGCTAAGCCTTTGCAGTGTTATTGGTACAGATGGCAAAGCTAGACATATTTAAAGAGATCTCAGCAGCTAGTGGCAGGAGAGCATTGAATCCAAATGCACCGTTGGGCTCTCAGAGAAAGTGCAAGAAGGGAGGATAAAAAGCTACACAGCATTTCCATCTCTTGACATCTCCAACAGCCTCAGATACAAAATATGATAAGGCTCCTGCTGAGCTAATAAGCCCAACAAATGCCTGTGTCCATGAAGCAGATGAAGTGGGATCAAGTAGTTGGGGGCTGCTGTATGAAAATAAGCCAGCACCCAGGGTATAATGGCACTGTAGAAAGCTGCAAGGTCAGGCTGATGACAGAAACACTGGATAAGTAGAGACCCCATCAGTAAAACAGGTTTGCTTGCTGGATCTGAGCCACATAACTATTAAAAAAAAAAGAAAAAGAGCAAAAAAAACCCTAAACAACTCTTCTAGTTTAGTAAATAAAAGGACAGTGTTTGGTTTGTTGTATGAAAAAGTGCAACTGTTTCCTACTTATCGCCATACAGATAGTATGATGAATTGTTTCTCTGCAAAATGTTACATCAAAACAGACCTGGAAAGAGGATTTGATTGCAAACTAAGGGAGATTTTTAAAGAAAGCAGTAATATCAGATTAGCCACAGATTTGTTCAAGGCCTGCTGGCATGTTACACTGTTTTTCTCTTAATTTTTGCTATGTCAAGTAAATCTATTCATCTCACTCTTAGATAGGGCTCTGTGTGTCCCAATAAAATAATTCATGCTGGATATATGAGAGTGATAAATGCAGCTGCTTTCATTTGCAAAGTAAAATAAAGACCTCTCTTGCTGAAATAGCATTATAATAACAATTAGGCAGTGCTGGGAATCTCAGGAACTGGTCAAGATGTTACATTAACTCTTGAAGCATAGTATTCACTTAGCGCTCCTTGTAAAGGTGTGCTTGAAAAGTACAGGACCTTTCAAATACCACATGCATTTGTTTATCACACTGGGGAGAAGATGTAAAAAACCTGACAGCCTGCCACAAAGGTCATGTAATTCGCTTTAATTTAACTCTATGGTGTTTTAAATTTATGCAAACACAATTACTGCTAAATTCTAGCGTGCTACACACATGCTACTGAAGCCAAAACAAGTCAGATCTGGTCCTGTGAGTAACAACAGCATTAGGAAAATAAATTGGTAGTGATACATGATGAATATTTATGATTGTTTCCCTCTTACCATTTTAATCATTTACAGATATTTTCAGTTTTCATCCAGTAGAAGTACAACTGAACCCAGTGCCTCCCCTGGAGTCTCAAGGAGGATGCATAATAACGTGGCAACAAGTCTCCTTCCCTCCACTCAGGGCTAGGTCATCTATCATCTTCACAAGTTTGCATTGGGATGCAGAGCTGCACTGCTCAGCAGGAGCTCCAAGAGCCATGGTGCCTCAGGCAGGCATAGTGTCTCCTGAAGCTCTGTGGTGTGTGGAGAAGTGCATTGGCTGATCCAGCCTTTGAGGCTGCAGTGTGTTGCTCCTGCCCACCCCCAGACAGATCTGCTGTGCAGGGCAGAGGGGACACCGAGGTGACGCAGTCCTTTCCCAAGCCTGTTCCCTCTGAGGAGGACACGTGGCTTATGCAGTGTAAGCAAGGACAGCTATTCTGTTTGATCCTTCTGTGATGGTGTAAACTGCAGGGGTGCCTCCTGTTAGTCTCCCTTTTCTCTGAGGCTTTTTATCTGGATTAGGTTTGTAGGTGGCTGCTGCTCACTTTTACAGCTCTTGTCTCCCTTCTTGCGTTTCAATTCCATCTTGCACACAGAACAGTATTTTTTCTCCCCTGTGAAGCATCGCAATCTGTATCTTCCCATTTATCACACAACTACCTCTGCACCTTTTTACTGCACAACTCCTTGCAATCAGCAAAAAACCCAGAAGCAATAACATATTTAGAGTACCCTGCCAGAGCATCTTCATTGCCTGCTGGCTAAGGAGAAGAGGAAGTCTTGGAACTGGGGAACAGAAAACTAGGAAAATACTGACTCTCCTTTGAAACACACCCAGACCATGGTGGGGTCCTGAACACAAATAAGGAGCTAGAAAACAAATAGTATATAAAACATAATGCCTGGCATCAGGAGAGAAACAAAGCTCCACCCCATGTATTCACCCTAAAAGAGTACTGTAAGCATCTAGTACTATATTATGTGAACCATAAAACACACTGATTTCATGCCCTTCTAAATGTTCTCTTAGTGCACTGAAAGCTGTAAGAAATGTCCTGCAGTGAATGGAATGAAAAAAATCATAGAATCTTTATAGTTGGAGAGGACCTCTGAAATCATTGAGTCCAACCATCCACCCAACACTGTTCCAACCCAAGTGTGTTCCCAAGCACCACATCTACATGGTTTTGGAACACTTCAAGGGATGATGATTCCACCACCTCCCTGGGCAACCTCTGCCAATGCCTGATAACCCTCTTGGGGAAGAAAGTCTTCCTAATATCTTATCTGAACCTCCCCTGGATCAACTTCAAGCCATTTCCTCTTTTCCTGTGACTCATTACCTGGAAGACTGAGTCCTATCCCACTACAACCTCCTTTCATGTGGTTGTAGAGAGCAAGAAAGTACCCCCTTTAGCCTCTATACTAAACTTCTCCAGACTAAACAAGCCCAACTAGTTCCACTCCTTGTAACACTTAAGCTCTAGACCCTTCACCACAATTGTTTGTATACAAGTGGCACAGTTTTGCACAAATTCAAACCAGGGCCAAATGCAATGCAAACGATGAAGTGACCCCAGGTAGGGGATTGGACTTTCAGGGTGAGAGCACTAAAGAAGTCAACAAAATGCAAATTATCAAATAATCAAGCATTGCCAGTTTACCTTACTCAGAGAAGCAGTCTCCTTTCACCTTTTGAGCTAAACCAGACAATGGAACACAGTGGGTAAGACCCTTAAATATAAAGGTGTAATATAAAGAATCATTGATGAACTGCCATGTGGGTTAACTGGGCCACCACAAAACTGTACAGACAACAGGTGAGTTGTAAAGAAGGAAGGGTCACGTTCTGGCTTAGTAGCAGTGCAAGGAATGCAGTGCAATGGTGATAAGGACAGATAACAAAAGCAGAAGACAAGGGCTAGTTTGATAGACATCTCCTCTGCTTGGTTGAAAATACTGTTGCTATTACAGTCCGGTTACTGAAATCTGCCTGGATATTTTCTGCTACCAGTGGTTGTTCCTATAGGTTGCAATCAACCTATATATCCACTTGAAAAGTTATTGTTTGTTCTTTCAGACCATCTCACCAAACTTCCTGAAGCACGCATTCATGAAGATTTTTCCCTGCTTTTTGCAGTCATTGAATCTCAAGAGAGATCATTTCAGGTAGATGACTTCATTCTAGCCTCAGTGCTTCTCTTCAAAATTCACAGGACTGAGCTTTCTCAATTCAGACAGCAGCACACAGGTTTATCACAACTCAGAACTGATCCACTTCATCACTGCTAACATTAGAGTTTTTTTCATACAGAGGAGATCATCATGAGGAACTGAAAAAAAGGGGGAAAGTGTTAGAAAAAGTCTTCTGACATTACAGAAATTATAGTTTTAATGGGGGGGTGAGGGGAAGGAGGAGAAGTCACCTTCATTCCTGTACCTTAGTATTTGCAAAAAAAAGTGAGGTAATTGACTTCAACATACACCCAGTAGCTGTGGTTTCTCACCTGTGTCACAGTAGAGATTTAACCCTGAAAAAATCTGAGGAAGAAAAATTTTAAGAATGATTTGCGGTCAGCTGTGGCAGGGAATACAAATGAATACTCTATACATGAAGCATGGACTCGTGGGACAAGGAGAACCATATTTTTGAGAACCTGGAGATTTTTAGCAGTGAAAAAGAAAAAAGACATATTTAGCAGTTGGCACTGCCACCTAAGGAGGAGATTACTTCCTAAAATACAGGCAGATTTTAGGAAATAGGTCAGGATGAATCTGCTCTCTACTGTGCATCACCTAGTATAAGTAAACCATGAGTATGAATAAGTGAACCATACATGGGAAGAAAAAGAATGTCTAACCAAGTGAAAGAAAGTGAAGAGATAGGTTGAGTTAGGGTAAAATTTTTAAGCCTGACTTTCTACCTGACTGTCTCTTTTGAAGAATGTAGACCCCTTTTGAATATATCCAAAGTGATACAGCACATGAAAGAAATTTGGCTAATTCCAAAGAAAATCTGATAAAAAGATCAGTAATACACTAAAAGCTTCTCTAAAAGGGTCTTCAAAACAACTAATATACATTCCATTTAAGGTGTTTAACTTGAATAACTGTAGAAATGGATGAGTGTAAATGAATACACAGACCAGGATTTTGCCATCATTTCAAATACTTCATCTAGTTATTAATTTAAAAGTACATAGACTTTGAAATGATAGATAAGAACAATAATGTTAAATAAATTATATTATACAATTATTTTAACATAAAGGATAGCTTAAACATGTAAAATATTAATATCATCAGTATAATTCATATCTATGTATATATGGTGTAACTGCCAATACATATTTAAATCTCTATGATATAAGTGCAGGGAGTATTTTCACTACATCTTTTTTTTTTTTTTTCCTTTGCATTATGGTAAATATTTCCAGCCCTTTTCCATTCTTTCTTTTCTTTTTTTTTCATCCTTGGAAGAAGTCTGTCTCTCACAGAACAAAGGAAATGATAGATGTGAGCTGCTATGATTGCTGAGAAGGCAGACACAGTAATGACACTCAGAAAATTCTCTTCAGTTCAGAAACCATATCTGGTACATAAGAAACATTCAAGTTTCCAGGGCACTATGTGCAAAATTCTGGCTTTCCCTAAGGTCTTGGTTTATTGTTTAAGTAAATTAAATCAAACACATCAAATGAGCACTCTTAGATCTCAAATATATGCCATGCAATATAATTGAATTTCTATCTTTTTAAAAAAATTATTTCAAATTGTTATTTCTGAGGCAGAACAGACATATAGAGTATCAGATAAGGCCTGGATGTCTTTGTTACTAATGCAGTATGTAATAGGCAGCACAAACTAGCATCTGAATGCCTAAGAAATACAGGATTTGAAGGTTAATTGACTCACTGACACCTGAGATTGGATTTGTCCCAAACTTTTCATAAGTACAGAGACTTTGTATAGATACATGTGTGAGTCTGTATGTCTGTGACCTAATTCTGACTTTCCTCCACCTTCAGCTCAGAGGAAAGCCACTCTGAATGAATTGTGACAAAAATATGGCAGAGGAGAGAGTTCACAGTGAAAACCAGAGATTCTTGAAAATTAAGGTGAATTCTTTAAATTTTACTTAAGCTATGCGTAGACATTTCTGGTTCCAGATAAAATTTCCCTTTTCATTTCCAAGAAATAAAGGGTCAGAGGTTCTCTATACCAAAATTCACCAAAAATAATTACTGATTTGTCTACTGAAATTGAAAATTTGCCAAAGTCATGGACAATGTTTTAATCATTCCTTGCTAGACTGTTGCCATTTAAGTTTACAGGCTTGGGACTGTGATCAAGATACTACTCAGCCTATAGTGGGCAGCAAGAAACAAGTGTCCCAAGATCTTATTTCCCCAATTTCACTGCTCCTGCAAGTGTCTCTTTTTCTTTTCAATCCCATTTTTTTCTTAGATAACTTTGCTGGTGGTATGCATATGCAATGAGTAGAAACAATAGGTCTAAAAGAGACTTACTAAACAGAAAAATCACATGTATTTTATAATTGCGTAAACAATGTCCAGAGCTTAAGTTATAGAATTAATTTATTCTTCTGTTATCTTTGGCTTAGGGTTATGATTTTTTATAGTATTTACTAATGTACTAACTGTTGGATATTTTGTGCTTCTATTTAAATCAATGCAAAGTCCACATGGACTTCAGTAAAACCAATTTTGAATTTTGGATTTTTTTTTTAATCCTGTAATTGATATTCATTACTTGTTTCTATTCATCATGTAATTTAGTCTCTTCCTGAAAATAAAAAAAATGCATTTTTCCTGCTCTCACACTTTTACTTAAGTGGTATAATGCATTTTCTTCTTACCATGGCTGTGTTTTGCCCTGTAGTTTGAAAGTGCTTTTATTTCTGGTTTCCTATCCATACTAGATATTTATTGAAAGAAAACTTTTAAAAAAAAAAATCTTACATTTAATATTCTCAAAGTAATTTAAAAAATATAACAATTAGAATTTTTAGATGCTATATCTCCAGCATGCCTGTGAAAAATTTGTTGACATTAAACTATCCTTTCAATAGAAAAAAGATCAGTCATACTACGTGCTAAATATGAACTATTTCAATTGGTTCAGTCTTTTTGTATAACAGGTTATAGTTGGTGACCAACAGTTTCCTCAGCTATGCTCACTGAAAAAAAAGAATAGAGATGTGGTGCTTAGGGACATGGTTTACTGATGAGCATGGTAGAGTTGGGTGGGTGGGTGGACTAATGATTTCAGAGGTCTTTTCCAATGATAATGATCCTATGGTTTACAAGCTGTGCTGGCACAGCCTGTCTTGCTGTCAGCTGCTACAACTGATGCAACAGTCTGCAGAGGAGAAGGCTCCGAGGAGACCTTATTGTAGCCTTCCAGTATTTGAAGGGGGCTACAAGAAAGCTGGCAAGGGACTTTTTAGGAGGTCAGACAGTGATAGAACCAGGGGAAATGGGTGTAAGCTAGAGAAAGGTAGATTTAGGCTGGATATTAGGAAGAAGTTCTTCACTATGAGGGTGGTTAGGCAGTGGAACAGGTTGCCCAGAGAAGTTGTGGAAGCCTCATCCCTGGAAGCTTTTAAGACAAGGCTTGATGGGGCCCTGGGTAACCTGCTGTAGTGGATGGTGTCTCTGCCAGGCAGGGGGGTTGGAACTGGATGATCTTTGAGGTCCCTTCCAACTCTGACAATCCCACGATCCTATGAACGTTGCTGTGGTTGCCTGTTCCTGACTCTAAAGCTCATAAGTTGTCGGCCCGGGGGGGGGGGTTGAGCTTTGTCCAAACTGTTACGAAGGTATTTTTGGGGTATAGCTTCTCTCTCATCTGACAAGCTCAACCACTCCTTGCATTGAAGTTGTAAAAAAAAAAGTCTTCCCTTGCTATTTGATGTATTTCTACACTTCAGGTGAAGCTTAATATATGCTAACTACATTAAACTGATTTTCAAGTACTTAACACTTGCTACACATTTAGGTTGCCTATTACTAGTTAGTTTTGGATATGTACCTAGAGTGGTCTATAGGGCACAGACAAGGTAAAAAACTACTGGCAATCTTATGACTAGGCATTTCACAGCTAGACCTGAAAGGTCTATCTGGTATTAAAGCACTCTTCAGAGTGAAAAAGAATCATAGTAATCCTAACCGGTGTCAGGACAAAGGAGCTTTTCTAATTGAGCATGGTTGGATAATCAATAAGGGGTAATATTACTTAACTGGCCTAAAATAAAACTTTCAATACACCATCCCTTCCCCTCACACAGAAAATGAATTGGAGCATTAAAGCCTCCCCCCCTACATCCTATCTTATCAAAGACCTTCATTTCTTGCTCATATACAATATATAACATGCTCCATAGGCTCTGGGGTCAATACTGCTGGTTTCCTCCACTACGTTGTGCTATGCAAAATTAAATTCTGCTCTTGCAAATGGAAGCAACTTGGACAGCAATGCATCTTTACCTCATTGAGCCACTGGAGACCTGTATGAATAATACCAGTGGCTCAAGAGAATAAGAGAGACATATGCATTACTTTTACAGTACCAGCTGTGGCTCTGGAGTTTATTTCATGTATCTTATCCTGCCTGGCTGGGTAGTTCCAAGAAAACTTTTAGGGAATATTTAAAGAAGGCAAACAGTGATGAAGAAAATAAATCATTAGACAGGTTATGAAGAAACCTTGTGGAAAAATATCAAGAATTTGGAAACCCTACCTGTATTCCCAGAGAAATCAGACAAGCATGACAAGGTTTTTATCTTCTCAGTCTAAATTTGGGATCAGATACTGGGGACAGTGATCTAATAAGTCTCTAAAGAAATGGGAGAGGTATCAGCAGAGAGCAAGATATGTGCATTGGGTTCCAAAAAAAGTTAGTGATAACACTCACCTATGAATGAAGTGCTTTAGCTGAGTGGAACTTATCAGTAGTACATAAATAAAACCCTAAATCTGGTTAAACAGAAAGGGCAATATAGATCTTCCTGATTCATCCAGTTGCTGTGCTTGCTTTAAGCAAATAAAAACCGCTTTGTTTGAAAGAAAGTGTTATGAATCACTTAAAGCTATCTGGAAAAGTAACTTTAACTCCAAAAAAAAGTATTCCAGTGTGCCATGTATCCACAAGAGTAAAAGCTTTGGTTCCCTTCAAGAATAGTGTACTGTTAAATTGTTGTGAACAAGAAGTCCTGGTGTTCTGCTCTGTAGTCTTGGAGTAATTAATAGCTGTTGCTCAAGTCCTGAGAAGGTGCACCTCCTAATTACATGGTATTAGCTTGAAAACCAGTTTCAGACAATAATGGTCCCAAAACTGTGTCAGATCATTTCATTCTGCCTACATCTATCTTTCTCTTCTGACAGTCCTCTTCTTTGACATAACTAGCAAAAGAGGAAATCAAACATGCAACCATTGTCCTGTTGAAAAACTCTTCCTAGTGGACAGGCATCCAAAACCTCATATCCTGAAGATGAGGTCTTACTACATCAGCAAGTAAATTCATGAGAAAGCAAGAAATTCGGTCCCTTTGTCTTCCTGATATGCTTTCTGAATGTATGCTCACTAACATCACCTAACATCAACAGAGATCTCTGGGAATACAATGGAAAAATTAACTTACAGTGTGTAAGAAGGAAGAGAAGGGAAAGATGTCATTTAAAGATTAGCTAAGGCTCTGCAGAATTAGTTGCTTGAGTTATTTTGGAAGACTGATAGGGTAAAATAGTCATAGAATTTTTTAATTATTTCTTTGCTTCTCAGTAAAGGTTTACCTGACTGGGCATAGCAGCCCTGCACACATTACCTAAGTGCCAGATTGACAATAAACACTGAAAAGCTGCTACTCATATAGATGGGCTTAGGGCACCATTACCAATGTGATGCAGATACATTTCTTTGTCCTCAGAAGAAAGAAACAGCAAGGGATGTCCATAAAACATATTTTTAGTTAGCATTTGGACATACATGTAGAGGGAAAGAATGTTTTCTGCTGCAGGAAGCAATTAAGGCTGTTGTGGTGACATAGGAATCTCAGGGACTGGCATTCAGAAAGAAAGTCTTTGAGTGGCTAAATTTAAGATTTCTAGTTGAAAGTGATGTAAAGACATTAAACACTTAAATATCTATTCCCAAAGAATATTCATATCCCTTCTATTTGGACAAGGTGCAAAGATGTAGAGAGTCTTCCTCCACTTCTCACTATTTGTCTCCATGCAAATTTAAAATGAACCATGCAGTGGGGTAGTTATGGCCAGAAATACTGAAACCATTCTACTGTTTAATCTTGAGAAGTCAGTGGAGCCTGTGTTCAAGTTCTTGCCTCAGATCAAACAGAAGAAAGATGTAAACCTGAAGCCCAGATAAGGGACCATACAGTATATGGCTTATAAGAATTATTTTTGATAAGTAATAAATTGCTGCAGCCTTTAGCTTCAACTACAGCTGAAGGATTACTGCATTCACCTTGTTATCCCCCTACTAGTATAGCTAGATTGACCGAAGTATTATCAATGACATTTTAGCCAAATTTACCATATTATTTAATATACCCATACTACTATCCTGACTATTTGTGAAATTGATGTGTCCCTGAGTACTCTGAGAAGCTGTGGTGTGCCTTCCCCACTGCTGCTAGTGCCTACCAGTGTCCTTATAAATCCTCGCTCCCATATAATATTTGGTTTTATTTTAAAAGCAACAAAAAATTCCTCTCGTGCTGCTTCTCCTACTAAATCTTCTGTTTCTGAAGAGGAGCCTGGTTTTGCTATCATATATTACTTACCTGTACAGTGTCTTCACTCTATATATGCTGAAATGTCATCCAGTCTTGAAATCTCCAAGTCTTCTATAATGCACTTTCTTTTCTTCTCTCTTCTCACCCTTTGTACAGTTCCTCAGACTCTGATATATGTAGAAAGCTATCATCTGACTTTTTCCATGTAAGAAGGTATGAAGGAGACAAATGACCCCTTCATAACAATCATAGTGCCATAGAATGGTTAGAGTTGGAAGGGACCTTTAGAGGTAGTCTGGTTCCATTAAATGATTCTACCAACACCTCATAACGTTACCACGAAAACAATGGTTTTCCTTTCTGTTCTTACATCCAGCTTGGTGTGGGTTTTCTTATGGTTTTGGGCTTGGTGTTTGTGTGTGTGTATTGTTTCATTTATTTTAAGCAATAGATCTATCCCTATTCCACCTATGATTCTACAATTATAATAGTGGAAGAGTTTGAGTTCTGACAGCCTGAGCATCAAATATGGTACCAGTTTTCTGGTATTTCTTCTCCATTTACTGTTTCTTATTAATTTGCTGTTTTTTTCCTTTGCTTTAACTTTCAGTAAATTCAAATAACTTACAGATTCATCCCATGAGAAGTCTGAAAATAGCCACTTTTTTCTATTCAAAATTGAAATTCAACTTCTTTGTGAAAAAAACAACACAGGTGCTGTTTTTATAATAATAAATTATGATTTTATTTATTTATTATAATAAATGTCTGCTGCTTTTTTTTTTAAAGGGTAAAAATGAGGAAAAAATTGTTTGCTGTGAGGATGCCAGAGCACTGGACCAGGCTGCCCAGAGCTGTTGTGGAGTTCCCTTCTCTGGAGAGATTCCAAACCCACCTGGGTGCATTCCTGTGCAACCTGATCTAGGAGAACCTGCTTTTGCAGGGGGTTGGACTACATGATCCCCAGAGGTCCCTTCCAACTCCTACCATGCTGGGATTCTGGGTTTGATTACAGCATGAGTTTAGACTCCAAAAAGACTAAGCTCCTTATTAGTTGGTAAACACTGATGTAACTTTTAGCCTCTCCTGGGGCTTGAACCTACCATATTGAGATTTGGTGAGAGAGAAATCAAAATGTCTGAATGTGATCTGGGATTCTTGTACAAATTTCTGCAGCAAGGTATAGTGTGGCATATAATTAAATTTAATTATTCTATGAAACAAGGCTTCTTTCAACAAAGTAGACATTTCTGGTTCTCCTATCTAAAAAGCATACAGCTACTCTGAGAAAAGGACAGAGGAGAGCAATAAAAAATATCAGAGTTATGGAAAAGCTTCCATATATTAAAGAATATTAAATAGATTAAGGCACTGCATTATGGGGAAGATATATGAATATTATAAAATAAAAAAGTAATCATACAGTAAAATAACAAGAAGAGTTAAGGGAGCAGCAAGAGTCTACAAAATCTTTAACCACCCTGGAGAAAGCACACAGAGAATTTTTGATCCTTGTGCTTTTCCATATAAGAATATGGGCTACCAGATGAAAGAAGCAATTGGGAAGTTCAAAACAAACAAAAGGAGATACTTCTTTTAGAACATATAGCTAATCTGTGGAACTTAACAGCACACACTGTGGAGGGTTTAAAATGTCATGTGTTCCAATCTAATGAGACAAAATGCCATAAATGCCAAAAAACTCTCATTCAAGAAGTCTGTATTACAGCTAAAAACTAGATGAATATGGGAAACAGTCTTCCATGCTTGGCTGGTTCTAACTCTCTCCCCCTGACCTCAGAACACTGCCAGAGACACAATATGGGACTAGGTAGACCTTTGGTTTGAACCACTATGGCTGTTCTTATTTTCTTATGATTTTAAGCTGTGTGTTATTTCAGAAATTCCCAAGTGCAATAGTAACAGCAGCTCTGGTCTATGAGGTTACACAGGTGGTACTTTGGTACTTTAGCAGTACCACTGAAGTAATATGGGTGCATATTACTGTGTATCCATATGGGAATATGGGAACAATAGAACAGCAGTGTCAAATTTGGACTGGGAACATCTGGGCTGGAAGCATCTATACTGGGATCATCAAGCCCAGAAATTTGCAATCTACTGCTAGAGTTCAGTTGCCTGGTATGCATTTAATCTCTCCTTTGGATGATAAATTAAACTGAAATTTAAACAAAAGTTGTGGACAAAGGCCTTTAACCACTCTGATAGAAGTCACAAGTCTTCTTGTGAGCCACAAGGCACAAAGTAGAAGACTTGCACTACTTTTGATTGAACACAGAATTGGCTTTCAAATTCCCTTTTCACAACCATTCAAGTGCCATTTGTGGCTTGGCTTCTCCATAAACTCTCTGTTCAATAAACTTCTAGTTGCTTCTGCTGAAAAGAGAGATGCTTTCAAGTGAAAAGTTTTAAGGAGGCTTAGAAAATTGTCTGGAAAGAATTCTAAAACTGATGAATATATCCTCAATGTATAGCCTTGTATTGTACATCTTGAAGTGAAAAATAATTATTTCAATTGTAGATTTTATTTTTTTTCTGGTTATGGTGTTTACTTCATACTATGAGGAGTGTTGACCTGGTATGGAAATGAGTATCAATGTTCAGCCCAGATTAATTATATAGAAAAAATACAAACTGACATTTAGAAAAAGAGAGATGAAATAGAAGTAGTAGTAATAACAATTAGAGCATAGGATGGTAATAAAAATAGAATCATAGATAAGTAAAAATAAAGTACATAAATAAATACAGTAATTGTCATTAGATACAGAATAAAGACAGTGTGATCAAATTAATCAAGCCATCATTTAGATTTTTAAACTTTACTACAATTTTTTAACTGTTAGTGATCAATACAGTGTATTATTATGAATTTAAATTGATTAGTACTTTTTCAAAAATATACAGCAAATGGCTATGCTAATCAAAGCAAATCAAGATGCAGGTTCTTTTAATAGTGAAAATTACAACATTTATAAACACTTTTCTTTTTCTTCTGGTACATGTTTAAATAGATTTTCTATTCTTTGACTAATAAAATGTTTAAGAGTGACAAAATAGTCATAATCTACAACCTACATAGTAAAAGGCTTTGATTACAGTAAAATTACACAAAAATGTGTCATTAAAAGGCATTGGACAGACATAAAACCTAACCTTTTGAGCTGAAGAATACTTAATATTCTCTTCATGATCATGCAAGGGGAAATTCTTTGCTATGGAATAGCTATTTTCCTGTTAAGCAGGCTATTTCATCAATGATTTATTCCTGAGATGTAATAGGTCATTTAAAATGGTGGTTTAAAAGTTAGGCCTTTTTTTGTTTAATTTTCTCACAGGCAGTTGGTAATTATCATGGTCCTGCAGTTTCTCTGGAATGCTGTGGAGGGTCAAATGCCAATGGAACCCTGCTTTATAGGGTAATTAAGACAGTAGACATGGTTATTAAATACATCGTGCTAAACTAAACTGGAATGCTGTGAAATACCCAAAATCATAAATAAAACATGGGCATTCGGAGGCGGGGGGGGGGGAGGAAGAAAAAGAAAAAAGAAGGAAAAAATAAGAAGAAAAAGAAAAACCTCAAGCTTTCTACAGTCATATTTGCAGTAAACTGTTGTAGCTGAATTGTCCCTGAAATTCTGCCATCTAAGTATCTGCAGACTTGCTAGATGTTTCAGGAATATTTTAAAACTTAAAATAAGAGCAAATGTGCTTTAAATGTGTTTTGTGTGCCCAGAAATCCAGTACAGTAATCAAAATTCAACCTCATAGTGCTCAGTATATCTAAAGAATGTAAAAAAACCATCCACAATGAATAGAACCTTCTGTATTCATAATTACCATGCAGCATATGCTGGAAAATATGTACTCAAATAGGATGATGGATGTAAGTTTAATGTGAATACCAAATGTAGTTTGGAGAATCCTGCAGAAAATACCATGGGGTGATAGCCTCGTTTTAAGATATTGCCAGGTGTAGTGGAGCTGTTCATTCATGCCTATATGAACATGTTGTGCCTGCAATATCCTTTAAGCCATGTATAGAGACTGTACTGTGTGTCTTAAGCTTGAGCAACACAGGTAATGATAACAGAATGGAAGGTGAAACACTGCAACCTGTAAGATAGTGTATTCCCCTCAGACCATAAACTAAACTTGTCTTTATAAATTTTCAACACTGAAAAGACAGAGTAATATGGTTCCTTTGTAGAGAAATTTTGATGAGTATGCAAAAGTAGTGGGAAATTCACTCCAGAAAATGAGTCTAATATAAGACAAAGATCACAAAATGTAGAAGAAGAAGTCTGTATGTGATTCAAAATTGTATCATCTTTGTTTAATGGCTGGGAGATTATGTATGCAAAGTTATTGGTAAATCCATTGTATCAGTAGAAAGGGAGAAAGGAGAAAAGAAAAAAAACGAAAACAAAACCCCCTAAAAACTAAATATTTCCAATTCTAACTGTAAAACTGGAAGCCAGAATGTGTAGTTGACAGGCACAGAGCCAGCTGACTTTAAACCACCAGCCTTTCCATCGGATCAGTCTTCCTACTTCCACATGGAACACATTTTAAGTTAACAATGTGTAGTTTGGCAAAGGAATTGTTTTTCTTTGGCATAGAGTAGTTGTCTTATTTCTTTTAAAGAAAATATTTTCTGCCTGCTTATATAGACAGTGTGTGAGTCAACATTCTTTTGAACTTTAAAAACGGTTGTTACATGAAAAAAAGCTTTATTAGACAATTACCTTTTGGCTATTTTTTAATATATATATCCAGCTATAAATGATGGAAATTGATATTATCCTTGCATTAGCTGGTGTGACTGACACAGTTTTAGTGTTTACATAAATATATATGTAAATGCCTATAAAAATGTTGATTAAACTGCTTTAACACAAACAGGTCTCCTTCCTTAGACAGTAATTTCAGTAAGTCTCACCTGATATCAGAATATTTACAGTGTAGGTATAGATTCTAAGACAAATGAAGATTGGATCTGATCATTTTGCTCTTACTCCAAAACCTGGCCATTCCTATTCGATGTATTTATAGAATAAAAAGGCAGTAGAATGGAATGCTGCTCATTCAGACATTTGCAGCTGATTTATTCCTTCCCAGCTGCTTCCACTGAAAAGTCTGAAAAGCAGAAATGCAAATTTTCAGCCCTCAGTTCCCCATGAAACAGGACAGACCACTGCACCAGCTACTGTTGTGCGACCAGATAGAGCTACTGCTGCCTACACATAAAGACAGCCATTAAAGAGAAGTAGTTTATTTCTACTTCTGCAGAAATCATAAACACCAGCCATGAGCCTGACAGCACAAGCTGTGCTGCAGTAAATTCTAGTACTTTACTGGCCATTCTAAGCTGCCCAGTAAAAGTTACTGTAGCTAAATCCCATATACATTTCATGAAATAATCCTGCTCAGAAGATGGTATCATATTCATGCGCAGCAGGGTGTGCAAATGCCTATAAATCAAAACTTAGAATCTGAAATATCTATTAAAAAAAAAACCCTCTGCAAATTTAACCATGACCCTTTGCCAGACAATAGGCCTTCATATGCTTTGCAGCTTAGCAGACACTAAGGAATTTTGTTTGGAAGTGATAGCTACTGTCTATGTAATATTTAGGACCTATTCATGGAGCATCTGGCAGAAAATAAAAGAGTTTCCTCCTCTAACATATGCTAAAGAAGGATGTGGTCCTGTGCCTGCTCCTCCTCTTCTGACTTTTTGCAAATAGCACAACATAAGAGACAGTTGTTTCTGGCTGCCCTGCTGCCTGTCAGGGCTGTCAAGTGAAATCCCATGAATTATTGCTCTTCCAGATGTAAGAGATTTCCAGGCTGCCTTAAACTGCCTGTGGTTTGTGGTACTGGAAAGGAGAGAAATGAGATTAAACTTCATCTCATCAGTGCAATCTGAAAAGATCACACAGAGGACTAATAATCACAGCTCTTTCATTCCAGAGCCTGGCTCGAGAGCTGGGTGTTTGTGTTTCAGGGCTATGTCACATTAAGTGTGTTGGAAGACATTGATTAAGGTCAAACAATGTTTGAAGATCAAAACTAAAATTTTTCACTGTGTTGCTGCATACATTTTGCATTCTTCAAAAGGGATCGTGCCTTGCTTTGGCCAGCTGAAACAGAAGAGACTGTGAACTGAACCCTGTAATTCTGAGATGTCAGCACTTCTTAGCCTAAACTCATGAAAGCTAAAAAATAAAATGTTCACCTAAAATTACAAATCCAATGTCATATGGCATCCCCTCTGATGAAAGGAAACAGTCACCAAAAAACCACTTGTCACTTTGGTTTCTCCATAAATGTCTGTCTTTACGATTTTCAAAACTCATCTTTTTTTTTCCTCTTTTTCTCTCTTTTTTTTCTCTTTTTTTCTTCTTTTTTACTTTTTTTTTTACTTTCTTATTGTTTATTTGTGCCAACCACAATGGCTTATGGACATTTGAGGTTAGTCTGAATGTTTTGTGCTAGTAAAGAATACTTATTCATACACTGATTACTTCTACAGTTTTCAGAATGCTCAACTGTAACCCTCCCTAAGTTAGGAAAATTTCCTAACAACAGGTTCAAAATAATAGGTAGAAAAGTCCATAAACATGTTATGTTATCTTTCCAGAATTGTTCTGTAGTTGTGCTGTCCACTCCAAAGATTTATTACTTAATTTCTAAGTGAGTTTTTTCTGTCTCTTTGGGATGTATACATATGGATGCATGAATGCAGAGAGAGAGACAGAGCAATGTAATGCACATAGTTACCTGTAAACTATATTTTGAATAATAGCTGTAACATAAAATAGCTGATTGCTTTAAAACCTAAGCATTGCCAAATGATTACTGGGTTTTTATGGAATCAAGACAAGTAGATAGGCCCCTGACATTTCACTTCAACCCTATTAGTAAAATATTAATTATAGATAAGGAAAACATGTTGGCCCCAAAAACACCTGGAAATAATTGACACATGTATGTGACTTAGATCAGAAAGTAATTGCCCTGATTCAACCTGTGTAGCTTTTTGAAAAACCTGACGTAGCTTGTTTAAGTAACAGTGTTAGGCACCAGATGTACAACCTCCCAGCCTAGCTCCTTTTATTCCATCTGAGCTCAGGCACATGGCAAAGGCTCTCTAATGTGAGGAGATACCAGCAAAACTGGTGAAAAACATAGGTAGGAGTATCTGCAAGTGGCTTATGTGAGAGCATTTATTGCTTTTCACGGATGTGTGTTAAACCCTAGTGGAAAAGAGTCTTGCACTGAAAATAAATTTGGCACTGGTTTTCCTCTAACGTGTGTTTTTTTTGCTATGGGGTGCAAGTGAAAGAGCACAGCTGAAAAAATGATCATCATATGTGAGGTAGGGACATAGAATCTTTTCTTGTGTTCTGTGTGATGTTGTGTTGAGTTGAAAGCTCTGCTCCTTGAGGATTAAGGGATTGAAAAGCAAAGGCTGGAGCTGCTGTAATTTAAACCCCATCATTCTTTAGCACAAAGGTGCAAAATGGACTAAGCCAATCTGCTTCTTTGCTGGTTCATCGAAGAAATAATTTTACTTTTCAAAGTTTTGGACTATTAAGATTCCAAAGATGTCCTTATATTTAAAGGAAGATTATTCTCTTGATTTTTTAACCTGAGATCAGAGCTGTGAGGCATGGAATATGTGGGCATGGTTTCAAATTGAAGTTTGTAGCACTTCTGAAAAATTCCATCTGTATGATGTATAGGTAAATCATAAAGATAAAATTAATCAATGAATACCATCGAGGTGGGGTTTTTTCTTTATAAAAATATCTTGTCTCCAGAAGTCCTTGCAGAGCAGTTTTCTACTGTTATTTAAAAAAAAAAAGGGGGTTATATTACTAAACAGTCATAAAAAGTATCAAATGAAACAAACTTAGTTCCAAGGACGGCAAGAGAAGAGGGAGCATTAGGTTATGTTGCAGATAATTAATACATTCACTAGACAGAAAAAATGCAGTTAATTACTGGGTGTATGTGAACTGATTACAGGTTCTGAGTTTCAGTAACAAAATGAATTCACATTTCAGGCTGTTGGTTTCTTTTTAAAGTTTGTCACAAAGACTCAGTACATAATTCAAATGAAAACAAATAAAACTTCTCTTTTAAAAATTATTCCCAGTAGAAGACCATCCTTAATCAGGAGCAAATGAAGCCCCAGCACTGTGGTTAGGTACTACTGTTCCATGCAAGGGACCTGTCTTTGATTACTGGGTCTAATGTCCCTCTCATAGATGAGAACTACCCACAGAGGCTTAGCTTGTAAGAAGAGAGTAGCTCTGTGGCTGTGGAGAGTGAGTAGCTCTATGGCTATAGGGAGTGAGTAGCCCTGTGGCTATAGAGAGCAAGTAGGCCTCTGGCTATGGAGAGTAGCTCTGTGGCTATGGAGAACACAGTCCCTCAGAGTCACTTGCTCCTACACAGAGGGTAACAATGGAGCTATAGTTCTTTGGAAGTTTGGAGAAGCTTGTTTTTCTTTTTCCTCTGGGGGAAAAAATACATAAACATATTCTCTTATGATATGTGCCAAAATTTACTACTTATAAGAGCCAGTGTAAAGCTTAGAATTACTTGTCTCAGCTTTGGGTTACCCTGCACAGTTTCCATGTGGGTGAAGAAAGTGGCTATATACTGTATTTGTAAATCACCTTCTCTCCTTGCTTTGGAGCTGTGACCCCCCTGTTTCTCCATCCATTTGATGTCTAGTTGGCAACCAGCAATAATACCAGTTTTCCAGCACTTCCCATTTATAACTTCAAAGCCTAACCTGGAGGACTACCCTCTCTAGAGGCAGAAGCAATTCATTTTCCATATTCAGGATGCTTGTCTTGAGAGGAAGAAACTGCCAATCATGCCAAAGTGTGTTGAGTGATATAAGGTAGAGGTAGTTTTATCACACAGGCAGCTGACACAGAACTCCTCCACTTATCTTTGGTCGGGTGGGGACTGGGTTCAGAGATGAAAGGTCAGTTCTTTATCCACTAAGCCCTCTAGATATTCCAAAATCCCCAGTACATTACAAATTTGAACAGTTTAAGCTCTCTTAAACTAAAGAATCTCTTCCTGAGGTAGAGTCTACAGTGTATATAGATACAGCGCAGGAGAAACATGGGAAAGGTCAGAGATGTGACCTTTTAACGTCAATAGTTTTATTTATTGACAAGAAGTCCAGTTTAAAGGGCTTAATGAAAAAGCAAGACAAGAATCAAGGAATCTGTTAAACTGCATAAATCTGACTGCCTAAATAAATTGTACTGAATGCCCCAGAAATTGCAATTGCCACGAAAGAATTCTTTGCAGAGCAGCAGCTTCAGAAAGCAGCAGCATATTGTCAACACTGGCAGTCCACAGACTAGTTCCTCAGTTTTCCTAATAGCACCTAAGTCAACTAAACTGGTATTTTTATTTGCCTTAATATTTTCTTCCATGTCTCTTAATTGCTCTGTTACCCCAAATGAAAAAAAAAATAGTTGAATCTGTAGACACTTTGTATTAAGGGCTCACTCCCATTGCAAACAGTAGAGAAAACTGATGGCAGAATGATACCCATAAAACTTCTCTAATCTGCTGTATTTGTTTTATTTTATTTTTTTATTTTACTTTGTTATTGTACTGCCTACAGTTATTTAAGCCCACACCAGAGAATTCTAGTTAGCATGTGCATTGGCAAAATATTTGTACTTTTACCTTCCCTTTACAATAAATGTTTTTCCTACATGTCAAACATACAGGCAGAAATAATAATGACTGGATACAGATAATGTAACTAATGAATATCAATATAAATAAGAGATATGTGTGTATGGACAGTTTTTGCAGTAGTTGTGAGCACCACCAACTTCCATTAAAACTATGGAGAGCTGCAAATGCTCAGAAATTCAGAATACAAAGCCATTTAACTCTTAAAAATGGTTTTGCTCCTCATCAAGTGGAATCCAAGAGTTCTGAAGATTAAAAGTGGAATTCCAAAATTTGTTTCCTACCAGAACATTCCTTTGGCCTTTTCTAGTGCTAATTGTAGGCTACAACAGTTTGTTTAGTTGAATCTATTGTCAATATCCTCAAATGCAGATTTTATTTTCATGGACTTTAGGATTTTGCTGTTTCAGTCACAATGTCTAGTATTATTCTAGTGTCATTTTGCAGCTCCTTCTCTTAAAATACAGCTTCCTTTAGTGAGGTAATTCAGAGCATTCATTGGAAATGGGAATCAAGACACAGGGAAGAGAAACAAAGCCAGATTAAAGATTGCCTTGAATCTCCTGGAGCCTAAGGACTCTGGATTTTTGTTTAAAATGCCTTGACAATGATACTGATAGGGATCATTTCATCTCTAGTGCCTTTTATGATTTTTTTTTTGCCTGTAAAATGAGAAGAGGATAAATTGGGAGCAGTTATAATGACAGCAACTGGATAGTAACACACAACAAAGTGCTAACTGCTAGTTCTTGTGGTAATCTTTTCATCTTATTTCTCTTTCTTTTCTTATTAATGTGCTAAAATGCCTTTGCAAATTGATATTGATAATTTTTCATATAATAATAGCACGCTGTGAACACGGCTTTGGTTATGAAACTTTATAGCCTAATTAATTCAGCAGGGTCTCTTGTCAATATTTCAGACTACCTTCAGCAGGACACCATCACTCTGTTTGATCTTCTGTGGCACAGAGTATCCTAGCCATTTGTGTTCATATTTTATAGATATTTTTAATGATCAAAGAATCATTATGGTTGGAAAAGGCCTCTGAGATCATGGAGTCCAACCATCCACCCAACACTGCCATGCTCACCACTAAACCATGTCCCCAGGCACCACTTCTGCATGTGTTTTGAACACTTCCAGGCATGGTGATTCCACCATCTCCCTGGGCAGCCTGTGCCAATGTCTAATAACCCTCTTGGGGAAGAAATTCTTCCTAATATTCAATCTGAACCTCCCCTGGTGCAACTTGAAACATTACCTGGGAGAAGAGACTGAGTCCCACCTTGCTACCACTTCCTTTCAGGATCTCTGAGTTTATGTGAACAATTGATGAAAGATGTCTTGATGAAAACAGATACTTGGTGTTATCTTTAGATAACTCTGCAAGCTTTCCAGTACCAGCTGACTCACTGGCCTCACTCAGAAGGGTGAAGCTTGGTCATGACACAACCTATAACGCAACTACAATTTTGCAGGGTGGTTTTTACTGTATTTTCAATATTGATGCTCAGCCTCATTATAGAGTGAAGCATCTGAGCATTGAATCATCAGTTCATTCACACATGTGGCAAAGTCAGAGGAGGTTCAGATCAGATGTTAGGAAGAATTTCTTTCCCAAGAAGGTTATCAGGCATTGGCACAGGCTGCCCTGGGAGGTGGTGGAATCACCATCCCTGGAAGTGTTCAAAACACATGTAGATGTGGTGCTCGGGGACATGGTTTAGTGGTGAGCATGGTAGTGCTGGGTGGATGGTTGGACTCCATGATCTCAGAGGTCTTTTCCAACCATAATGACTCTATGATTCTACAAAAGCATTAACTAGAGTCTCCTTTGAAGGAAATATCAAATAGCCTAAAACATGTATATTGTGAGTAATTTCTTCATTGTTTAAATTATCTAATCAGAAAGGAATTTCACACACAAACTAGTTCACATGCAACTGGCTAGGTTATGAGCAAATTCTCTGGTGTCATTCTGGCATTTTTAACAAAAGCTGGAGTGCCTCTCAGTTCATCTACATTATATTGTGCAGACCAGTTTTCACATAGTCTCAACACTGTGGTGAAATGACTTTTCATCAGAAGTCAGTTACAGTACTTGGAGTCCCACAAAGGACTGAAATGGAGGAGAAGATGAGTAATGTAGCACCTTAATAAACCTTGGTAAAGAATTTTGCATAATTTGTGCCTAACCTTGAAAAACACCCACAGGTTTCAACTGTTATAGAGGATGTAGAAGCACAACTTCTCAAGGGCCTTTTGTCTGCACACCTCACTGCCTTCCAGAGGCTTATTGTTAGTGCTTAGTAACCACAGGAATAGAGGGAGGGGGTTTATTGTCATTATAGACAAGTGTCTTTTGTTTTCCTTTTTTATCTCCTTCCCCAGATCTTGATGAACATTCTAGCCTTTCTAGCTTCTTTGCTTTCATTTCATTTTAAGAAGGCATTTGGAGACCTTTCCCTATCCCAAGATAAAAGTGCCGAAGAAAGGTACTTTTTTTTATTTCCCCCAGCTTCTGGACAGATAATTTGTACCTACTGTATGCCTGGGTGTCTGAAGTACACATTAAAAGAACAAATGGCTACACTCCAGTTCCACAGATGGTAAATGTATTGTTCTGATATTGCCTTACCCTCTCAGATTAACAAACACGTATTTCTTTAAGTTTTCAAATAGAACCTGGTAAAAGTCCTGTTAAAATGAGGAAAAACGTTTTCAAGGTTTGGCTTTGGGTTTTTTTCTTTTTTCTTAAAATGCTGAAGGAGGTGTTTTGGTGTTCTGACATTAGGAAAAGTTGTGTAAGATCATTATGAAGGGAAATTTAAACTCAAGAATTAGCTTTTCACAGTGATGATCCCCTAGATAACTGTCTAAACTTTCAGCATCTGTGAAAAAGTGGCCTTAAGTCTATTAGCTGATTTTGGAAAAAAAAGGAACGTCATCATTTCAGAGTGTTTTTCTTTCTTTATTTTAACCTCTAATTTGAGATAAATATAGAGGGAAATTTGGAGCAGACTAGAAATCTTGGCCAAAAATATATGAGTAAATGAATATAAATTATATATTTAAGCAGCTAATGGCAATTGGATACCTTTAATTTTCCATTATGTTGAAAGTCTTCCTTATTTGACACTATCCCAGAAACAGAATTTATGTGTTATATGATGAATTCTCCTACTAACTACAGCCCACGGTTTGTTCGTGTTTTTTCTTTGGACTAGATGTATTAAAACACCAGAAGTTCAAAAAGATTTTATTTAAGCAGTCTGTGTCCTGATGTTCTGCATCATAATATAGAGCTGAACTGGAAAGAAGATGTGTACACTGCCATGGAAGTTGTGAGAACATGTTTTACTAGTACCTTAGCTGTCACTCTAGACAGTCAAATGAAGTAAGTCAATGGATCTATGGTACAGAGGTCACAGTGGCAGTATTTCTGAAGAATTCAGAGAAGCTGTCTGGAGACTGCTAGTGTGTGAGATGGAGGAAGAAAGAGAAAGATGAGCATTGAATTCCCTAAAGATATTCCCCTGAATGTGTTCCATAATAAATTTTAAATGTGTGTCATAGTAGGCTAGAGAGGTCAAATTTACAAATAATTTGCATTAACATTGGTAATATCTATCTTTCATGAGCATGATCTCTTTTAGTTTTGAAAGTTTATATTCTTCACCAATAAATTCAGATTTTTCTTTTACTGGCTATGTCATTCTCTGATATTATATATCTACATCATTTCTATATTAAATGAGGAGGCTGCTGTATCCTTCTTGCTCCTTTCTTTACCTTGACTGCTTAGAAGACAGAAACTGCTGTTATCTGCCACAGCATCAATGACCAAACAGGGGAGAGGATGTTTTCCCCACAGAACCTAGACAATAACTCTGGGCAGAAGGAAAATGGACTAACAGAAGGATCTGATGAGAGAATGCCTTTCGTCCAGTGACCCAGATGGCTTGCCCACGACAAAGCTTTTACAGGACATAATACAAATGTAATAAGAAGAATGAAAGCATTAAACAATGTAGCTGAGGAGAGAGGGAAAGAGGAACTTAAGGGAAGGCAGGGTCTCTCTCAGAAGCAACAAAAGGCAATATTGGCTGTGTGATTGTTCCAGCTTTCACAAAGGGGATTGTTTGCCTAGCTGAGAGCCACTGGAAAGGATTAAGAGTTTTCCAGGGCAGACAACACCCCTGCGCTCCCACCTCGGAGTATCTCAGGTGTGAAGTGGGGGCTTGGGGAGAAGGTGACAGTGCAGGCTCAACTGGCAAGTAGTGCCCTTGGCTGACATCGTAGTTTATTTGTGAGCTTATTAAGCCTGGCCAGTCCTTTGGGAGCACTCTTGGCAAAGGTCACAAAAGACAAGGTTTTGCATAATGAATACATTAAAATCTTTTTGTTAGTGCATGGGGAGCAAGAGGATAATGGCAATGAAGCTTTGGAATACAGGAAAGGAAGTAAAAGAAAATTAGTCCCTGAGGTAGCAAATATGATCACCATGTGGACTTGGGTTTCTATTTTAGCAAGTGAGCCCTGGGAGAATAAAAAAAAAAAAAAAAAGAGTTCTTGGAAACATGCTGTCTTTTATTTAGATCCACAGTTACTGCACTGAAGGAATAGCCCACAAAGGGCAAAAGTACCACTCACCTGTATGATGAGCCATTTAATGGAAGGATCCTGGATAGTGAATAGGAAAGGATGGAGAATGTTGTACACATTTTGAAGACCAACTTGCCAGGCAGAGGGGGAATAGAAAAAGAAAGAAAAGAGGATGCTATGTCAGCATGTAGGCTATAAATTTCACTTAGTTATCATAAATTTATGCTGAAAATGAAGTCAACATTATCAGATTTTGACCACAAGTCTCCTATGTATTGACATCATAACACAGCAGATAGGACCTCGATGCACTTTTCCTGGCACTTTTATTAAAGACCCAAATTGGGTGGCAAGGATAAGCAAGTTTAGGTACACATGTGAAGATGGCAGGGTCTCACAATTCAATAATCTGGTGATACAAAAGACTCAGGGGCTGATAAAAGATAGCAATAGCAGCTATCAGGGCCAGTTCAAGGGTGCTATAAAGAGAACCAAATCTCACTGAAAATAGATAAAATACTACTCTAGTTGCTAAGGTGCCTTAATCTGATGAAAGCTAAATTGTGTGATTTTTTTTTTAGGGATTTGTCATTCTTTGCACTGGTCCTAAAGTACATATTTGCAACCTTAAGTAACTGGAAGAAAGTTAGAGGAGGACTTAGGAAAATAGTAGCTGGTCCATTTGAATTATGTCTTCAGGCAAGTTTGGGCTGGAGGAAAAATCAGTGAATACATCGATTTGCTAGGATGTCTTTCAGTCAGTCTATCAAGATTTTTAAGTCTCCTGATAAGGGCACCCTTTTGGCAAAGACCAAAATAGAAACTACTGTACTTTTTTTGGTTGTTAGTAGATCATCTAGAAAAGCAAATTCACATTTGTTTTATATTTTTGGGGAGAAGGCTCCCTCAGGAAAATACATACATCTTTATAATGCACTAATATTTTAAAGTCTGCAGGCAGTTGTAAAGGGTCACAATAGTTAGTCCACTGATGATCATTTTGTGTCCTCAGAAATTATTTGTACTAGCCTGTTTAGGCATTTTTGTTTCTGTAGAAAATATGGGCATTAAATGATACAGTTTTATTTCACCACACCTCCCCTCTGTTTGTGCCCTGTTACTCATTACTTTTCTCTCAGCAAATGATGCAGCTGGTAACCGCTTTCTCCCTCTAACAGAAAGTTCATCAGCATTTCAATATTTCTAGATTTATTTTGTAAAGGGATAAACATATGCAATATCTTCAGAACTATGAAAAGACACCATCTAAATTTCTGTTTGAATAAATATTGTAGAAATACTTCACATATGACAGAAAGATTTTTCAGCTGACAGAAGAGGGGAATGCATTTCTTTACAACCTGGGCAGCTACCTGTGTTTTATTCTGTCCTAATGAATGCTTAAAATTCCTGATACTGTAACTAGCAGCTGGCTTCAGATCATTGACAACACAATGTAAATTCATCAGAGCTCAATGCAGGTGAATGCAGAACTTGTTAAACTAGTGATCTAGTGGTAAACCATCATCAAATGGAAGTGGTCTTAGGTGGCTCGTCAGAGATCAACATTAGACTCAGTGCTATTCAACATTTTCACTCCTGAGTTAGAGCACAAACAGAAATCATTCTTAGAAAATTTGTGGGTGGTAGAAAGATTGGAGAATCAGTAAACAATAATGAAGGGAACAGAGCCATAAGTTGCACTCCAAATTGCTGGTAAAATGGGATCATTAAAAAAATAAAAAAATAAAAAACCACCCCATGTTGTAACTCAGTCAAATGCAATATCGTGCATGGAAATAAAAGATCTAAGCCAGTCCAACAGTGTAAGCATCTTTGTCTGAGAACACATTGACTGAGGAAGCTGCAAGTATCATAGTGGAGAGGTAAGCACAGGCACAATTCTGAAAAACAGCAAGTAAAATTGTATAAATAACCAAGTGAAAAACAGCATTTGGAATTTTCTTGTCTTTATTTGGCAATAATGAGACAGGTAAGAGAATATTTTATTCATTTCTGTTGTCCACAGGTTAAAGAATTTTGGTTTGTTTATGTTTTTAATTGGGAGATGTTGTAGAAAATAGCCACAGAATGATTTAAGGTTGGTTAAAATGCCTACAGTGAGAGACTGTCAGAGCTTGATTTTAGTCTACCAAAAAGAAGATTAAGTGGTATCTTAACAGGGAGGTAAATGTGAAAGTGTAAGTGCTGTTGCAGTGAGAAAACATAGAGTACTAAAAGTGCTCTTTAATCAGGCAAAAAAAGGGATAACAAGAACCAGTGGCTGGAAGATTAACTAAGCCACATGTTAACCATGAGTGGTTAACCACTAGAACAAGTTATAGAATGGTGTGATCACTTCCCTATCTTTTAATGTCTACGGATTAAGACTGATTCTCTTTCTGGAATATATGCTTTAGCCAAACATCAGTTATTGGCCTCAGTACAGAACAACAGAATAAAATGTGAAGGTCCATAATGGAAAGTAAATCACATAATATGATGACCTCTCCTTATGTTAACCTCTGTGAAAAAAAAAAAAAAAAAGGTTACTTTATTGCACATCTCTCAAATGTCATTTGTTATGTCTAAGGCCAATCCTTGTACTGCTTCTGTGTGAGATGGTCTGAACTTTCAAGTAAGTTTTAAACAATATTGAAGCAAAATGTCATTCATAAATATGCTCTAGAGAAGATGCATTAGAAGGAAAAGAGGACTAATGAAAAGTATTTTTAAAATTAAAATATCATTCATAGTTATAGCTGTCTTATAATAGGTGAGTGGTTAAGGTAGCATGCTTAGTCTATTGTCTCAGCAAGTAAGTAATTCATATCAGGGCTAATTTTGTTTAAATAAAATCCTCAGCCTAGTTTCATATATTCTAGTCTTTTCTGTCAGTAAATGGGTCACCTCCCTCTAACACAGCTGTGACAGGCTCAATAGTGTGGTTTCAGAGTATCATCTTTTCAGATGACAGAGTAAACATACTCATTTGCTATTCCAGGGTGAATGAAAAAGAATGGTGGATCATCCTCCATAGATAATCAGAACTCTCAGTCTGGGATAGGATAAAAAACCCAAAACATTAACTCCAAATCACAGAACTACAAAATATCTACAAAATGCATGTGAAGAGAGCATCATCTAAACTTCCATTTGAACACATATTGCAGATATACTTATATTGTAGAAAGACCTTTAGTTGATGGGTTAGGGACATGCACTGCTTTACAACTCAGACAACTACTGATGCATTGTGGAGCTGCTGGAGTGGAGGGTTAGGCAAAAGAGGAGGGTTAGTCTACCAGATCCAAACAAGTTTTAAGCCATTGGTAAACTGGCAGAAATGGTTTAGGTGATAGCAAAGCTGTCCTAATTCCACCCAAGATTTGACTTAATTTTGAGGTTTATTGTAGTTTAGATTTGCAAAGTTTTTGACCTGTGGTGCATCAATTTTTAATCAATTATTTCTAATATGGTATCAAATTATATCTAACAAGGTTATAGAGGTAAGAATTTTCCAAATACTAAGGAAGAGAAGAGACCTAGAGGAAAATATGTGGCATAAACAAAAATATATATACAATTACCAAGGACCACACAATCTCTTACAAAATATGCTACCCAGTGTGTTTAAGTTGGGCACAGCTGCTGATTCCCTTCAGCTTCAAGAATTGTAACATTGAAAAACCAGCTTAAATAAGAGACAAATTTGACTTCTGTTGAAAGGAAATCTATCAATTTGGAGAATTGCTGGTGGAGTTCCTCAGGGATTGGTCTCAGGACCAGTATTACTTGATATCTTCATAATGGCTTTGATATAAACACTGGGAGTGTGCTAATGAAATTTTTCTGATGACAAAAACTTTGGTGGAGTTGCCAATACCAAGGAGAACTGGAATATCATACAGGAAGAATTAGATGACCTTGACAACTGTAGTAATAGAAGCAAGATGAAATTTAATAGTACAAAGTGTAAGGTCAAGCACTCAGGGACTAATAAGGAGAATTTCTGCTATAAGCTGGGAGCTCATCAGTTGGAAATAGTACAGGAGGAGAAAGACTCACATTTAATCAGTCAGTCACACGATGATTATCACTACCAATGTGAAGCTGCCATGAAAAAGGAAAGTGTAATCCTAGGATGTGCTGGGATGTTTTCTAGCAGTGGTAAGACCCACTTGCACAGGGTCTTGGCAAGATTGCCTCTGGAATGGCGCATACAATTCTGTTGCAGGACAGTTGCATTTGAACCAGAAGCATCTCGGAGAACCAGAAGAGAGATGTTATGAGTCAACACCTAAAAAACACCTTAACTTCTTTAGCTTAGCAAAATGGAAGCTGAGAGAATAGAGATGTACTTTGTAAATATACATCAGGAGAAGAGATATTTAAGCTAAAGAATGAAAACTAAATAAACATAAATAACGTGGAAATTTGCCAAATGCTTTTGAATACAAATTGAAGTTCTGCAACAGCAGAACCATAGTTCAGTGAGAGTGGTTGATGCTGACAGCCATGTTCAGTTAACATCCTGCAGTATAAAATTATTTTCAGCCAATGAAGAAGATCTTTAATAAAAATGTAAGTTACATTTTAGTGATAAACCTACACATAGTACGATTTCAAGGAGCACAGCAACCACAAAAACAGTTTCACATCTAGACTATGAGAACATCCTACAAAAATTCCTTGTCTTTCTAACTGCATAAATGAATGAAGGAGAGATGTCTTTGAAAATGCTTTGCCCAATGGACTCAGTTGGACTCACATTAAGAAGCAAGAAAACAGTGACATATTTGTATTATTGCTTTAGGCATGTTCAAACAACCTAATTTATTTAAATCAGATGTATTTCTACAATTCTGGCTTTAAAGGAAAAAAAACCCAGTCTGACAGCTTGATATCTTGTATGCAGAGAAGACTTCATTGACACAGAAAAAATCTTGGTTTGGAAGCATCACATAATTCTTGCTCCTGGGACAGTGCCTCATATTATTCCAAAAATGAAGTATTCAAACTAGTGGAATTCAGAGTTTTTCAATATTATTATAAGAACATTCTTCGTGCTTACGGCTATAGGAATATAGGTTGTGGAAAGCTAAGGAAGACAACAAAAGGGAAAATAAATATAAAAGCAGAAGTAAATTTCAATCCAGCATAAAGGAATAATTAAAAATAAAAGGCTCTGCCCTGCTCTGGAGGGCAAAGAGTGCAACTGAACATCCTTTTTTTGGAAACAGTAAGAACATCTGAAATACAATGTGTGTAAAGACACATTTTCAAACTTACACATTTTCTTTAAATCCTCCACCATTAGACTACAGATATAAGTTCAGTATAAAAAGATATTTTTATATGAGATTTATGAGAAAATATGAAGTATGGAAAACATGCAGAAAAGAACAGAGTGTAATGATTTCAAAGAACATATGGGAAATGTGCAGAGGTCCACTTAACACCATTTTTCTTCTTGAAATAATCATACAGTGTGGACTACCCAATGAACTATGGCATTTTTAGACAGTGGCTGGGGTTTTTTGTGATTATGGAGCACAGGTAGATCTTGGAAAAATATAGTTAGGGTATTTATTTTACCTCATGATTTCTCTTTTTTTTTTTCTTTAGAGAAACAAACTTGTATGATAATAGAATAAATTCATTCCTTGTCACCTCTGTTGTCATATATTTTCTGCTACTACTGGACTGTATATTTTTAGTCTGGGAGAAGAAATGAAATTATATATAGCAAGCAATTAAGGTCTAGAATTTTCAAGCTGTCATGGCAGATTATAAAAGAAATTGTATCTTAGTTGAATCTTACCAGTATATAATGTCATTTCGCTGTAGTCCATCTGCCTATAATCTGCTGAAAAAGTAAATAAAGACCTTGAGCAATTTTTTCTTTAGTCTGTCATCTCAGGGTTAGGGAATGCAAAGTCAGGAATGTAGTAGGTAGCATATAAATACAAGCATCCTCTCCTACGTTTTAACTTTTAGCAAAGGGCAAATTATTGTTGCCTCTACAAGAAGTGAAGAGCTGGGAGCTTGTAGAGCTGTGTTAACCATCTCAGAAAATGCACATTTAAGACCTCGTGACATTGTGACTTCTGGAAGAATCAGGCAGGGTTGTCTTTTGCAAAGACTTAGCTGCTTGGACATCACAAAGTTTGCAAAATGACAGTTTGATGGAGTTGCTCTGTATTTCAGAACATAAACCTGCAGAGGAAAACTTGGATTATAGCTGCTATTGAATGTATGGGGATAAAAGTGTCAGCAACCATGTGGCAATATGACCAGTCTCCAGACTCATAGAATCATTATGGTTGGAAAAGACCTCTAAGTTCATCAAGTCCAATCAATCACCAAACCATGCCACTAAGTGTCCATCTACACATTTTCTGAATATTTCCAGGGATGGTGACTCCACCACTTCCATTGGCAGCCAAATGGTGATTGTTTTTATTTCCAATGTTTTATAATGATTGCTCTAAACTACTACATTAATTTAGTGGCATTGTATAATCAACTTTGCTCTACAAGGTTTTTTGTGATAGTCTAAGAAAACATCCATGCAATGCTGCAGAGCAGTTGATCCTGCATAGCCCTTACAAATGTCTTCTGGCAGAATTGGAAATGTTTTTATATGAAAGCCATTGGATTTGGTTTATAGGAAGGTAGCTGTGATCAGGTGGCTAGGATAGATTTCTAAATTTTAAAAAAAGCTTATTTTTCTCCCTCATTTTGGTATTATTATATGTCTTTGATTAAGACATGTAAATCTACTTCTTAAGGTGATATGGGATGCAATTCTGTGTGCCTACTGGCAAATTTTCAGCAAAGAAAAGAAAAAAATAACAGGCATCAGAAATGAACATATCTACATATCTAAATAAAAATGCATTTGTGTCTCAGAATTGTTTTTGCTTTCCAAATAGGAATTACTATGTTTGTTCTGAAGCTCTGGAATGTTCTAAATGCAAAAAGCAATATGTAAGTTCTCAGATTTATTAATTTTCACAAACCTTTTATTTAAATAGAATTTATTCATTTTCATTTCTTGAAAAACTAGTTCTAGACAGTAATTTGATTGACATTGTACAAATACTTTAAGTTCCAGCTTAGAAAATATTGTCTCTATACTAAGTGAATTGAGCAAAGAAGTATTACAATGACCAACTTATTGCCAGACATTAATTCACATTTAATCAAAGAGTAGACTTGTCATTTGCAAAAGAAAGAAATTTCAGTACAGCATTTAAAATCATACATAGGGATGTATCATTGGCTGAAATTGCAGATCTTTTAACCTCTTAACATTTTACTAGATTTAACCTTGTAAAAGAACTAGTTAGGGTGCATTTTAAGTATTTAGTTTTGATTTCTTATATAAGTTAATATGCATTACTAAGGTTGCTGTGGTAATTTGTCAATTTTTCCCTAATGGTCATATAAAGCTTTCATTAATGGCCAGCATGAATTAGACCTTCCCGTGGGCAACTTGAACTCACAGAGAGACTTTTATTAAAGGGGTTTTTTTTAATTGAATGAACATTTTTAATTTTTTAAAGAGTAGTTGTTTCTCTCCACATTCTTTCCCCCATTTAGCATCTCCCATCCTGAGGTGTTACTTAAGGGCATAATTAGTAAACATTTGGGGCTAATGTCCAAGTATTAGATTCAAAGTCATGATTATATTTTCCTTTTTATCTAAGTTGCTTTAATTTTTCTTTCATGATCATGAATGCTGTGAGAAACATTTAGATCTTGAACTTTTTCAGAAAAAAATATTCATATATTTTAGCAACAACAATTAAAGTCATTCTAATACAAAACTCAGAACTGTCCTTGATGATACATGAAGATTGTTTTCGACTTTGTCATTTTCTTGGTAAAAAATTTCTTTGTAAAAAGTCTCAAGCTTATGAGTAAAATCTGTTTCTGCTTTCAACAATAAGACCTTATGTCAGCATCCTTTCTGATGATTGCAAATCACAAGCACAGTGTCTGGGAATCAGTAGGAGGAAAAATATATCAGGAAAAAGGGTATCTAACTAATAAAACACCCAAACCATTGCCCTCATATTTCCATGTAATTTGAAGAATAGCAGAACCAAATAAATCCATTTATCTGTGTTTTTGCATCTCAAAGTGGAGAACCTACTTAGTAAAGTTATCATTGAAAACACTAATGGCAATAATAGAAAATATTTCTGTTATGCCTATCTAGTCAAAGTAGTGTGAAAACATTAGCTGCACCAACTACTTATCAGCACCACTGATAAACCAACATCTACATGCTGTTTATGGCTATGCTGGAACAGAGACAAAGCTGAACTATCCAAGTGTATATTTCATGAATGATGGATACAGCAGAAATTCATAACAGTTGATCCTGTTTTCAGATCATTAAACTATGGAAGAATACAAAACTACTGCTGAACATAGTAAGAACTGAGAGAATTTCCTAAGTCAAAGGTAAACAAAGTAGTTTGATTTAGCAAGTCTGTATAGTTGATGTCAATATCTGTTAAGTGAGAGATTTTTTCAATTTTTTTTTTTTCTAATAAGAAAGAGCTAGTGTTTTGTGAAAGACATTTTATGGTCAGGGCACATCTCAATTCTGATTTAACATTAATTTCATCTAGTTGTGCAGAAGTTTCCTCTGAAGTCTCTGCTGAATACCATAGCTATCACTTCCTGCAATAAAACAAAGTATGTTGCTCCTATGCACCACAAAAAGAGCTGGGACACTGCTGTTCTTTCTGCTCTGCCACTCACACCAAATCCAGAGAAAATTATTACAATGGAAGTCAAATAGTCCCTGTTTATCTACTTACTTATCTATTTTTGCTACACAAGAGGACCGAAGTTGTACAATTAATATCTGTAAGGTCTTTTAAGGAATTTGAATTAAAGTCTTTAATAAATATGCTTATTTATCAGGCAGTTATAGCCTATAAGCATTGTTTATTACACCCCTTATGAAGACAGTACACAACCTGGCACGGGTGGACCTTAATCCTTACCAACTTCAGTGGCTTGTTGTATGAGCAAAAATCAAGGCATTTAATTTAAATTTAATTTCCCAAAGGTCAATACTGCCACTCTCATACTTTACTGGAAAAAAAGCTGATCATCTTTTTCAGCTTCTCCTGCAACTTATATTTAAGAAAAATAATTCCTTACTTCTACCTAGTAAAGAACACCAGAGCTTTCCTGGAGAGGACTCAGCTGCAGTGCTTTCCTAGAGATCAGTGACACATGAGGAAATTCACAGCTTCTCAAGAGCTAGCTGTGAGTGGTGTGGAAAGACAGAAAGCAACTTGGCATGAGGTGAAGGAGAAAAAGGGAAAGAAAAGCATATTCCACAAATTTGGAGAGTATCTGGAACATCTTGAGAGTCTCTGTGTGCCACTTACTCAGAAGATCCATTTATTCCACTATATTATCTCCATGTCCTTATTCTTATATAGCTTGCTATTAAGTCAGTGGATTTCTATATATTAACACAGAAATAGATATATTTATAATTCAAAGGTAAATTATAGCCTTTGTTTTCAAATTGTTTAGGCATAACATCATAAATATTGTTTATAGCATGATTGCTTTAAAGTTGTCTCATCAGCTTCTGCCTGTTCTTACTGTAGCTTATTCAAGTCTAACCTTTGCTTGGAATCTCACCTTAAAATAATGTTTATATTAATGGTCTAGTAATAGGTTGTCATTTAAACTTAAATTATTTAAAAGTAAGACAAAGCTTAAACCATTTTTATGAAAAATGGTTAATTTATTGGATTCTTTTTGGCTATTTATGTTAAAAATTGTATAGTTAGTGGGTAAACTGCAAATACAGTAGTTTTGTTTAATCATTATGATGAAAACCATGTCAAATTTTGCAACATAAATTAAACCTTCCCTGGGACTTTTGACTTCTGATGCAAAAGTTGCTTGTATAGATGTTTCTTCAAAGCTGAGTAACAGGCTAAATGCATGTGACATTTGAATGATATATTGTCACTGCCCCTTCATCATTTTGTTTAGGGACTCAGAAACTAGGCAGACTCTTCAGGACACTAAGAAAACTGCTCCTCATGCAGAGGCTTGAGTCACATTAATTTTAATAGGAGTTACTTGGATAAATCTGTGTGCTGAAATTCTTAAGAAGTTAATGTCAACAAAATTTACTGTTCCCAACTTTGTGCCTGGCTACATGTACATCTGAATAGGAACCAGGGGGAAAGAGAGGATGAGGCAGTATAAAGCAATTAAAGCAGAGACATTCAGAGTTTAAGAAGTCTATGGTATGTGCTCAAAGAAGGAAATAAGTAATCAATATGAAATGGGAGAAATGGGAGAAAAAGTATGTTTGAAATTATATTCTCCTTAAAATCTCCATGAAAACATGATCATCTTAATTATGGTGTGTTTTGCACATGATATATATATTTTTTTAAATAATGTAAGAAATATAAATTGATATTGAAGTCAGTGAAGGGTATGAAAGGGGCGCTCTGTGATAAGCAACACAAAAATACTCAGAGGTTGTACACAGAGTTTGACTTATATAAATATAGTTGCTGGATTTCAGTGAATTTCAAACTGAAATGGATCCAAGCTGAACCCATTTGCTGTGCCTAAAAAAGTGAGAGGGAAGAAAAGAGAGGAAGACAAAGACAAAGAAAAGCTTAGGAACATGATTAGGACATATGAAAAGAAATAGGTAAGTGATAGCTTCGTACTCAGTTCCTGCTGCCAAAACCTCTACAGAAATCAGTGAACTCAACTTGTGTATGAACAAAAGCAGTATATTGTATATATATATAAAAATAATCTTACTCAGATCTTAGCCTATTGACTCAAACAGTGAATATCTAATATGCTTTGAGAGTTGTTCAGCAGTGCCAAATGCACCATCCAAGTGAACTTTTGTGGGAGGATTGTATGCAGCTTGTATTCGTTGTATAGGCAGCTATGTGAGTTGATTAGCTACAAACAGTTCATGAAAAAAGAGATAATTGCTTATTCACTATAAATACATGCAGTTTTCTTCACCACTTGCTGACTCAGCTTCACTTGTGGTCTGAAGGATGAAGTCATATGGGGTTTTCATATTTTATTTTAATTTGTAAGGTTGGGAGGCATGAGAGCAGCAGTATGTTATAGCTTCCCTTATTCTATCGCACAGCTCCTGAAGACAGAGGCTAGAGAATCCCTCTGCTGTCTACTGGAGTAAAGAAGTCACCAGCAGACTCTCTTTTAGAGAGCTGAGGAAGAAGAAAACAGCAATGATGCCCAGTATACTGACTGTACACTGCTGGCAAGCAACTCAACTTGTACAAGTAAACCTGCACCTAGGTCAGGACTCAGCAAAGACTGAGGAGTGGGTTGGATTCTTGACTCTCCCCTCAAGCAACCTACAGAAACTAAGCTCATCAGAGCTTTTTCCCTAATTTTTTAACCCAACAATGTGGGTTAAATGTGAACTTGCAGAGAGCTCTTTGAATGCTGGACATCTCCAAGAAGCAGAAATTACAACTGATGTGACTTTTTACTAGGGCAGGTAAAAGATCATGGTCCTGATTTTCATACAGACATTGGGTTTTACTGGTTTCTTTTTCGGTTCACTAATATTCCCAAGTAGTGTTCTGATCTCGGTCAGAGTTAGAACACAGTCATGTCCTGGAAGTAATGAGAAGGAAAAAGAGTTTTGGCCCCTGGCACCTAGCTAATGAGTCCATCCTTCCAAACATCTTTCTCTTTACAGGAGGAAGTTTAGTTTTATTACTGACCCTTTTTCTTCTTCAGGAGATATACTTGGGAAGGTTCCTACTTCAATTCTTCTGGCTGCCCTCCATGCTTCTTAAAAGTAATAATTGCAGACCTTGTTCTCCTCTTGATTCTGAATACCACTTGAGTGTGAATAGCTTTATATACACATTGCTTTCTTTAAGATCCTATCTGATTTTGATACAACAGCTTACAGCAACACTACTTCTTATGAAAGGCTATTGAAAACAACTGGCAGAGACCTGGGGAGACAAGAGCTATGCACCTGGAGAAAATGCCAGTTACATAGAGATAGGGGGATGGGCACTGTCACAGCACCAGCCACAGTGAAAGAATTGGTGCAATTCACTTTTGAAGAAAGGACATACTCAGAAATAGAATTACACCTGTAATAGATTGCATCAGACATGTAGGATAAAACCCAACATATCAAACTCTGCAGTCTTCTAATGCCATGTGAAAAATGTGGCTTGGTATAAAGTTTGTCCTTGTTGTGTGGCAAAATTCAGTTACTTAGAAAGCAATCTTCATTTCTGTACTTTCAGAGGATTCCTTTCAGATAAATATTTAATAGACCTTACTATAATTAACAGATTAAAATGTGCAGACTTTGCTGTAGAAGACTTCATGGGGTAGGATCAAATAATAACAAATGCAAATGCATGTCACCCACATCTGTGCTTAATTTAGCATCTGTTGAAGGAAAGTCACACATAGGGAACAAAACAAAATACCCTTGATATTTAACAATACAGTTGCTGTCGGCAGGAAGCATGAAAGGTAATAGAAGTAATCCTTAACACAGAATATGATTTTGCAAGTAGTGAGAGTTACATTTGGTAATAAAGTTTTGGAAGATGATGTGTAATTTGTCCTCAGGGACAAGGGAGCAGAACAGAGCTGGCAGATCTTTAATGACACTATCCACAGAGCTCAAGATCTCTCGATCCTTAAGGGTAAGAAATCAGGCAAGGGAGGGAAGAGATCAGCACGGCCGAGTCAAGACCTGCTGGTCAAACTAAAGGGCAAGAAGGAAATGCAGAGGCAGTGTAAACAGGGACAGTCAAGAAGACAACCTTTTTAGTGGGGTCTGTTGTGACTGGACAAGGGTTTATGATTTTAGGCTAAAAAAAGGGATATTTAGGCCATATATAAGGAAGAAATCTTTTGCAATAAACATGGTGAAACACTGACCCAGGTAGCCCATGGAGGTAGCAGAAGTCCCACCACTGGCAACGTTCCAGTTCAGGTTGAATGAAGCTCTGAGCAATGTGATGTTGTTAAAGATGTCCCTGTTCATTGCAGGGGGGTTGGATGAGATGACCTTTAGAGATCCCTTCGAACTCGAAGCATTATATGATTCAAACATGTGGAAGCAAGACCAGTATAAAAAGAATTCAAAGGTACAAACAGCTGAGCACCAGCAAAAAAGACAGATTACAAAAAAATGAAAAGAACTAAGAAGAGGACCTTACAAGAGTATATGGCTTAACCTCTGTTGATGCTTCACAGAATAATCTGACTTGAGGAACAATGGATGGATTTTTAACAGGCCAATTTTTACGAATGACTCAAAGCAGCTCTTCTAAAGTAGGATAGGACATCTTAGCACAGAGTTTATCTCCCAGTGACTGCTCTCACTTTCACTGCCTGGTGGAAACTGCTGCATCTATCCTCTGCAATGACACATAGCAACAACTGGCAAATGTTTACCTACAGGCAGCCAGATACTGCAACTAGGGCTGTTAAAATGGAATAACTTAGCTTACATGGCAGTAGATGCAGTATCCAGCTACTGCACACACAAGTCATTAGCACTGTATTTTAGCAAAATGAGATTGTAATTAGATGTCTTTGATTCTAAAGGCAGAATGACTTGCACATTTCTGGCTGCCTTTCCCAACATGTGACATCAGAGGAAGCAGCAATAGACAGACTCTCATTCTCTGCTCACCCCACATTTCTACTCCATTACTAACTTGCACCTAGCCCCTGGGCAAGATGAGATTCTTGCTCATCAGTGAGAAATAAATATCTCTGCTAGGGTTGATAAGATTTCTCAGACAGATATGGTAATTTTGGGGTTGTTCCTGGTTTTTAATTTCACAGACTGTCTCTGGGTTGAAGTTGGGTCTGGATCTTTGTAGTCTTGTGGCTGTTTTGCCTCAATAAGAATTAACTGTTTGGTTTTGCTAGCTGTCTTGAATGGAGTAGGACCATCAGAATAGCTTTCTCACCACAATGTGAGAAGATTGTCCTGAATATCCCACGAACCCCAATTCTCACCTATTGCAGTGACTTTATGGGTCACTGATAGGAGACAAATGAGTAACTACCCATTTTCCTAGACTGGGCTGTGGTCAGTGCAGCCCTGCTGCATGACTGGGAAATCCTTCAGTCCTTTAGTTTACTTTAAAGTTACTTGTTCTCTTTCTCTTGGGGTATGAGTATAGTCTTGCTAGCCCATTGACTTCACCAAGAACTCTGTGCTTAGAATAATTACAGAATTGGGTCCAGAATCTGGAACTGCACATCTCAAAATGGAGATTAATGCCTACATTCAGCAGCTCTTCCCTAAAATACTCAGTATTACCATAGGACGTCACAAATGATGTGTGAAATGAGACACCTTTGCCGATTGGCAGTGCACAAAGAGGAGAAAGAGAATGACATGTAATTATTACTGTGCTATTAGCTGTGATATTCAAACAATACAAAGACAGAAAAATGCAATAAATCCAAAGCCTTAGATTTGTTTAAAAAAGAATAAAGTGCTCAGAAACTTATTTTTAACAAACTTCACCAGAACTTTCTTCTGGAAGGGAGAAGGGTCAAAAAAATAAAAGGAGACATTTTAAATAAGTTTCCTCTCCTCAAAGCTCATCCCCTTCTTTCCCTTTACTTGGAAAACTCACAAACTCTTCAAACACATTACCAAGTTCCTTTAAATACTAGAGGGTAGGAAGGAGAGGAGCTATGACTTTAGTAAAGTTTTGAAAGGATTGTGGGTGTACCTTTATCTGTCAACATAACAGATGCAAAGTTGTCTCTTTTGCAGACATGAATGCAAGCTATGTGTGCCAAAGCACAGACTAAGAATTAGTTAAGAAACTTTTTTCCAATCTTATTAATTGCAAGTTTTGTGGCAAATTAGAGAACATACATTACCCAATCTAAGACAACAACCATTAACAAAATGCATTAAAAACAATTGAAGAAAGTGCATGCAGCAGTGTCTGGCATCAGTTCTGTAAGCTTCCCAAAGGTGATTCCACTAAACTTAGAAAGCCTCTTAAGATAGATATGTCAGGCCAATCAGAATCCCTCCAGTTCTGAAACATAAGCAATGTTGTTTATATAGTAAATGTTTTGAAAAGGTTAGATGAAGCTACATATGCAGAGAAAAGAGAAGAATATTAATCCTGCACTTTTTGTTTGTGTCACAGTCAACTGATTTTTTTCACCTGTCTGTGGGGTGTTTAGCTTCTGTTCATTTCACTAATAAACACATAATGAAAGTTTGTAAATGCTGCCTGATATTTTTGTTAAGAAAAAAAAAAGTATCTACTGCCTTGCACCAATGTTCACAATTTCAATTAAGAGCTGGCCAGCAGATCATCAAAAGATATATTAAAAAGAAAATTAATACTGAATTGTTTCTAATGGTATCCAGGAGGCATCAGCACTAGGCCCAGTGCTATTCTGAATTCCCAACAGTGATCTGGAGGTACAAATAGAAATTACCATGTTAAGGATCTGAGGATGACAGAGAGATTGCTCGAGTAGTACATAATGATGAGATCAAAGAAGAGGAGGTCTCTTCACAAACTATACTCATTATAAAAATGAGCATTCTAGGAGAGATGAATGCACAGTTATAATAAAAAGGAATTTCTCCCACAAAAAATGGGGTACAGTGCCTCAGAATGCCTTGACTCTGTAAGGATTTATGGGCCATAGTGGACCAGCAAGTCATCATGGGTTCCCACTGTGAAACTTCATGAACAGAGTGAATATAATCCTTGAATCCTGATGCAATTGTTGGAATAATTCCCATAGATCTGCTGTCCATATTTTAATGGGAATGGTGGAAAAAGTAGAGAGTTCACAAAATTATATTCAAAATTAGAGAGCAGCAGAAAATTATTTGCTGTGAAAATATAAATTCATACTCTTTGATTATCAAAAAGGAAGGCTGAGGGTGACTTGATTAAAGTTTATAGGCCGTGGGAGAAAATCCTCATGTGGAAAGACTTCTTATCCTAAAGGAAGAATAATATAACAACTGCACCACTCCCATACCCTAAAAGAAAAAAAGATATTTTTGGAAGATGAACACTGACAAATGAGAAAAAAATAGTATTATACTAATGAAAAGAAATGTTGAAATGAATTGCCCAAAATGATGAATTCTTCCTATTGGCATGTCTTCAGATCCTGATACAAGTGATAATTTCACCAATATTATCTGTAATTTGGTTAAATAATAATTTTATTGGACTCAACACCCAATAAATCAAACAATAGATAAAATTTAAGGTCTGACAAACCAGCAAACTAGCTGGGTTGGATTTCAGAAAAAGGAACAGAAAAAGGAAGAAATAAAATAGAGAGAAATTATTATTACCTATTCAAAATTACATTCTCTGAAGATCTGAGCTTAACTTAGGGATCTTGTTATAACTGTAAGTGAGGATCTCTGACTCTAGACCATATGTTCTACTGTGGTATGTATTGCATAACTATGGAAAATGTCTTAATGTAAGAATTTATATCCCAGCTGGTATGATGTTATACAGAAACAGTATCATGTGTTGTTCTGCAAGTTGTGCATATGTTTGGTTTCTGAGGCCAAAAATCAGGATGTGGTTTGAAGAATAGTGGGAGGAGTCAACTAGTAAAAGTGTTATACCATATGACAACCTAAAAAAAAAAAAAAGAACCCCAAACAACCAGAACTTTTCAGTTGGGAAAATATATAGCAGAAGTAGAGATTGTCTTTACTGCAATAACTAGTGATCTGTTGTGCACGTGTGCACATTTGCATACTGCTAGAGTTTTAAATGAATAGCATTGCAACCTGTTGTTTATGTAGTCTCAGTGTCTGTAACAATACAGAAAACCACTTTTCTGTGATGTAATCTGACCTATTTTGCCACTATAAAGCACTCTAAATTTGAGTATATTAGATGCAAACTAAATTATTAAGACTGCAACGTGGTTTCTATGTCTAGGATGGGAGATAGGATGGTTTTGTTGCACTGTACAGAGGTCCACTTGTGGACATGTTAATTTAGGAGAAGCTCCTGATCAGTTGTCTGCTGGTGGTCAGTGCTTTGTAGGTCACCTTGGTGGATTTTAAGAATATCAGAATGATAGGATTCATGATCTGGAAAGTGACAACTTGTAAAGGGTTTAATATACTTCTTCCTTGGAAGAGTCATGCATCTGATTTAGACTGAAAATACTTTACTACCAAACCTCCTATGACCAAGTGGAAAAATGCTTTTTGATCTCTAAGTTGCTAGAGGTCTATTCTAAGTCTCCCTGAGTATTTAATGTGGGTTCCAGATTCACAGTGAAGTGAAAGTAAAAAGCTTCAATCTCAGTATGTACACATAATACATGAATTAAAAAAAAAACAAACAACTAAACAAAATGTAAATAGCTTCAAAAGCAGTTTTATATGTATCTACTTTTGATATATAAGCCAGCTGAAATAGTAGGAAAAATAGATTTCTTGGGGAAATCACATTTGTAGCTCACTCTTTGTTTCCTACATTAGTTTTTTGAAGTATGTTGAAGTTTTCAGGCTCCATATGGGCACATTAATTTCTTTTGTATGTTCAAACAAGTTTTCAGTAGTTTTTTAATATATTTTTAATTCTGTGTTTTCAGACTGCATGATTAATGTCAGTAAATAAGTAATCACCAGATGGAATGACATTCTGCTTCCTGAACTTACGTAAGGACTGCAATTTAAGTGACTTGTAATAGCAACATGAATAAACTATCACAAATTACCCACTTTCACAACTAAAATATAAACCCCAAAGATGTCTCTATATATTTAAACTATCCTGGGTTTAATGAAAGACAGATAATAAAGGAAAAGTTATTCTGAAAGATAAATCTGTATTTTAATCTTTATTTTATCAATAATCATGGATTCATAGAATCATTAAAGTTGGAAAAGACCTCCAAGATCATCAAGTCCAACCATCAACCTGTGACCCCCATGCCACTAAGCAATGACACTAAGTGCCACATCTATGTTTTTAAACACCTCCCAGGGATGGTGACTCCACCACTTCCCTGGGCAGCCTGTGCCAATGCCTAACAACTCTTTCTGTGAATAAATTTTTCCTAATATCCAGTCTAAACCTTTGTATCATATTAGTAATTATAGTTTCTTGCTTGCTGCAATATACTTTTATACAGCTTTTCTACAAGTTCCCCTAATTTCCTGCTAAACTCCTTTCATGTAGCACAAAATATGTAGAGCCATATGGCAACAGTTCTGTCCCCAAATTTCTCTACAGGAGATTCACAACAAATCAAGTCTTTCCTTTTTTCTTGTTCTTTCAAGAAATACTAATGAAAGCAGCCTGCTTGTTTAATAAGAAAAATCATGGCATCTGCATATTACTTTTTGTACCATGATATGCTCCAATCTGAATTGATCTAAAGGTAAAGGGTCTTCCAGTAATACATTTTAATAACCAGCCTTCTAACGTTAGCCAGATAAAGATATCCCTGATATTTTAGTAGCTGAAATACAAAACATGGGCCATGTTAATGCTAAGTACATTTTTGGGTGGATGACAGAATTCGGCTGATCATGGGATCTCCTAAAGAAGGCTGCTTTATTCACAGCAACCCTCCCTTCTAGCAGTCTTCAGGGACCTGTGTATTTCAGACATGATACTGAAAATCAATCCATTAGGCAGTTAAAAAAAAATTAAAATACAATAAAAAAAGGAAAAAAATACTCCACAAAAACTTGAAGTTGCCACCACTGCCTTAAGAAATCAGCTCTTTGAGGACATGTAGCCCAGTCTTTTATCCCAAAAGCATGAGGTCCAATAAGCAATTTTAAGTAGGCTATGAAACACTTTTGTGTTGCATTGTGAAACATCTAAAGACTACATCACACCAGGGGGAAGCGAGCATTGCCATCTTCTATTTACAGATAGGGCAGCTAAGACTAAATACCTAATACCCTTCTTCAATAGCAGCCAAGAAGAGTCCCTGGAATGATTCCTTCAATCTACCCTAAACACTGTGTAAGACAACACTTTTTTTTCCTACCTGAAGATTTTCTTCATTATGGAACTTTTTTCCAGTTTCAAATGTTTTTTAAGAAAACTAAGCATTCATCAGATTTTTAAGTTTATATTATCCTTATTGTTTCTGAAATCCTTCTGAAGTTTGGAAAAAATATACCTTTCCAGGCTGCATTTATTAATTTCTGTTGAATGGCCTTGACTTCTTAGTGCTTCCTCTGTGAACGGAAAATGAAGTCACTACTTGTGCTCCCCCTTAACATCTATATTCATGCATTTTAGTACACACTCCTACTGATGACAATATATTTCTGGAAATTCTACTAATGTCACTAAATTCAAAGATCTGATTCAGGAAAACGTGTCTAAAATAGAAAAAAAAAATGCAACTTTAAAACCTGTAGTTAAACATTTGCCTAAATTCATCACCAAAAGAATATAAAAGTATTAAGTGTAATAAAACAGTAAAGGAACAGTCAGTGCATGACTCAATAATTTTATAAAATATAAAATTTTATAAAAAAACCTCTGAAGTCAAAACAAACTAAAATACATTCTCCTTCAGTTTATAACAACCTTAAGGAGGAGAAAAGATTTGTTTTGCAGCCTCTGACAGTCCCTTCAAGCAGTTATTCATTGTAAGCAATGACAGAAGTATCCCGTCTTCATTTTCCACTGGTAGGACAAAACTCTGACAACATGATGGAAAAGAAACTAAGCAAAATGAAAATGCTAAGATTTTTGTGCCCAAATCTACATCCCATTTCTTCATGGAGGTTTTGGAGCTTAATAGCTTAAAGCAGAGGGTAAAAAACGAGTGACCTCAGAACAGCAGGGTCTGCCATTTAGACATGTAAATATTTTTTTTTCTCTTTGAACTTGAAAATGAAGACTACAGTTTGCTCTGCCACCACTCATGGGGTTTTGTCTGATGACACAGGTGTAGAAGCTTTTAGTAAAATGGAAATGTCAGTTGCCAGAAGCATAACCGTGAGCAAATCCTGGTAAGGAAGAATTCTCCTCCCGTCGCAGGTCACCAGCTCTTTTCTGTACCTTGCCTAACGTCAGGGGCTGTTGCAGTGCCGCTGGTACAGTGCCGAGTCTCAAGCTGGCAACAGGACTTTCAAAGTCTGTTCATGTGATTACAGGCAAAAAAAGAGCCTTAAAGCACACAGCCTGTTAAATTCCAGTAAATAAGTCACTGTGTATTTTAGAAGGAGCTTCTTACCACACAGTTCACAATTAGTATGCCCATTTCAGCATTAAAAAGGTACCTAGGAAAAGAAAATGTGTGTGTAAGTACAAGAAAGATCAGAATAGAGCACTTAGACTGAATAATTAATACCATTGTATGTTAGGCAACCATATATTTTAATCATCAAAGATGGCTAAGGCTACAAATTCATGTTTATTGACAAGGATGCATTTCTTAAGTCACCATTTAAAATGGATTTTTATGGCCGGTTTTAATAACCAAGAGGCAAAAGTGTGTTGCACTGCATGGACATGATGAAGATACGAAGTAAATGGCCAAGAATACTCTCTGACTCCCTAGGCACAAAGGCAATGGAACTACTATTGAGGCAGAAGAAAGAAAGAATTCTATACTCTCTGTATCTATCATCTCTAAATATGAATAAAAGCACTTGTTAGTCTAAAGAAGCAAAGTTAACAGATTTGCCAGACTCACAACACAGTACAAGTTTGCATTATGACTTCACACAACTAATGATCATCATCGGTCTGCTTCATAACACTCATTTCAAAAGAAGTGCTACCAAAAAACATGTTTTATACAAAAACATAACATTTTCTCACCTCTTCCTTTCCTTCTACTTCACATAGTTCTACTTCCTCTCAAGTTTCTTTGTGTTCTTACATAATTAATCATACTATTAAAAATTATTTTAATCCAGCTCCCCTTCAAGAACTGTTTTCAGTAGTATGCTTCTTTAAGCAGAAATATGGCCTAAAACATTTCCCTGTCATGAGGCATGTAATAGTTATACATAACAATGAGCTTCAATATCTCCCTACTCTACTGCTGTGATACCATGAAGTTTACTCAACTTTTAAGAAAAAAAGATAAAATAAACCCAAATCAAAAGTTGCATCATGATTCTGCACTAAGTACAGGACCTTCCTGTGTTTCTGCATTGACATGAGGGAGTGCTTTGTATAAGCATAAGCATACCTTGACTTTGTCTCCTGATCATAACTGTGACAGTTACAAAAGGAAGCAGTTTTAGTCTGTTCTAGCTAAACGTCACACCCCAGGTGGAAGGTAGTGCTCCTTCAGACCTGCCAGTCACAGAATCACAGAAGAGTTAAGGTAGGAAGGGATCCCCAAAGGTCATTTATCCCAACCTCCCTGCTCTAACAGGATCCCCTACAGCACATTACTCAGGATTGTGTCCAGATGTTTTTTTAATATCTCCAGGGAAGAAGACTTCACTCTCTCTCTGGGCATCCTGTTCCAATGCTCAGTCATCCTCACAGTGAAGTTCTTCCCCATATTTAGGTGGAACTTCTGTTCCAGTTTGTGCTCATGTCCTGTTGCTTGGCCCTATCAAGAGGAGCCTGTCTCCATCCTCTTGATACCCTCCCTTCAGATACTTTTATTTATTGATAAGGTCCCCTCTCAGCCTCCTCTTCTTCAGGCCAAAGAAGCCCAGCTCCCTCAACCTTTCCTCCTAAGAGAGATGCTCCAGCCCCCTCCTCATCTTTGTAAACCTCCGCTGGACTCAGTTCAGGAACTCCATATCCCTCTTGTACTGAGGAGCCCAGAGCTGAACACTGTCCTCCAGGTGAGGCCTTACAGGGGCTGAGTAGAAAGGCAGGATCACCTCCTTCAGCCTACTGGGAGTGCTCTTGCCAGTGCAGCCCAGGAGACCATTTGTCTTCTTGGCCACAAGAGTACACTGCTGGCTCATGGACAACTTGTTGTCCACCAGGGCCCCCAGGTCCTTCTCTGCTGAGCCACATTCCAGCAGCCTGTGTTATTATTCCTTCCCAGGTGCGGGACCCTGCTCTTATCTGTGTTGAATTTGAGAAGGTTCCTCTCTGTCCATCTCTCCAGCCTATTAAGAAACTTTTGGATCACTTTCTTCCAGGATGAAAGCCAGAAAACCAACCAGCTCAAGGGTGTCTGTGGAATCCCAGAATGTCCTGAGTTGGAAGGGACCCACAAGGATCATTGAGTTCAACTCCTGTATGACTATCGTAGATCCTCTTGCACCCCTCCCCAGGGAAACCTTCTTACTCGATGACCTCTCTGAAAAACCTGTACTGTACACCAAGGCATGCAGCATGGGGAATAAACAGCAAGAACTACAGATGTGGGTGTGGTCACAGGGCCATAACCTCACCACAGTTACGGAGACATGGTGGGATGGCTCACATGACTGTAATGCTGTCATGGATAGCTGGGTGCTTTTTAGGAAACACAAACCAGCAAGGTGAAGTAGTGGTACATTTATTTAGTACTGCATCTTACTCATATCTGTCAGCAAAAAATGCACATCACAGCCATACAACAAAGGACAAGCCACAAAACTTGCAGAAAAAGTAAAGAAATTATTTTTATATTTTTTGATAGTCAGGGTAAAAGTGTCCCAGTGCCTCTTGCTAAAAATGATGCTTCATACTGGTGTCATCTCTCTATTTCACTGGAGTTAACAGAAGAAAAAAAAAGTCATTTATGGAAGTTGCTTCCTGCTATTGGACTAAAATGATCTGCTTTAAATCACAGTTTGGTTCTTCCATACCTTTTTTCTATGAAAAATATTCTTACACGTAGGCAAGAGGGAGAAAACAGTTATGCTAACCCACCGTCAACCTACCTGATATACTCAAACATCACACATGACCTCTCTTCTATTCCTACCAAACACTGGGTGGATTGAAAGTATTTAGTATGCCCTAGAAAAAATAAAATTGGAAAGAACAATACCAGCTACTCCTGCCACTCGTAACAATGATGAGCTGTTAAATAACCTTACCATATTGTCTTGCCAAGCATATCTAGTAGAGATTAAGAAGTGTCTAATTAGGGCATTAATTCCACACTGCACTGCAGTTGCAGAGCAACCTCCCTTTCAATGGCAAGGGCAGTACATGGGTACACATTTCTTGGCAGCAGCAATCTAGTTTTTTGCATTTACATTGCTAAGCAACACCATTACTTTGATTGACTTATATACAGTAGTACACTTTCACCTCTTAGGCACAGAAAGAGAAGATTGATTCAGACTTCAGTGCCACACTTTTACACAGATGTAGTTCCAATGAATTAAGTGCACCTACTCTTAATTTACAGTCATGGAGGAAAAATAATTTTCTTGATTACTCTCCTATTTAGAAAGCTCTAACTCTTTTGAAAAGAATAAAGTTCTATTGGTCTAAAACTCTCATGACAGTTGGGGGCATAATTACATGTATTTTTACACAAGAAGATGGCAGCTGTCCTCAAAGTGTAATGTGAGTTAACTAGGAAAAGGTGATTGACTGATGCTGAGGTTAATTGCTTGTTGGTATGCTAGAAAGCCTATGCTAACAAGTGCTGCTTATACCTAACAAGTGCCAATTATTTCCTTATATTCTAACATATATTATGCTCAGCACTATCCAAACATCCAGAAGGATCCAGGCATCCCTGTCCTGATCTGATGAGTTAATGATTTAAGGAAAACTATGCTAGTTACTGGTGAAATTGGCTTGGTGCAAGCTGCTCAGATGTACAACTCTTCATATAATATTCTAATACAGAAAACCTTTGATGAAGTTATCAATGCACTGAGCATATATTCACAGTGAAAGTGTAAATAGTTGCTGGATCATAAACTGTTTTTTTCCTTTGCTGCTAACCAAAAGCTTACACTGACAGATTAGTCATTATTAGAAGCCAGTGAAATCTTTTAAAGTGCTGCTATTTCCATGCTGTTTCCTCATCTATATGTGGAAATATATATATATATAAAAAATAATAATTGGTGATCAAGTGTACCTATGAGCCTGACAAAACTTCCCACCTAATAAGTAGATTATTATGTAAAATATTGCCTAATATTTGTATAATGCATTCACCTGGCTTGAAAAGTTGCTGACAGAACTAGAATGCATAACATCATCCATTGTTAAATTGATATTGAATTCGTAATTTTGTTCCTGAAGCATCAGTAAATACCAATTTTAATTGCATTAATAAAATGTGAATTATGAAAGTAGGATTGTACTGACTAATACAGACTTTCACTATGATAATAATGATTTAAAATAAGATTAAAAAGTAACAGCTCCAAAAGAAAAAGGAAGTTAATGTACCAAAAAGAATAGTGCAAAGGCAGCCTGCCCACCTCTGAGCCAGAAGAATCATCTACCTTGTATCAGCTGGAATAAAACAAGCAAAGTTGACCTGAGTAGGAAGTTTACCAGTCTTTCGGGCTTTCTTTGCAAGAAATCTTACAGGATTGTTAAAACTGCTTGTTTTCTCTCTTACTCCTTGTCTAATTCTTTAGGTTTGTAGAATTATTCAATTTGTAGAAAAAAAAACCAACCAAATTTAATGGCATCACGATATATCACAGAATCACAGATATAATATCAAAGTTGAAAGCCCTTGGAAATGCATAAATTGTGAAAGTTAGGATTTATAACACACTCTTTTCCCTTTTCTAAATGTTAAGATGTAGACTGTCTCAAATATGTTGGAAACCTCTTGAGAAAGGTAACAAGTGCCTAAGCTATAGTTTGATCTCTCCAGTCCTGCAGTGCATGTCAGTATATCACTACCCCAAGAACTGAAAAGAACATAACAAAACTTCTCTAACCATATCAGTAGGTTTTCAGAACAGGGTAGGGATGAGGTGACTCTAAAAATGAATTTAAGATTGAAGAAAATCCTAAAAATATTAAAATCGCATTTGCAAATATTGCATCAGTATTCCTAGACTGATAGATATCTATGATGATATCTATTCCTAGAATAGATATGTACATTCTGTACCCATCAAACACTTAATAAAAGATAGCTCCTCTAGGCAATTTGCAAACTATAGTTTCATCTAGATATATGTCAGTGTAAATCAGGAACCTTCACTTCCCAGGTTTTCTAAACAAGTCTGCCATAATCTTTCTGAGCCCTGTTTCAGTCAGACTCTTATAAATCTAGCCCACTGCTCTGTCTCCTCAGAATGCAGTCAAATTCACAAATATTTTAAAGGTATAGTAAAATACACATACAGCAAGTCTATCACCCTGGTAGGAGTTAGTCATTTCTTTCACCTGCAGTATATATTTCATCTTAACACATCTTTAATAGATACCAACTAATCATGTTTAAAGGCTACCTCTTTATTATTGTCCTTTATCCATAAACTGCTCTTTTCACTGACCTTAATATACAAAGTGAAGACGGGCAATCATTTCATATAAATGCTTACATATATGATTTGGATTTTAGGATATGGAAGGTATGACTAGTTCAGCTGGACAGAGCTAATATTTTCTTAATTTCCACATGCCATTGTTGAATTTTTTTTTGCTCTACACCAGCTAACATTCTCAGGAATACCCATGGCCCTAAAATACAATGCCTTCATTTTTTCTATATCCTGTATTTTATAAAAGACTAAAAACCTAATTATATTTTTGATTTCAGATCTTTTAGGAATAAAGTACTAGGTGAAATTTATAATATAAAAATTCCCTTTTCCTGGAATTACAGTTTTGTATTTATTGAATGCTTTCACAGGCTCCCTTAGGATGTGAAATGTATGGAAATATATGTGCATTGCTAAAGAAAGGACTAAATTTATTCTTTCCTGACATCATGCTCTTCTTTGCAGTAGAGGTTTTTAATTCAACACAGAGCTAGAATGAGATGGAGCCAATTTCCTGGTCTATATGTGTGACAAATGCTGAAAGTGGCACAAGATTAACAAATTAGTTGATGTATATATCTTTAAAGATTTTTTGACTAAGTCCCAAATCAAAATGCATGCTTTATTTGAAATGAAGATTTCTTTAGAGTTAGGTATTAAACAGGAACCTTCTATATTCCTGTACTTTTAAGATGGAATGATGGCACATATGACAGCTAAAGAACAGCAACCTGAAAAAAAACCCAAATCAAAACTAAAACAACTGTATAGGAAAGCTGTTGTGGGACATCACTCTAATAATAACAACTTTTAATGCTATAAATTGTATATTTAGTGATTCAATCTGATACTTTAATAAGAAATTTGCTGTGGAAAATTAAATATTTCAGTACAGAAGTATTTCTCTTAGGTATGAATATTGACAATGTTTTAACTACCAAAATAAGAAATTCTTTCTTGTTAAGCCATGTGTCAGGTAGAAGGGTTTTTTTAAATTAGTATAGAGAGATCTACTGTATAAACATGTGTGTCATTATATAAAGGTTTCTTTATGATTGTTTGAAATAAAAAGTATGGAACTTGACCTTTTTAGCTGACATAGTAATCTCCTACTTGATGTAATCCAGATATCTAACACCAAATAATAAAAACATCTGTGACAACAAAAACATGTAAAGCTTGTGGAATTATTTAATTTTTAAAGAAACAATAGCAATATTTAATAATCAGATAAGCCTGGGTTGGTTCTTCTTACACAAAAACTTTTACACTTCGCAAATGCTAATTTTAAAGGGTTATTAACTTGGACGTGAAAGCTTTTTAAACTCTCATGCAGATGTTTTGGAGTTGCCTCATTCATTCTGCTTTTAGGACCTTGTCATAGTCCACCTGTTTTACTTTTGCTTAAATTACATCAAAATAATAGCTTTCTGTACAGAGACAGAAAAAAAAATAAAAATCCTAGGTTTCTACTGACTGTATCCAAACATGATAATATGCTTAAAATTCAAGAGGAGCCATGTTCAGGTTGCATGTCTCAGCCACCCAATCTCCCTTTCATATAACTGTTCATGTTGACAGACTATGTCATAATACATCAACAGAGAGATGAGCATAGAAGAACAAAAATTCATCGTCTGACAGCAAGAAGAAAACTGATTTCTACTATTAAATTAGCAAAAATATACCAATACTTCACTACCAATCTGGACACCAGGGCTAAAAGCATTCACCATATTATCATTCTGAATCAGCACCGGGAATTTTTTGTTCCAATGATCTTTAAACAGCAAAAAAAAAAAAAAAAGGGGGAAGTGGGTGGACTCAAAGATGCCTGCATCTTTACAAGTGAAAAATTGATTTCTGCCAAAGTATGTCACCCCTTTTTGGGTTTATTAATATTTTAAATGTTTCTTGTAAATATTCATCTAATTAGAGAGCAGTGAACATCGGGTTTGCAGTATTCCTTTCTGACAGAGGCTCTTTCACGTGAGGTCAAGGAGACGTGGAGAATGCTCTGTATCAATAGAGTGCATCAGCTTCTTTAGAGCTGAGAAATTCTTCTCGTGTAAGAAGTATTCTGACACTCTCATTGCTAGATATAATTTTAATACACTGTATTGAGCCATGGTGTTTCACTAGGAATTTAACAATACCTGGAATAAATAATGTCTTTTGCAGCCTGGGGCAACATCCTCCACTTACGCATTAATTCTGCCCCTGTTTGAACACTCTACAACATATGCACTTCTCTTTTGTCTGTTAGCTCAGAGTTGTGTTATTCCCAAATATTGACATCATCTACTTTTATCAGCACTAACTGCTCTGAAGCTTCCTAGTCTCATGCTCAGCTCTATTTCTTCCTATTGATTATCTTCCTCACTCCAGCAGGTAGCTAGCCAGCGAGGCTGTCCTGAGAAATAGCTTCCAATGACTTTCTACGCACAATTTACACGGAATTGTTTAAAGAAGATATTAGCCTCAATACAAATCAGTGAACCTCATTTAGTCAATACTGCACAATTCAGCTGTTGGCACCCTGTCACATGTTAGTCTTTAAAGTCAACTACCATACCCAATCTGCACATTAGCCATAGTATTTAGTTTCCTATTAAAATGAGGCTAGTTTTTCACTTTTTCTTTTTTGAAATCTATTCAATGGACTTTTTACATCACCTCATTGAACCATATGATAGTAATATAATTTTAAGTATAAAAACCTGAGATTAAATGCTTGATTTTTGACAGTGTCCTTAAATATAATAAATTCAAAGAGAAATACTGTTAAGTTAAAATGGAGTGTTTTTCATTAAGTCCAATCAAATGGTAGACAACAAAGGATCTTTTATTTGAGAATATGAAGTGAAAATGAAAACCAGAAAACCTTTACTAAGAAAAGGTCTAGCTAAATTATGTTGGAAGGAGGTCTCCAGATTGAAGCTGGGTGTTTCTTTTGCTAAAAATGAATTAAACTAAGATGCACTACGGGAGAATAGCTTGCAAAGAAGGAAAACGTAGTGCTTTATAAAGATGAAAACACGGCCTAAATACAGTTAAGATAAAACAAAAACTGTGAATAAACCCCAATTTTTGTTTTTGCTTTTATTTTAAAAAAGGCATACTCTGTCACCTAAACTATTTTATCATCAGGACAATGAAAACTGGGGATTTCTTTTTTTTACCCCTTTTGCTACCACAGCAGGGTTCTAGTTGGATATTTATACAAAAATAATATTTCACTTTTAGCTCACCAGGCTGTGATCTAAACTATGATATAGACTACATTTAAAAGAAAGAAGAAAAACAAAGTTTGTATGTTTACCCCTTAATCTATTACTCAACAAATAAGGTAGGGCTTCTGTTGTTTTCAGTCTGCATTATACCCACATGTTGTAATGCATTTAGCACATCCATGATATTTATAGTGCAATTTCCATGTGCATCTTTTGGCACCAGGACAAGAATAGGTGTTGTTCCAATTTTTACTTTTTTTTTACAAAAATACTTGGGTTTACTGTATTTGGCAAAAAAAAATGTTTACACCTTCCCTGTAACTTGTTGCTTTTATAACGAAAAAATACAGAGATAACCAACATGGATTCATGGCTATTATTTTTTGCAAGAGGCACCAAAAAAAAAAAAAAAAAAAAAAAAAAAAAAAAAAAAAAAAAAGAAAGAAAAAAAAAGTATAAAGACAAAACCAAATACAAAACAAAACAAAAAGATGACAAAACAAACAAAAAAAGACAACAAAACAAAAATCCGTGATTGCTATTTTAGAAACTACCAAAAAAAATGTACAATAATTTTGAAGTGGTGATGAGCAGTCATCTGGACTCACCAATCCATATCTAAATGCTTATGAGAGAAGGTAAAAATGATGGAACCTGTTAGTCAGTGGAAATATCGGTTTCAGACAATAGGCTTGATTCTGAATGTTGGTAATTTGAATATAAAAATAGAAGCATTTTGCATGACCTCTGCTCTCTGCTCTTTTCCCTGTAAAGCTCACTGAGTGGTAGCTGAGGCTTTGAGCCCCAGCTAGGGGAGAGATGCTGGAAGATGACCAGTTTAGCTTTCCTAATAGATCTTTGTATGCATATACACACACACTCTCTGACACTCACATACACACATTTATTGCAACCCAAAGCTCATAGAAAAGCCTTTTCCCTTCCCTAAGCTCCTCAAGGAACATTTCAGAAACCAAAGGGGGAAAAAAAAAATGCAGTGACAGAAATAGCTGCATATTCAGGCAGCAAAAAGGCAGGTGTGGTATGGGAATTCCTAGTGCTCGTGGCTGCTGCTCTCTGTGTGTCAGTGAATGATTTCAGGGCTGCTTTCAATGGCTTTAAATATGTTTAGGATAAGTGGACTTGGAAAGAGAAATCTTCCAGATATTGTTCGGTCTATTGACTTGGGTAAAAAAAAGTTACCCTGTCCCTCAGCTGCTGTCTTCCCTTCATGTCCCTACCCATACAACTAATATTCTCTTCCAATAACATTGGTAGTTATTAAAGTTGATGTAAATTATTTTATATTTAAATATTATATACATTAAATATCATACAAAGTATATTTTGTAATTTTAATGTAAAATATTACAATATGTATTTTTAAAATATTATACGAATTATATCTTGGGAAGTCTTACAATATGTTTATATGCACTCAGTACTTAAATATAATAGTTCTACTGTAACATTTCCTGTAAAAATATAGCATGAACTGATAGCATACTAGTACTTACTTAGGTCATGTCTTACCTGTCAATCCTTACTGACAGATAAAATTGTAGTTGGAAATATAGTTTGTCTAAAAATCCTGGTCTTCTAAAATTAACTCTGTGTAACATACTAATATGGAATAAACATCCTGGATAAACAAGTGCAGCGATGTAGTAAATAAGCACACGAGGAGCAATACAGCATTACTGGGGTGATATTGCACTTATAGTAAAATAGCATATGCATTCTAAAAGTTTACAAGTTCAGGTTGGTGTAGCTGATTTCTTAAGTAATTAAAAATATATTTAATGATTGTTACCTGTATCTGCTTTTGTTGTGACAGGAAAAAAAGTCATAAACTTTCTTACCGTTGCTCATCGTATTTATGCTCATTAGAGATACATGGATTTATTATGTGCTTAAGTTAAGCTACACTGATCACCTTGTCCGTACTGTCTTATAAAGGTAACTGGGCTTGAAAAAAAAACTAGGAAGAAGATTAGTACTATTTAATTCTTAGGAAAAAGGGCAAGTTTCCTACTTGAAACTTGAAGGTATTTGTAGCCCAAAGAAATGCATTCTTTTATTTCTTCAATGTAGATATTTATACTTTCAGATCTCAAGATTTATTTAAAATAGGTCCTTACTACATACAAAGGTATATATGAATAATTTACATCAAGTTTTCGAGCTCTTTATGTTGAGAACAAACTACTAAAAATACCTGAGGAGGGAAGAATAACATTTTCTTCCCCAAAAAAGCATCATTATTAAAATATGATTGTGTTATTTATCAGTAGACATTGTTAGTTTCTCTGCTTGATTAGCTTTTGATTAATGCTCATAAATTTAAATTCAGCCATACTCAGCCTCCATGATTTTTAGACAGATGTCAGTCAGCATTAGTGTATCAATTTTTCATCAGAAAATTGAGATGCATGTTAAAATCACTTTAACAAACATGGAGTCTCTACATGGGACCATATTATCAAATGCTAATTATATCCTTAAGATAAGAATTAACTGGGAAAAAGAAAAAAAAAACCACACTGCCCACCGAGCATATGAATTTTAACTGGACACAAAACTGCTTACTTTGCTTCCCACTTTCCTTCTCTCCTCACACTGTTGTTTATATGCTACATGGAAATATTATAAAACTATTAAAGATACTTTTGTTAAATATATTCTCCTGGCATGACTATACAGTGCTGAAAGCCCTTTGAGCCGTATTAAGGGAATCGCAGCCCCACAAATCAGGCTTACTAATAAGACTACCTTTTGGGGTTTAAAGTTAAGTGGCAAACCAGATGCACCATTTCACTGGAATACTGAAGATACTTCTCAAATGATGCCCAGCTGGTGCAACACTTTTTCTTTTTTTCATTCACCAGATGAAGTGGAATTTAAATTTTAAAAAGGGGAATAGATTTTGGAGGAGTCTTGAGGGAGGGCTATTTAACTTCCACCTAATTTAAAAATGTGCCTTGTCTGTCTTCTCCCTCCATCAAGGGCTTGAATCAAAATTCCCAATCAGAATCTATTATTTTCCTATCCATATTAAGCAGTGTTAAGTAGAGTGAAAGGCTTTTATTTACATTAAGGAACCAACCCTACAGTTTTCACACAGGAAAAAAATTCTTTGGAGTCAATAGCAATTTATGCAATTTATCTTAGCAAGTAAAAAGCTTAAAGACTAAAAAGTCACAAAGTAAACACTAATTCTTTTTATTATTTTATTTTACTGTATTTTTTTAATAAAAAGTACTTTTATTTATCAGCATTACTGACTGCCATTTCTTATCTTAGATTTCAATGTGCTTCAGAAACTCCCCAGAACAGGGCACAGCTTGCAGTGACAGTGTTGCCTCTCCCCCTCTCTGTCCCTTTACTTCCCACCTATAGCATTTTGATTTTAAATTGCCTGCAGTTTATTTAGTTTATAAATAATCTTAAACTGGTGAACTGCTCACTAGTTTATTTGAAGAGTAGACAATATTATTGAAGCAAATCTAGTTAACATGGCAATTAGCCTTTGCAATATTCCTCAGAAGGCTGGAAACCAACAGCTCATCACTGCACTGTACAAACAGCAACAGGGAATGCTAAGCCTATACTTAAGAGTGGTTGTACCCAAACTGACCAACAAAGGTATTGTTTTTGGAAAGTGTCCAAGGGCCATCTAAAACTGATACAATTCACTAGGAGGGGAAGAATCGAAAATATTTGTAACTCGTTATGAGTTACACTGTAACTGTTTTACAGTTACACTGTAAAAACCATAGGCTATTGCTGGTGTTGCAAAGATGGGGCTGGGCCCAAGAAAATCCTTTTTCTTGCCTTCACAAAAGGCTTTGAGCCTAATTATTTTTAAGTATAATCCAGCCAACATCTTCTCATGCTTAGCTGCACTGAGTGACACTATTTGTGATGCCCAGTCTGCTGAAACTGAGCAGGTTGCTGTCAGTTTAAAAATGACTATAATAAAAGTGACCATGAAGATGGATCTTGTGATTTTGCGTTTCTAATCAGTCATCTGTGAAGAACACTTTTGCTTTGATTCAGCAGACTGGTGACAGCCATGATTGATAGTGCATGAGGATGAAAAAAGGTTATTAACTGTCTTCCTATTAAACTCAATGTATTACCCCTCTAGGTGCATCTCATACTTTAACTTAAAGTACTTACTCAGGTAAGGTCAGGAATGAACTCTATAAACACAATATCCATCCTGTTGTAGATGAACCAGGAAGGCTAATGGTAAATTCTGAAAGTTCAGCATTAAANCAAAACAACAACCCTGAACAGATCTTTGTATGCATCTAAATGTACAGAAATATTTCCTCGTGAAAGTGGTTTCTGTGTTCGATTGTCTCTGTGTGTTGGTGCAAACACACACCACACCTAAGTGTAACTTGTTACAATAGTCTCATAATAAAAGTGTGAATAATGTTATGTTAACAAAAGAAATGTGCCAGAGGGATATGAAGTGTCTGTGTGTGGCTACATTATAAATCTTACACAGAAAACAGCATTTTACCTGCCAGTACTTAACTTCATTATTAACTGGATTAGGTGTGATTTAATAATTTATGGGGACTTCCTATTAAAATACAAATATTTTAACATAAATGTAAAAATATCTATTTGTTGCTTTACAGATTTTATTTCCCTCATCTTATTGCTCTTTATCTTATCAATCAATGTTCACAACTATCAACTGGGGAATAAAAGGAAAATGGCACATATATTCAGTTTTTAAATATTTATTTGTTAGTAATACTGATTCCTATGGTACTTCTAATTTCTTAGACTGTATCTGTAAAGAGATCATTTTAAAAGAGTTTAAGGACAAAAGAGTGGAACATGTTTCCTCTGCTGGTTATTGTTACTGACACCAGAAATGACCTGAAATCAGAAAGTTGTCCACACTGTATATGCAGGGTAGCATCTTTGTAGATTCACAAGTTTATTTGGGAAGTAACTATTTTTAAAAATCATTAGGAATTAGGTGCTTTGCAAACACTTCTTCAAAATCAATAGCAATTGAGATTTTTAAATTTATTTAATCTTTATGAATAAATTTCAGCTGCACTTTGAATATGTTTAAGCATCTCACATTATATTTTCTGTTAAAAATCAGTAAACCAGAAGGTCAAAAATCCTTTGACTCCAAATACAGTGTGCATACTGTCACCTGAAAGAATGTCCCTACACACTTGTTTAAAACAAGATTTTTCCACATCATATACAAGATCTCCCTCAAAATACATGTATTCCATATTTGTGTCTTTCAGAGTACTAAAACAAGCTTTTAAATTTAGTTTTAGCCTAGTCTTTAATTCCCTTTTTAAAATTATATCAAAAAGATTACTGTATTCATTAAAATAATTTCAGAGGGAAGCAAAAATATGCTCTAAGATAGATCGTTTTGGAGAAAGAAGGAAAAAGTGTATCTTTGCCTTGACTATTCTTGATGTACTATGACACAGAAAGTCTGCAATTTCGGTATATACTGGAATTTTTGCAAGGTTTTGTTGAATTTCAGTAGTCCCTTTTCTATTTTAACTTTTTTTAAAACAAAAATAACATTCAGAATCAGTTACAAAAAAAAAATCAGAATAAATATAATCTACCTAATATGATGATGCTCTCTCACAAAAAGTGTTAAACAATCCCCTGTAAGATCTTTATTTCTGGAAAGTGTGTTCCTTTCAGGTGTGGACTTGGCAATAAGCACTAATTTTCCTTTCAGTAACATTTCTGCTTTATAATAAATTACAATCCTGCTGCAGCCCTGGTGTATTTAAAACTGGCAGCCTCCCTCTCCTACAATTTGGGGTCACTCTAGATACAGGTGAGCAATAATTTCAGGGGTGATGGAGATACTGACAGATTTTAACAGTTTAAGTTCCTGGGTAAAGTATTTGAAAAATCTACATTTCTACATTGGGTTTTACTTACTAAGACTTTTAGCTTATATTGTTTGCCTTGTTTGTGGACTGCATTTTTTCTGCATCTAAAATACTAATTTCCATTTGTGCCTTGGTCATTACTGGGAAACATTTAACCCCAAAGCTGTCAGTCCTCCCTGAAGCACGTTTAAGCAAAGCAGAAAGTTCGAGCTGTTAAAGGCTTAGTACAAAATATAGAGGATGCTCTTAACAAGCCAGAATTCTATGAGTTAGGTGAGAACATTTCTTTTGGGAAGCCCTGTAGGTGGCTGGACAGGTAAAGCCATTTTATCAGACTTCATACCCTGAGGCTAGTGAGAGCTTCTGGCTATGGACCAGATCTACATTTACTCACTCAGAAAAGTACTGGCAGGACTGGGCCCACTCTGTTCATTTTGTGTTTGTAACCTATGAAGAAATAGTCTAAGCATAACTCCAGACACAAGCAAAACAGTGAAAACCTTTTGGTCAACATGGATGAAGCTAATGAATTTGATTTCTTCCTCCAACTTCTTAAAAAGAATTGTCACAAGAACAAAACAGAAGAACCCAACTAATGAAACTAAGGATGGGACATTGAACCTGGAACAATCATTTCCTGGGGTTAAGGTTTATTTAGAAACAAGAGCAGGCCCTGAAACACCTACTCTAGAGGAAATATTTGAAAATCATTTTTATTCTGGCACTCACTACATGCACAAAAAGCAAATCCTGCAGAAAACTGCAGGCTAAGTGCATGTGGCCCAAGCAGGACCACAGGAAGGTGACACATGTGGGATAAGTGATTTCTCCAGGAGGGGAACTCTTACCTAGATCCCACTGCAGGGAACAATAAGGGAAAAGGTGAAAGGAAGGAAGGAAGGAAGAAAGAAAGAGAGAAAGAAAGAAAAGGGAGACATAGAGGGGGAAGACTGAGAAGCAGCAGACTCCAAATCCCAGTTTCTGTCCCCAGACAAAGATGGGCAGGCTAGGAAAAGTAAGCTGATCTCCTCCCCGCGGAGGCGATGTTGTTGCACAGTGCAGGGAAGTTTGCATCCGTTGGGCGGGACACGCTCCTCCAGTCGCGGAGCCCTTGCACCTGTCCCCCAGGTGCCCTCCGCCCTCTCCCTGGCTGCCTGCTTCCGGACCCCCCCAGAGCTGATGCTCCGCAGAGCGCAAAGCCCGCGGAGGATATCCTGTTTGCCGCGGGGGATGCCGGAGTGCTGCCGGCTCGGAGGCACTGCCCAGTGGCTGCCAGGAGCATCCCCGCGGAGGATCCGCGCAGAGCAGCGCAGACACCGCGCGGTGTTGGGAAGAGCCAGGGCAGTAATGAATTCCAGCAGAGATTCCGAGAGGAAGGAATTTTTTTTTTTTTCCCCGAGATCTGCCATATTTAACATTGACCATACTAAAGATGTGATTAGCCAAGGAGGGTTGGGGAAGTCGATGGGGGATGCGATAAGGGAAAATAGATAATGACACATAATCCTAACCAGAAGCTGGAAACGAAGTTGCTTGGCAGAAAAGTGCCACAAGCTCAACTTCTTCCATTTTTTTTTCCTTTTTCTTTTCCCTTTTTTTTTCTTTCTTTCTTTCTTTTTTTTTTTCTTTTTAATAGACTGAAAGACAAGGAGGTAAACTTGTTAAGGAAAGAAATATCCCTCCAGAAATAGTGTAAATAAAATAGCTGAAGTGAAACAGTGAAAGATAAAAAGATACAGAAGTAAGGAAATGCAAAGGACATACTACTATTTAGAAACCCCAAAGGAAATT
>VWZX01003665.1:470281-484567 GCA_013399015.1 Galbula dea | reverse complement strand
CCCAACTGAAAGACAACTTGCCAGGCTGAAGATGGTGGATTTACACTGAGCCAGACACAGGCAGGTTCACTCAGGAAGTCTGACCATCCCGTTTTCTGACAGTTGCATTTCCTCGGCTCCATTCCGTCCTCCTCTCTCTCTCTTTCTCTTTTTTTTAATTTCCTTTTCTTTTTTCTTTTTTTCCCCCATTTTTAATTTTTATTAGCCTCGTTCCGCTTTTAATCAAGGATTATGTAGTTGACAGGTGGAGAGCGAGAAAGAGAGTGAAAAGAGAGTGCTTGGGGGTGCTTTTGGGGTGGTTGCTGTGAGGGTGTCTTTTGATGGTGGATTTTTTTTTTATTTTTTTTTCTTCCCCCTCAATTGTGTTTCCCCTGGATTTGCAGTGGCTCGATCCTTAGGAGCGGTGTTGGAGTGTTTAAAAAGATCATATGTAGCATTATATTTTTAGTTTGGTGGATGGCTGGATGGAAGAGGTAGAGAGAAGCCTTTGCAGCCCTGCTGGTTGTTGGTTAGATTGAGGCAGAGACTTGGCTGCGATTGGGACGCGACTGTGACATGGGCATCGATCGCTTCCATTGAGAGCAATGCAAAAACACAGCCTGGGTATGTAACACTCTCAGTGCCATCAACCCTTGTTTTACTTTATATTTGCTGGCAAAAACCTGACAGAAGGATGCGGAGTGCTCTTCTTGGAAAAGAGGAATAACAAACATTTGGATGGGAAAGGCGCACAAAGAAGATGCTGGAAATAAACGGGGGGTTGAAGGTTGGGGTGTATGTTTGGGGGAAGAGCCTTAATCATCGTTGCTCCACTTCCTATTCAACTGGCTGTATTTAAAGAGTTTCTCTCTTTTCTCGACTGGGGGAATCCTACTTAAACTGGTCGAAATGAAAACAAGCAGACAATCAACCTTGAGGGAATATCTCCTAGTTTGGAGGGTTTGTGGTGTCAGCCGGTAGGAAGGCACACAAAATAAAAGGTGGCTAGCCAGCTGTTTTAACCTCTTGCACCTGGCTCCAGAGCTGGGGCTCACCAGGATTATTCAGTTATTCGTGCTCTCTCTGCTTGAATATTTATAATGTACGATCTTGAGATCCACACAGTGCATCGTAGTATCTCTTTATCCTTTAGTCGTGGGCTTTTTGGAGTTGGTCCACACAAAGGTGGATTCGAGAGGTTTTCCATTTTTATACTTAATGAACATAGAGGGTCAATGAAATAGAGAAGGGAAAAAAAAATCTGTAAACCTGCAAAAGTGAAACCTACCCAAGGAACAAAGAAAGGTCAGGTAAACCATCTGTGTAAGTCACAGGAATAGTACCTGCTGTTTGGTTTATGCAGTGCTACTGCTGTTTTATTCTCTAAAATTAAACTTATCAGCTGGATCAAGTTAAAACTAAAGGAAAGCTGTGGAGGTGATCAGAGGCATTGTGGGCATCTTTCAGAATAGGGAGATGGTTGTGTGCCTCGATTTCTGACGACTTGAGGCTTGTTTGTGAAGATGGTGCACCAGAAAAGGAAATGTAAAGGGGGACGAGAAAAATCACTGTTTAATATTGCAGAATTTACTGCTTCCATTCTGACCATGAGCCTAAATTTACACAATGAAATTTGATTATCTCTAATAACAATATTAGATCCTGCACTGGATGGATGAGAATTGAGGTGGTTTTGTTGATTGCAAGGGTTTAATGTTGCATTTCAGAATCTGATGTGGTTTAGCCTCCCTTCCATTAACTGGAAAACCCCTGAGGTTTTACAATTATTTCTTAAAGATAATACATTTAAGATTGCATTGGTAGGCTGAAGAAAAGTCATAAAGGCAAGAAGGGAAGCCCTTAATAACTCTTGAGATTCAGACATGTTCAGCAGTTAGATTGGCTCTGACTTCACCAAGGGTCGACAATGTGTCATTTCCATGAAGCCAAATTGCCCTCTGCCTATATGATATTAATGTGCAAATCAATATTTCAGGGATTAAATTTCCCTTCTTCATTTTTTATGGTTTCTACCTCAATAAGTCTCAAGTCTATTAGAAGAGGCTGGATGATTTAAAATCTTTCACTGCAGAATGGCTTGTCGTAGCCTTGTTTCGCAGACCATTTTTGGATTTTCGTTATAAAAGACTAAAGGCATTCCAAAGAAGTGGATAGTGGAGATAGGGACGTGCTCACTGTTATAAAACTCTCGTTCGATTAAGAGCTAAAAAGGTATTGAAAATATAATAGATATGTTTTTATAATATATATACATTCTACTGCTTTGAAAATATAGTGTTAATCACCTATTGATTTATTTCCAAATCAATGGAAGCTCCTTTCTTATTAGTGATTTGTTCAGCATTCTTCAGCCTTGTTGTTAATTTTCTTAAACAGCATGCATGAATTCATCTGCTGGGACAATGTGTTTTGGGTTTTCTTTTGAGGCATATTTAAAGCCAGACGTTTGTACCTATTTAAGTGTGAACAGTTTAGCATTGTGGGGAGAGCCAGGGCACTGTTTTCTGCAGTTTGGATTCAGCATTGTTTTAATGAAGCTAAGGGGCGTTTTGTAAATATTTTATGATTCCTGCTCTGATGCTTATCAGTGATGTTTATTAAGAGTTGCCATCGAATATTCAGGATCAGTTAAAAATTGAAAGTGGGATCTGGAAGGAAACAATACATGGTCAAAAATTTAGGTCGAAAGAGAAGGTTGTGACTTTATCACATAATCTTGGGAAGGCCCTACTGTCTATCATTTCGTGTTGGTTTATAGTCTTAGACCATCTGGACTAAGTTCCGCACAGCTGCATGAATTTCATATGTGATAGAACATATTTTCCATTCAGTGTGAAATGTTCCTTCCTAAAAACGTACACCAGACTCGCTTAATTTAGTCTGCTAAAAGAAATGCACATGAAAAAGGACAAAAGGCTCTTTAATCTCTGCAAGCTGTTTGTTTTTCTTCAAGATTCCTGTCTGTTTGGGTTTGAAAAGTCATGTTTATTGAGCAGATGATTCTGAGGTGTGACATTAAAATAATATATGATTTTTGTGCTGGTTTCTGCTCTCCTAGTTAATTTGCAGAATTACTTTTTATGCCTGTCAAAACAGAGTTAATCTATTCTTATTTACAATTAATCTCAATAAAATTAATCTTAACTATGCCTTAGTCAGTAGCTTAAAATATCTAATTATATTCAATTAACTGCTGTCATAGTAATTAACACTGCTTAATTGCCTCTGCATATATTTATGTAAAGCTCATTAGTTACTGCTTGCTCTTTTTTTTTTTTCTTTTCCTCATTCCTATTTTTGTGGCTCTCAGAGCACTGACATAAAACTCAGGTTAGTTTTTGACAATTCATCTCTTGAAAACCCTGTGACAATGGCAATAGATGTCTTGGTAACCTGTTATTTGGGTAAATATTTGTTCTCACATGCAAAAAAGGTACCAGATATGGATCTCTAAAGAACTTCCAGCCCAGCTTCCCCCCCCTCGCCATTTCTCCTACCCCAACACGTACAGAAATGTTTCCTAGCCTTGTTGATAGCAATATGAGAAGCCAGGTTAAGCTTTGTGGTTCTAAATGAAGAGCTTTTCTGCATCTGCCTTGGGGCTGTACCCAGAAGGCAGAGCTTTGCTGCTTCAGATTCATTCAAAGGGTTAAAGACTTGGCCAAGGTTCAAACTGAGGAGCGCCCAGGGAAAGTGCATGTGAATATGTACAAGTTTCATGTAATTAGTGCTTAATTATATTAACATATGCAAATTGTCAACTTAGGAGCTTGTTGAGCTGGCAAAGATCAGCCAGGCACAATTGCTGTATTGTTCTGAAACAATAATGGATTTCAAGTTGGATTGTGAAAACACATAACTAGCTATCTAATTTAACTCATACCATGGTGAAATTTCATTAGTCTCCATGGAGACTGGTTTAATTGTGCTGACTAATGTTCTGGGCTGCAGAATGTCCTAAAAAGAAAGCGTTGTTTGCCTAATCCACCTTACAATGACACTTGTTTGTACATGTTTCCCTTGTGTGAGAATTTGCATATGCAAATAAATAGTTTCTCTGCCCCATTTGTCATGGCTGTTCATTACCCATGAAGAGGACATTGTTACTAGGCTGTTACTGAGTCTCCCAAGACAGGATAGTGTCAACCAGTCCAGCCACATTCTTTCATAATTTGTTTCTGATTAATAGACCAGAGTGAGGCTCATTCTATTCAGGCCTCTGCAAAGGGAAGGTCAGTTCTGTCACTGAAAAGAGTTTCCGCAGCAACTGAAGTTTTTTTTTCTTCTTCTTTTTTTTTTTTCTTCTCTCCCTCCCCCTCCCTGCTTTGGCTAAAATAATCATATTTCAAATTCTCTGGTCTTGCTCTAAGGAATACCTCCACTAATAATCTCTAGTTTCCTCAAGCAAAAGATAGGAAAATAAAGGAAATTCTGGTATTGGAATATTAATCCTGTTTTTGACAGAAAGGTAAACTGATATAATTGCTTTTCAGTGGAAGGAATGGGGGTTTATACAAGTGTGAAAGCATCGGAAAAGGATTAGCATTTTTTTGCATAATGAAAAGCTCTGTTGAATAGGGCACTGAATGGTTGACTGAATGACTGAGATGAAAGGAAGATGAAAATGCAGGGTCCTCTTTCTTTATGCCTGTGTTCAGCTCTCCCTAAAGTTATGTTTGTCCAAGACTTGAGAAAACAAGCAGAAGCTCAGATTTGAGCAACACGCTAAGATGCTCCCAGTCTCCATCCTCATGTGAAGTCATATGTGTGAGAGCAGTGCAGCGAAAGGCTAAGGAGCACAGGTTTGTGAGGAAGGCAGCTCCAGAAACATGACAGGCAAACCAAATATTGACTACTGAGTATCGAGGATTCCCAGCACTTTGCTTGGGGGAAAGAAAGAGGGAGGAGGGAGGGGAAAAGGGAGGGAGGCAAGGAGGGAAGGAACTAGTTTGAAAGTTGCCAATGGAAATTACACATCAAGGCGTAATAAGCTAATAAAGTTTGGTATTCAAGGAAGCAACGTTCAGTCGATATCTGTTTTAATTATTAAACTCTTTCTCTTTTGGAAAAAGTGATGAATCCTGACTCAGTGAGAAGTGTTGAAGTGATATTAGGAGCCTTGCTGGGGAAAAAATGACTCTCTTGGTTCAGCTTTGAGAATAGGGAGAGGTTAGTGAGACCAAACATTGTATGTGGATGTAAGGAGCAGGGTTCTCGCCGTGACCGCAGCTGCACGCTTAGGTTATTTAAAACATTTAGATTCTGGTAGATTCAGGTGGCAGGAAGGGCCCTGCTCTCCTCATGCCATCAGTGTGAGCTCCCACTGACTCCAACTGGAGCAGGATCAGGCCCCCAGACAGGGCTGCAACTGGTTAGTTGTTGACAATGTGATCAGTGCTTCTAATTATGTTCTCTCAACAGTAATTAAGGCAGTTAAAATACCATAAGTGTTGAGCCACTTTTGAAAGTGGGAAGTGGTTCTTTTGTGTGTATGTAAATCAAATGCAGTGTGAATAATTATTTGTGTGGCTGCATATTAAATAGGCTCTCTGTGTTTTTCAGGTCATCATAATTACCAATTTAGAGCTGCTGTGGAAAGCTGTTGGTAGTTAGGCTAAATATTAACTTGTTTGGGGGATTTTTTTTATTTTAGTTTGCAGAACATTTATTTGTAAATGCCTGTTAATTCAGTATTGAGCTTGATCTGATAATATTTAAACAGCTAGAGATGCCTCTAAGAAACTGGGATTATTAATGGCTAAATAAGGGAAACCTGTGAATTCTGTGAATGCAGAAACTGCTCGGTAAGAATAGTCACAAAAATTCTCTCTTTTTAAGACAAAGTTAAAGGCTTTCTGTGGGGTTTGAGAATGTTTTACTGCTAACTTTATGAAATTCCTTAAAACTTCTTTTAAAGGAACATGCTCAGAGAGTATTCTTTCTTTCTGGGAACAGCTTATTAGTGTATTTCCATAAGAAAAAAAAAGTGTTAATTTAAAAAATAAATTCATTTATATTTAAAAATATTGTTAACCAAGCAACATGTGTTGTCTCTGGCAAAGTTCCAGCCACTGTAGAGCTGGATAACACATGGGTTAATAGTAACTTATGTGATGTCTGCATTCTTACTGACTGGGCAGAAACCCAGCACACTGAGGGACTGGGCTTCAAGATTTTACAGAATAAGATGTTACACAGAATATATTTACGTGAAAGGATGCACAGAGAGAAGAAACTAAAAGAAATGTATTGGTTGCTTTTACTTGGTAGGTAAAACAAACCTAACAGGTTCTGTTAACAGGTTCTGTTCAGTGGCTGTTGAGATTTGTTCCTGTTTTTGAAAGGAGTAATACACACATTTATTAATGATGGGATTCAGCAGACTTGTAGAGATAAACTTGTTTTGCATGAATAAGGGCGGTGGGTTTAGGCTTTCATACATGTTACACTAAGTTGCTTTTTTAATAGCCACTCCATGGCACTTTGATACTGGTCTTTTTTATTATTCCTGCAGCTTTTTCTGAGTTCCAAAATAAGCCAGAAAAGTTTGCACCAGACTGAAATATGGCAGTCTTCTTGAGGAATTACTTTTTCTGCTTAAACAAAATATTCCAAGGAATAGATTAACTAATTTAGATGATCAAAATAAGTTTGCAGTATTAAGATGCTCTATTATATGTTCATATTACTTAGAATCAGCTTTCTTTTTTTAAGTTTTTTTAAAGAAAGAGATTTAGAATGTAATTTGTCTAAACTATATTTTATTTGCTTTTGGTACTTTTAATAATAGTTTTAAAGGTGTTCAGAAACTGGGATCTCTTTATAGACAAATCTATCAGCTTTTTAGCACTCGCAGTGGTCTGGTAGGTCTGTACCAGCTCCTAAGAAGGTGTTCTAGTTCTTCAGGTCTCTAGTCCACCAACTAAAGGCTGTATGTTCGTGATAGAACATGGTGACTCTGAAAACAAATATTTCCCATGCATGCTGCAGCAGTGTCTGCAGAACAAGTAATGCACACACGAGATGTACATAGAAAACTGTATTTCAATACACAAACATTCTGCTTCTGAAACAAAGAAATCCTTATAAAATCCCTACGTTGATATAAGCCCAGGACATATAAACCCAAAAGAACCAGATTCTTCCAGTTTATCCCAAACTGAATGAATAGTAACTTCTCTGAAATCAGAGGAGAAGTATGGATATAAAATTGGCAAGACATACTGTTTTGATATCAGTAGAAAAAGAATCAGGCCTTTATTTAGCAGTCAACAATAATCCCTTAAAATCAAATTTAAAAGTTTTCATCTCTTTTTGCACTGCCATTGCCATTTTTGAGGACGATGTGCTTGGTGCAGAAGGCACCAGAGGGTCTGTAAGAAAGGTTTTCCAGGGAGGCTGGTGGTGGTCAGTTCTGTTTCTTTTACCAGGTAGGAGCAGAACTGATGTTCTGAGAGTAGCAGCCACTGAAGTCTTGCTCCTCCTTCTTGTGACACCAAGGCTGCCATATAAATCTACCTAATTGGAGATAACAAGGTGCCTGTCGCTGGTAGTGCTCCAGTGTTTGGGGCCGTGATGGAAACTTGGAGTAATCCCAGTTATTTCCACACTTGTTCTAGAAAATGATAATGTAATAGATCAGAATAATCCCTTTTTTGAAGAATAATAAAAGCATAACTTCCTTCTTTCCCTTCAGTTGCTGGAGAGGATCCTCTGTTTTTTAGTATTCGAAGGGCCAAAGATTTTGAAAGAGAAAAGGGGAGGAAAAAGTCCTTGGGTTTGCCAACATGACAGTTTCAAATACAGGTGGTTTTCCTTTGTGAGAAACTATCACTGCCCACTTTCAAATAAGAGTTTCTCCTTGTTTAATTACCTACATATGCCCTCCCTACTCCAGAAAATTAAAGTTCTGAGATAAAAGTAGCTCCTTAAACAGGGAACTTATTCCTACAGGATCTTTTCTGGTATTTTTATTATTTTATTTTTTAGTATATTGAAATATGGTTATTGATTTTGTTTACATAACCCAGGGTTTAAACTACAGAAGATGTAACATTCCTAAAATAAATTATTTTGCTGTATGGAAAATATCACCCCTCAATTCCTCAGTTCCTTTTTGTTTCATGAAAAGCTCACAATAAAAATAAAATCACTTTCTCTACCATTGCAGTGCAGCCATTTCTGGGGTGGGAAGTGTCACACCAGGCACAAACCACCACCAACCACTCTGCTGGAACACGGCAGTGTGCTTTGGGACCTTTTCCAGCAGGTGCAACCTTCTGTTGGAGGGAGGCAAAATATGATTTCTCACTACTAGGTTGTCAGCCAGCTCCCTGGGAGAGGCATTCCAGCATAACTGGAGTTTTAAATCCCAACTGGTCTAGCCTGGGGATTTCTCTCTCCCTTTGAAGGATCGCTTTCCCAGTACTGTTGCAGTTTCCCATTTGGACTGAGGGCCTCTTCCAAAGTCCAGCACTGCCTCAACGATTCCACTGGGCCTCCAGCAGGCCCTTAGAGCAAAGAGGAGTGTCATCGACAGAGGCACTCACCACAATTCCAGCAGCAGCAGGTCAGTGCTGTCGGGCAGCCACTGCTGCCCAGCCCCAGCCCTGGCCCTGACCCCAACCCCAACCCCAGGCCAGCTCTGCTCTGCTCTGGGGAGTGTTCACTGGAAGCACAAGGCACAATGATGCCGTCACAACTTTTTTTTTTTTTTTCTCAAGAGACAATGGAGTCCAAAAGTGTTAGTATTTAAACATAGCAGAAACTGGGAGCCTGACAATAATTCAGCTACTACAGAGTCAATTCAGCCATCTGGCGATTTTGACACATCCCATAAAAATAGAGAGAAACAGAAAGAGAGACAGAAAGAGAGAAACCTTAAAAATGAAGGCATTCATTCCATATTGAAATCTATTCTCTACGTAGGCTGCTGCTTTAATGCTGACCAGCATAGGTCTCTGAGTGGTTTTGTGCATCAAAGACGTATGTACTGAAATACCTCGTGTCTTGCTACAGTTGGACGTCAATGTTTCTGGACCAGAGTTGTTTAGCCCAGCACTGAGTTTACTGCTTGATAGCAGTTTGTTTTTCAATGGTACCATTATTTAAAAATAGGTTTTGAGGCTTGAAATGCATATAACGGCAGTGATTTGTAGACATTCCTGGTTTCAGCTGTAGCTGCACAGAAGGGTTGTATCTGCTCTCAGGGTATTTTTTTTTACATTATTTTATAATTGGAGGCATATATATTAGAAATCTTTTAGTTTCATTTAAAAATCTATGCAATTTAAACAAATGCTCAATTGTGTAGTGGCTTGTCTGGGAACTACTTAGCCTGTAAAGCATAGCAGTATTTTATTAGCTGTCATTTGTTTTCTAGGAAGAAAATGGTGATTTTTATGTTGTGTGCTATGTGAAGACTTGGCACTGAAATGGGACAGTCCCTGAATGTGAATTTCTTAAAAGGTGGGACAGTAGTTGCCCAAAAGGTGAAGACTTGAGAAAAATTGGGGTGGGTCATTTCTTTCTTGAAATGAAGCAGGGTACAGAATTAGGAGCCATTAAGGTTTGCCAGGAGTTGTTGGTCGCAGAAGCCTGTTTAAGTGCTCACTGTCAACAAGGAAATCATGGGCAGCACTTAAAGTGGCTCACCTCTGATTTATTCATAAACCTCACACGAGCACTTGGCTTTGTTCTTGCTCTGGTAAGAGGGAACTGATGCCAATAAGAACAGGAATAAAGAGCTTCTTGCACGGTCCAAAAGTGAATAGCACTTTATCTCAAAGCATGACCTCCATTCCCAAGATCTGTTGTGTTACAGTTGACTCTGCTAGATGTGTATTCTCAGATGAATTGCTAGAAGAGGTTACAACAAATATATACTTTGTAAACCCTCTAGATGTAACAAGAACTGTGTAACTGGAACTTAGGTTCTAACTCGACAGAAAGGTTGCGGTATTCCTAGTGAACTGAGAGATTTCCGTTTCAGACAGTGCTTTATGTTGGTGGTTTTAATGTGAGTCAGAAAACAGAATGATTATGTGGCTGCAATTCAAGCAAAAATTTTATATTCTTTAAGGGATTCATTTGAGAAACATATTTTTGATAAAAGTAAACATACAGTAATACAAAGTCGTTCAGAAACCTAAAAGCAAATACAGAAAAAAAAAAGGTTGTTTTAGTTTTTAGGCATCTCTGATTGCCACTGCTTTATTTTTGTTTCTCTAAAAAAGGCAAAGTGGTGCTTGCAGCCTGTGATGGGGGAAGGGACCTTTCAAAGACGGTCAACTGCCATGTTTGCACTGGGGCAGAGGTTGAGTACAGTTACTTAAATCCCCAGAGAAACATTTAGTTAACGCTGGTCTCTTTCTGATCCCATCTGAGTCTGGTTTTCTCTTCTGCTTTTTAATGAAGTTTGTTTGTTGCTACGCTTAGGTTATGTTTTTAAAGCCACTCGAGTTTTTCACAACGGATTTAACTGAAAGAGTCATAATGGAGGACGGTGATGAGAGTTAATGATACGTCTTTGATAAAGCAGTCCTCGTGTGCAATCTGATCACAGCCATCAGCTCATTTGTCATGGCTGAAGTGAAAATGTCAGGACCAATGAGTGTATCAGTGCTGAAGGGGGCGAAAGGGCTTTTGGAGACACTTTTGTGCTGGGAGTGGGCCATAGCTTAGATGCAGCTCTAGGGAAATACTGGGATTAGCCAACTCTGTGCGCAAATCCCTAGCATAACAGAATTAGTTGGGAAAATGAGGTTTGTTGGGGGGGGCGGAATCTGTAGAACTGCTCTAGGCTGCAGCCCAGGAACTATGCAAAACAGTAAGGCATTTTATTAAAATAATTTTAGCAATGTGAACATGCACACATTCCAGCAAAAGTCACAATTGTTAGCCAACATTGTAACAAAAACCATCTTAATGTGTTTTGCATATGTACGTGGATTTGCTTCTCAGATGAAAACGTGCATTTAAAATAAATACAGTCTTCACAATCTTAAAAGAAAGGTTTCTGGGTTTGACACATTGGAAATTAATATTGCATATTTAAATACAAATGGATGCTGACGACCTTTTTGCATGGGTTGGTTCAGATAAAAGAGAAGGGCGGTCTCCCTGCTGTAGACACTTTTTTACACGGGTGTAATTCCTACTATAGAATCATAGAATAGAATCATAGAATCAATCGGCAGGCTGGGAGTCTGATACGGCTAGCCTCTTCTCTTTCTGACTTGTCTGTATGAGATGCTTCTGCAGGGTATCACATTAGGCAGATGTAGGATAACCTATTGTACCTGCCTGCCTTGCCATGATTGCATATACAAATTTTTTAGACCTCTGAAGAGCAGGGTTTATCATCCCTTATATTTTTGTTGTTATTATTGTTCACATTTATTACAATAACTCTGGATGCTTTTGGCAGCTAGTTCCCTTTCTGGTTTTGAACCTCAGTAAATTCATGATCTTAATAGTGGTATCCTGCAGCAACGAGCCCTACTGTCTAATCCCTTTCCCCTTCTCATCATTGGGTTTTAATTTGTCAAAGCTTAGCTTTCTTGAAAACCTGCTACTTGTCTTTTGGTAAGGCTCATCTTGCTTCCTGTTATGAACCTGGGAGAAGAGCAGGGTGCTTTTGCCACTACCTTGTCCATAAAAATGCTGAAGAAATCTTGATTTCTTTGAAGTGAGGATCCTATTTGCCAGACCCATGGAACTGCCTGGATGTTTAACCAGGTAACCCCATTACCTGCACTATGCCAGCCCAAGAGGAGCAAGCAGGAGTGAGTTATTCCATCACCAGTGCACAGAACTGTTACTGAGGAATTGTCTAAATACTAGACATAGATACAATTATCTGTCTGTCTACACCAGTTAATACTGGCTATTTGTCCATGGCGGGGATATTTACCTGTTTTGCTGTATGTCCAGTGTGTTCAATATTGCAGAACTGGGATGGTTTAACTTCACAGACCCATGCTGCAGGGGTTCAGCAGCCTGCCAGCACTGGGCTCAGAGCAGTTTTTCCTTTGTTTGGTGTTGTGAGAGGTGCTGCTGCAAGTTTTACCTCTTTTCTTTGGAATTCAGGGAAGGCTGAGATGAAAATAATGTTTGGTGTTAGCACCATCCCAGTCTGGTAGCTGCCACTGTTACACAAGGCCTTCAAAATGGGCAGAGGATGGCACCCAGTGTTCTGGGTTGTCTCTCCGTTGTGTTGCATGGTGCTTGTCTGTCATAGAAAGCTCTCATTTACCTTTTCCTTCACAAAACTTGGGCATAAATTTGGGAGCAGGCAGAACTCAGCATGTGTGCTGAGGGGAGGGGGTGGAGAGCAGGGCACATGCGGCAGAGCCTTAGGCTGTGTCTCAGATACCATATAATTGCCTTTGGGAAGCTTAGGCTTCCTCACAGCAGCTACCGTGTGAGGCTACCTTCTGTGGTCATGGGCTTCAGGGCTTTCTTGTGCTATGAACATGGCCACAGGAACTAAAGATACCAAGTAACCTCGAGTTTGGTGTAGAAATGTGTAATAAAGCTGCAGCCACTAGCCTTTAAACACCAAACACTTCTCTGTGCATGTGTGTCAGTGTGGGTGGCAGCAGCAAAGTAATTTATTTAATCTAACTAGTACTTATCTTTGTTAGGAGTCTGCAGATTTCTTCCATTTCATGTACAGTGAAATGTCCTCTTTCAGATAATGTGCTTGTACACCTTTTTTTGTTGTTGTTTTGTTTGTTTAATTCTATTGATTTACAGTGTTGAAGTGAAATATCTGATACCTGTTTCCTGCACTTTGACCGTACGTAGTCAAAGAAGCTGATGAGATTCTTCTCTCCCTTCCACAAGCCCTTTAGCTGTTTTAAATGTATAATTATCATTGCATGTCATTTGATAGCTGCACTAATTGCTGCCAACCATTGTCTGTTTGCACTTAATGCTGAAACCTGATCAACATCCTGCTTTGGTTGATGTTTGGTGGTAAACTTTAATTAACTATTATTGCATTGAAGAAGAGCTCAGTCTCTGTGCTAACTAATCATTTACCTTCATTATGTCCTGACAGCTCCACTTGTTCCTGGTACTAATAGATACACTAGTCAGTAAATAAACCTGCAAACCTTCATGCCTTGAAGTTGTTCCACATTGGTGTTTTGTTGCTTAAAGTATATGGGTGTAAAAGTGATTATTTCAGTTAGTTTTGTATCTCTGCTTTTCCAGACACCAATCTCAAATTGCCTTTTTTTTTCTTTTTTATGCAAGACAATATAATTTTAATAGTAACTGTAGATTTAAGGTAACATTATTCCTTCAGCATGGTTCCTATATACATGCATCTTTTGAATCAATACAATTAAGCTTGTCTCCTGTTGGAATTCTTGTAATTATTTTTCCTGAAATACTTTTCCTGTAATGATATTGAAGTTAAAGTAATCAGGTTACTGGCAGATCATGTAAAATTCAACTCAAAATTGCTGGCTGCTTGATTTTAATTTGTCTGACATCAAGTTTGTTTGAAAAGGGATAATATGTGGTTAAACCAAGGAGCTTATAATTATAGTTGACATTTGTTTGTTTATAATGAAATCTAATTAAAGTTCATACATTTTAAAACACAAAAGTTAATTACTGAATTGCTCACTTCACTTATGCATAGCAGTCAAATTAACTTGCAGAGCAAAAAACAATGACAAAAGGCTATGCATAATAAAAACAAAATGCCCAGCTGATCTTGGCAATACAAAACAAATTTGCCATGATAATATTCTAGAAAAAACAAATGTTTTATTAATAACTAAAGTGTTCAAAAAACATCCTGTATTTCTACTGACCAGGCTGATTTTAATAGAGTAATATTTAAATATTTAACATGATTTGCCATACCCACAGATTTTTTTCCTTTTTTCTTTTTTTTTTTTTTTTCCTCCCAGATGCAAAACTAGAAGAGTCTTGCACTCTCGTAAATGTGCTCTAAAGCAAAATTCTTCATTTTTTGCTTTCATCAAGACACTTTCAGAAGTTGTCTGGAGTTGTGCTATCTCCCCAAGAACTGGAAAGTTTGCTTGACTACCTGCCTTGTGACAACTTTTAGAAAGAGAATTGCTGCATTTTTAGCATGCAAGAAAATTAGTACTAGGCAAACTAAAAAGGTGCTGTATTGCTTATTTCAGTTGATTTTCAGACAACAAAAAGGTTAGGTGAATATTGTAGAGCCACTTTGACTCTCTAGGCGTTATTTTTGGTAGTTTTGCAATTCAATCTTACCTCCTGAGCGTGCTGAGAGAG
>VWZX01003665.1:447781-460281 GCA_013399015.1 Galbula dea | reverse complement strand
ACTTAGAAGTACCGGTGCTCCAGCTGAAGGCAAAAACCTGTTATTTTGGTTTGCTCGTCATCTTGCACCAAGCCTTGTGTCTGTAAAAGCTAAACTACTCCTTCTCGCACAAAGTGTAACTTTTGGGGTTGCCCTGCGCGTAGGCAGGAGTTGGACTCGCTGATCCTTGTGGGTCCCTTCCAACTCAGGACATTCTATGATTCTAGTCATATGCTCTGTCATAGTTGCAGATGTGAAAATTCAAGATGTGCAAATTCAAAGATAAAGCTGTGAAGAAACTCCACCTGCCCTGGTGGGCTCTGCTTCAACCCCTTGACTGTTCCTGCATCCTTGCAATTCCATTTTCCTCTCCTCCCACCGTGCATGCAGGGTCCACAGCTAGAGAATAAAATGAATTGATTAGGTAATGAGGTGCTATCAAATTAGCAAACTAGCAAAGATAAAGGCAGCTCTGTTTTCTGCAGTTTTTAATTATCTCAACAGGTCAACATTTTCAGGCAGGAATGCAATCTTTTCTTTCTTACCTGACAATGCCCCTTTATAGTTAGCAAATTGTCTGTATTCCAAGTGTAAGAGGAGGGCAAATTGGAACCAAATGCTCATGTGTGAGCAGTGCACTATCAATCTGTTACCTAATGGTACAGATTTGTACTAAAAAGAGTTCTCAAACTTTGTTCCATTCTAATGTTTCCTCACTGACGTGCCTAAATCGTCCCAGTGTCTGCTGAGTGTATTTTAAAATTAGGAATGCTGAGGTCTGGTATCAAAAGTAGTTAAATTAGCATAGATATGCTTATCCTAATTACTATATTGTAGATATATATATATTGACCTACCTCCGACATCATTTAAAGGATATAACAAAACTACAATTAGTGCTGTGTAAGTTAATCTAGGCTTTTAAGTTACAAAAGCATTGCTGTTTTGTTATTTTATTGATCAACTTTCATGCCTTTGAAAATACAAATTCCAGAATGACATCATGCCCAGTAGGAGTAATTAAAGCTATCTGATGAGGGAATTTAGAAGTTGAAAGGGATGATTGTAATTGATCTTGATTCAATCCTATTACGGCTTTTTATAGTTTAAGCTCTAGAGAAAGCAAACTCCTTGTCAAGGCTTTATTTTACGGATTCCTTTGTGCGTGCTATGCTTTCTGGTCTCTACTTTCCCTTTAATTTTTCCTTTTTTTTTTCTTTTTTTTTTCTTTTTCTTTTTTTTTTTCCTGTAGTAAATAATGAGCTGCCGCCTGAAATCCGGCTTGCCAGTGGTCAGCTAATGGGTGATGACCTGTCCCTCCTTACTGCAGGAGAGCTGTCACCTTATATCAGTGATCCAACACTGAAGCTTTTCCAGTGTGCTGTTTGCAACAAATTCACCTCTGACAGCCTGGAGGCCCTAAGTGTGCACGTGAGCAGTGAGCGCTCGCTCCCCGAAGAGGAGTGGAGAGCCGTAATTGGAGACATCTACCAGTGCAAGCTCTGTAACTACAACACTCAGCTCAAAGCGAACTTCCAGCTCCACTGCAAGACTGACAAACACATGCAGAAATATCAGCTGGTGGCTCACATTAAAGAAGGGGGCAAAACTAATGAGTGGAGGCTGAAGTGTATTGCCATTGGCAACCCAGTCCACCTCAAGTGTAATGCCTGTGACTACTACACCAACAGTGTGGATAAATTGCGCTTGCACACCACCAATCACAGGCATGAAGCAGCCCTGAAACTCTACAAGGTAAGCCAGTGACACCCATTTCAGTTGGCACCACGTAGGCTAGGGCATGAACTGTTCTGGTGCAAATCGAACAAGGCTTTGAATACAGCAGAAAAAATGTTTATTGCACATGTGTGTAGTTGAACAGAAACTATGCAGACGAGTCAGGGAGGACTGTTTCTGATGAGCAGTGAGGTCCCCTTTGGGTTGTACTTTCTGTGAACACAGAGAATGTAAGATTTTTTTTTTAAAAAGTTGTCTCACAATGACTGACCAGAGGAGTTGTGCATCTCCTATAATCTTTTCAGACTTTGTCCCTTACATGTCACATAGAAGCTTGATGGAGACTATGGAAAAAGACAGTTCCATACTGTGCATAGAGAAGATCATTTTTTTTGTCTATGTATCTTTTTGCAACCGTAACCTATCAGAGCCAAGTTGTTTTACATTGGTAAAACATTAATACCAAGGATATTCAAAAGTAAGCACTGTCATCCTTTGGCTACCCTTTTATTCCAAGCAAGTAATGATTTTTCACGAACATGAAAGAGTGTGGTCTAGATAAATAAGTTAGTAGAATGACAACTATATTTTTATCTTTACTGGAAAAGCTATGTGGCTATAATGAATATGTGGGAGTGATGAATACCATTTATTACACAACTTGTCATGACTTTTTCCAAACCCTAATTATGGAGTAACTTATTTTCTGCAGAGTGTTTACTGGACTGACTTGATTGTCTCGGTTCACGTACAAAATATAACATATTCATTTCCAAGATGAATAACTTTGTAACTTATTAAAAACTTCTTTTGTCTAGGGGATACAAAAATTCAGGAAATACTGCAAACCATTAGTCACTATAACGAGCTCTAAATATGATTAGAAAATCCATTTTGCAAGTGTTATCTATTGATTTATACTAGAAATCTGTGATAACTAAACTATCAGGAGTTATCTGCAGATTACAGCAACTATGCTGGTTTTCTAATCATGTTGAGAATGTGTAGACACAGAACAAATACAGAAAAGCCTCTGCAGACCTCTAGTTTAAGCAAGAAATAGCATTCCTTGTTATTTTGTGGTGTTCAACCATGTTCAGATAGTTGTTCTGAGCTAACACAAGGTGCACAGGCAAAAACAAGGAATTTCATTTTATAACCTGATAGTTATAACCTTGATGGATCTGCTATGGACAGAATGGCAGTAAGACCAGACTGTGTCTGTTCTATTGTCCCACAGTGCTGGCTGCTCTGCTAATTTAATAATGTGTTTTACTGACATTGCATTTTTCCTTAACGCTTGGAGGTGGGGGTTTTGCTTGTTTATTGATTAATTTTTTTTAAGATCCAAACTTCTGTTTGGACTTTTTAAGAACCAAAGTCCCAAAAGAGATGAGAGTCTAGTGGCATAGTTATCCTGCCTCAGCAGCAAAACTGCCTTCAGAAGTTCCTGCTCCTTGTTGTCCATGAAGCTGTTCCTTGCTCCCTCCAGTTACGCTGATTGTGGAGCCACACTCTAAATCAGGCTTTTTAAATGATCTAAATTAAACATATTTGGCCCCCATCTCTTTTTCTGAGTGTTAATCTGGATTATCTTGAGGATATGTTTTATAATGCCACCATTCAGAGAGATGCTGCTGCAAACTGTGTCAGAAAAAGAATGGGAGATGGGAAGGCAAAGGGCTCTTCTCAGATGTTTTCACTGCCAGAGTTTCAGAGACTGTTGAAAATAAGATGCCAGTTGCTTATTTTTTTAAATAAAGCTATAGAGAGAGCTATGGAGTTGCAAGGTACAAACTATCTGCTCAAAATAGCACAGTTTCTTCACACGCTCAACCCAATACTTGGAGGAATCTTTGTCAAGTATGGTTGGGTTTACAACATGTCCTACAAAACATCTGAGTTAGTGTACTAAGGGAGCAAGTCTCAGGTCTTAGCCCTCATCTCTAAACACATCCTGCCCCTGAACCTGCTGCTTTGCCAGATCCTAGTTTGTTAGATTGAGCAATCCAAGTGGCGTCTCTGTGGCAAATGATCATTGCTGACCTTTAAAGTTCAGTTTCAGTTAGGGTAAAAGACATCCTAGTGGAGAAGAAATGCATAAGCTTTTAGACACCCTATTGTCCAATAGAAGGACTATTGAAAGTGTCCTGCTCTGCTGGTAACCATAAGGTTGCAAGTATCCTGATACGTGTATTTTTAAAGACTTGTTCTTAGGATTGCTAGTGAGGATCTTGGCTTTTTAAAAAGTTTCTTTTCCCCATGACTTCTTAGAGAAGCTTGGAAATTTGAACCCTGCTAGGATTAGCAACTCTCAGAAAGTAGATAATATGTACACGCTGGTTTTTTAGAATCTCATTCTGAGGCTTATTTGAAGTAGAGGAATGACTTCTTTAAAGGACCTATTGGGGTATTATTATGATTTTTTTAGGACATGGGGTTAGCATTACCAGAATGTGTCTCAAATAACCAAAATAGTCGAGATATATGAACTTTATAACAGACTCTAATACCTCTGTGCATTACCTAGAAAACTTTACTTTTAATTGTGGGTGTACATTCAGGCCTCAAGGTGGAAATAAATGAGATTTTGAAAGTCTGTAAAGCTATCTGCTAGCTGACTCCATAGTTTTGCAGGTCTTGGAGAAGCTGTTGACACCAAGAGAGTTGTAAACTTTTTTTTCTCTTGATACGTCAGATAAACTTTTAGAGCACCTGAGGAAAAAAAGAACATTAATTTGTATGAATAATAGATATATGCCTGGGGAGCAATATCGAATATTCATGAATTGTGTTTATATTCAACCAGCTCCTCTAACTCTTTTAAAATTAAGGTGCTGTGAATATGGTTTGGCAATAAAAACTTTAATACTAAAACCATCTGAAAGCACAGAAAAAAAAATCTGACTTTGTTCTTTTGCTTTGTCAAGGACCTCAAAGTTTTTTCTTTAGTCACTTATATTTATTTAAATGTTGTTGTTTTGTGAATTTTCTTTCTGTAAATGTTGCCATAATGGCTTTAGTTCTCTTCCTGTGCTTCACTACTGATGGAATAAAGGATGTCTTTTCAGAACCATAGCATTTAAAGCGACCATGAAGATCAGAGCTTCTCTTCTGAAAGTGTATAATTGTAGGCAGTACTGAAATGTCACTTTTAGACTTAGATTCTAAACGTGGCAAAGTGAAACCTTTAGCTGTTTTTTAAGTTATTTAAAAATGAAATGGTCTGATGGCTTCTTAGAGAGGTGCAGTACACAAGTGGTGTCAGTAATGCAGCTGCTAGAAACCAGAGCAAAGATGGCCTTACCCACGAAGCAGGACAGGGTTACAGACTGGTCTGCTGGAAAGCAGGTCTGCAGAAAAAGACCTGGGAGTCCTGGTGGACAACAGGATACCATAAGCCAGTAATGTGTGCCTTTGTGGCCAAGAAGGCCAGTGGCCTCCTGAGGTACATCAAGAAGAGTGTGGCCAACACCTCGAGGGAGATTCTCCTCCCCCTCTATTCTGCCTTAGTGAGGTCACATCTGGAGTCCTAGGTCCAGTTCTAGTCTCCTCTGTTCAAGGGGGACAGAGAACTTCCGGAGAGGTTACAGAAAAGGGCTATGGAAATGATTAGGGGACTTGAACATCTCTCTTATGAGGAAGGGCTGAGAGAGCTGGGTCTGGTTAGCATACAGAAGAGAAGACTGAGGGGGGATCTTATTAATGCTTACAAATACTTAAAGGATGTGTGTCAGGAGGATGGGCTTTTTTCAGTGGTGCCCAGTGACCAGACAAAGGGCAATGGGCACAAACTAAAACAGGAAGCTCCCCCTAAACACAAGGAAAAACTTTTTTATTTTGAGGGTGGTAAAGCACTGGAACAGGCTACCCAGGGAGGTGATGGAGTCTCCATCTTTAGAGACATTCCAAGCCCACCTGGATGCCATCCTGTGCAACCTGCTGTAGGTGAACCTGCTCTGAAAGGGGGGTTAGACTAGGTGATATCCAGAGATCCCTTTCAACCCCTTACATTCTGTGATTCTGTGAGTGAACCCAATTTGGCCTAAATTAACTTACACTTGGAATTGTGGAGTTTAATATTAGCAAGAGTTGCTGCATTCAACCAGACACATTCAATGATTCCACAAGCAACCAGAGGAAGCCTCTCTAGCAGCAGAGTGCTTTTCCATTCTGCAGGGGGAAGAGCTCAACTTGTGCAGATTTGGGAAGCTGAGGCAGGATAGTGACCAGTCTCTGTGGAGAGAAAGTACATTTAGCTGGAACTGCTCTTAAGGAAACCATTTTGTAGCTTAGTCAAGTAGCTTTTGATTCAGGGAACTGCATATATCACGTCTTGCACTAGTCAAATAGTTTCCAAATAGTTTTAATAAATAAATACAGGATAGCATCTTTAGCAAGGTAAACTGAAGTGACTAAAAAGTTTTAGTTAACCAAGTGACTGAATGACACACTCAATTTCTAATCACAAATAAATACTTGTAGTTAGTCTGTCAATAAATATTATTCAATTAGCTGATAATAGCTTCAACAGACATTATTTTTATACTGGATATTTACTGCAGTTTACATCATACATGCAACTGTTTAGGAGCTCAGGAAAGATGTCAGTCAGCAGTTAGCAGAGTAATACTCAGCTGTGTGAAAGCTACCTTGGTTTTCCCCTTATTGACAAAGTATTGATCCATAACACTATTAATGCTAGGATCGTCAGTTCAATTTGGATAGATCACTTTACCTATCATTTTCTCAAACAGAAAATATATTACCCAAAAGAAGTGACCTGATTTCAGTTTAAGAAGGTTAAAGGTTAAAGGTTAGCTCAAAAGCATCATCTGCCTAGCTGCTTAACTTTAAACTGATCAATTTAATGAAAATCTGTTTTGCAGATGGTGTTTTAATGTCTTTGGCAGGATTTAGGCAGTTTTAACATTAGACGTATGCTAGTAAAAATTATTTCTTTATCTGACCAGAACAACACCTTTCTTTTATGTTTTAAGGTAAAAGGCATGTGGGATATGGTATTTTGGCAAAGGACCCAGAAGCAGAAAGTGTTGATGATCTTTCCATATGGGCTCAGAACCAGAATACCCTTATGTCTATTGCTAATGATGACTGGAGAAACAAACAAAAATGTATTCATATTTTACCATAATCATAGAATACTTAAGGCTAGAAAATACATCTCAGATCATCAGGTCCAACTGCCAAACAACACCCCCCTGCCACTAAGCCATCTAGTGAAGTGCCATGTCTACAAGTTTTTAGAACACCTCCAGGGATGGTGGCTCCACCACGTCTCTGGGCAGCACAGGCCGATGCTTAACAAGTCTTTCAGCAAAGAAGTTTTTCCTAATATCCAGTCTAAACCTCCTCTGGCACAACTTGAGGCCATTCCTTCTTGTCCTATCGCTAGTTATGTGAGAGAAAAGATGAACCCCACCTCACTACAACCTCCTTTCAGGGAGGTGTAGAAAGTGAGAAAAGACCAACACCCCCACCTCATTACAACCTCCTTTTAGGGAGCTGTAGAGAGTAAGAAGGTCTGTTTTACCTTGAACTCATAAAAAAAGGATTTCAGTCAGAACTGTCCTTGAAAAAAGCTTGCCTTCTTGCCTAGGGTGAAATGCAACAGCATTAACATTTTTAACCTGGCTTTCAGACCTTGTATTTGTAGGCCAGCAGTACTCTCTTTCTTACTCGCAAACGGAGTGGTAATTGTGTTACTTCGCTGTAGATGTCATAAATAATATGGCAATTTAGTCAATCCAAGTGGTAAGTTTTATCTGATGGCAGTTATCTGAATAAACAAAGAGCTGGATCCTCAAGAGCGTAAGGCAGAGCTTTGTGTTTATGTGTTCTGAGAATCTGGCCTCACTGTTTTTGCCAAGATAATTAAGTTTCAGCACAAGCATGTCTTTCTATTTTCAGATGTATGCAATTCAATAGGAATTTCTTGGGTTGCTAATGCAATACTATTATATGTTAGCTTTGTAATTAGCTGGGATTCTATCCCTTTGCTGAAATGCATTGTACTATTATGCACACAAGCATGGCTTGCATGTAGCAGCTATGAAAGTGGTGCCCTTTGTTTCATACTGACCTTCCAACTTATTTAAAAAAGAGTTTACAATGAGCCTTTGTTTTGTGCACAAATGATCATAAACAGCTTTCTAAAGAGCCCAATAAAATGAGATAATCACAAATGTATAACATCACATATTGAAGGAGTGGAGGAACAAATGGGGCTTTTACTATATTTTATAGGATGGATTTATAGTCTGTCCTTGGGTCACTTAGGGGCAAGAATTTTCATGGTCAACTGCTTGGTCCTGCTAGCTAGTATCCTCTGCAGGAAATGCAAATACCATGCAGTACCTGCTTTTCAGCATGCCTTTTTTTTGAAGTGAGATGTCCACTTCTCTGCTGATTCAAAGTCAAAAGCTTAATTAGACTAGCTTTTTTCCTGCATCTGTCATCAGTGAAGCAGAGTAGTCTGTCTAGATTCCACAATGCTGCTTGCATAATTTGGGTTTTAAAATCAGCCAGCGATCCTGAATGCTTTGCTCATCTTTATCACGTGCAGGAGGCACAAGAGGGATTTAGTCCTTAGGTAACTTTTAGTGTAACATTTCCCCAAGGAACACTGCTTGGGCTTTTCTCATTATCCTTGTTCTGGATGAAAGCTTCGTTGTTAGGAATTAACAACTGAGGGTGGGGGGTGTGAAGTATATGCATATGGAGACAAATGGACTAACAGCCCCAATCACTGTGTTTACTTTACTCTGTTTGGCATGTAATGTTGATGCTTTATCAGTCCAGAATTAACAGAAAGTCACATTCTTTTCATTTCAGTTGTCCTGCACTAACTTTTTAATTTAAAATCAAATATCCTAGATATGTGCCAGTCCAATTATTGAACTGTCATTGTCCCAGTATGATGGTAAAAGAGGTCAGGAGATAGTGCAGCATTGATTTGCATAAAAATCATTGTGGAAAGGAAATTGGAATATGTCTGCACATCTGAGGAGCCAAAACATGCTTTGCTTAATCTTATTCTTGTTTGTTTAGGTGAAGAAAGCTGTTTTCAGTGATAAACAAAAGTTATTCTAATTTGTTGCCAAACATAAACCTCACAATAGAGGATGTTTCAATTTTTATGGTACTTTCAATGAAGCTTTTAAATGTTCTATGAAATTTAATTTCCACTGCAAGTTTTAGTTACTGTAATTCAGAGTATACTGTTATGCTTACATTTATAAGAGTCATAGAATCATAGAGTCTCCTGAGAAGAAACAAATATTCAAAGAATACATTGTGTAGTCAGCTATACATTACTATACATAAAGTGTACTCCTGCTGTATGTATTTATACACTATAGACAAGTACATTTATTGAAAAAAAAAACAAACCAAACAATTTGTGAGATAGAATAGCAATTTCAAACCTATTCTTATTTTTTACTTTAAATTTAAAATATAACAGTAGAGAAAAAATGTTCACATTATATTTCATGTATATTTAATTCGATATTCAGATATTGCCTGGCTCTCAGGTAGTCCTACCTAATGGCCCTTTGAAAAAATAGCATGCTTTGTATTCTGGTACCCTACTAAAGCAGAAAGATACTTTCAGATCATGGTTTAGAGAATCCCCATGTTCCTCCATTGAGGAACTGTCTGTCCAGGATCCCAGTCTGCATGCTGTCCTGGGTGAGAATGCATAAGGCTACTCGTTGAAAGGGCGCTGCACCAAAGTATTTGGACATGACTTGCCACGCACAGCCTTCCTAGTGGATCCAGAGCAGGAATAGTGAGCTGAGAGGAGGGCAAAAGGAGCATAAAAAGGATCAGCCTTATAATGGCTATGGAGCAGCTGGGTTTTGTGCCTGGAGTTCTTTCATTGTGACATTAAGAAAAATATGCCATTACTTCTGACCGAGATTCAAAGCAGAGATGCAGTGTGCAGTGTATGTAGAAGTATTATGTCAATGGGAGTGCAGGTCTATGTATGCATAAATAGATTGCAGCTATGGATTTAGCAGCCACTCCCTCCCAGGCTTGCAACAGAGATTTTCTTGTTAGCCTTAGGAGATTTTAGCTGATATTATGCAACTCACTACAGGTGTCTTCTCTAAAATTGTAATTACAGCTTACCAGACTCCTACAAGTGGAATTTTTCTGCACCATCTCTTCCACGTATTTAAGAGTAGGAACTAAAAAAGCCTCCACTGAGATGTGATAGTAAAGTTATATTTTGACATGCATGTGTGCACTTCAGCTTTGCTATTGCTTTTGATAAGTGATTTAGGAGAAACTTTCCCTTGGTCTACTCATTTGTCAGTCCAGACAAAAGCCAGAATTGGATAATTACAGGAGTGTTGATGGGAATATAATGCTGAGATGCTGAGAGACCTCATATGTATGGCACTGAGCTTTGAGCAGTTTGATACTGAGATCTTGAGACTGTATTGGCTCTCTGTGTGCCTGTCTTGCAGACAGGCAAATTAATTTTCTGCATTTTTTTTTCCTCCTTTGGAGTACCACTGGAGCAATGCTCCAGCCAGATTTTGTAAGGAAGCATAGTGAAGAGGCTACTGTGAAATGCTGAGTAATATCTATTCTGTTGGTTTTAGCAAGAATTTGGCATAGTGCAGGAGATGTATTTTATTGGATAAACTTCCATGTGTATGTTTGTGGACAAAATACAAAAGTACAACAGGAGATAGGTAGTTGTGACATTACCTGTGGGTAGGGGTTTTTATGTTAGTAAAACATAAATTAAAGTGGTAGCTTGTCATATTGCTTTGATCCTCTGTGGTCTGTCTGTTAGGCTGTTGTATCTGATACAGGCAGACAGTACAGAATGATAATTGTACATCTTCATGCTGATATAGAAAGTGAAGTTTTCCTAAGAACTACTAGACCTTCACTTTGTGGACAACCATGAAGGACGGTGCCATGGAAATGACCCCTTGGTCTGCAGCACAAGGTGCCAGCCCTGCAGTTTTGAAGCAGACAGATACGCAGAGTATTGTGCACCATAGCCTCAGGGGAAACTGAATGTGCTACTCTCCCTGTGGGAGGGAAGGCATTAAGATAATCTTTAGCTTTTAAAGGCAAGGGGCATTGATGGGAACAAAAATTGAGCAAAGGTAGTCCTTGAATGATGAAGTGTGCAGATTCCCATGCCTGGGGCATCCTGCTGCAGTAACAGTGACAAAAATAGGGGACAAAAAAAACGAAAAAAGGAAAATAGTTGTCATATACAAAGAGAATGAGCAATTACTCCTTGCTTATATGCTTAAATAGGAAGATGCATATTGCTAGTGGGAGCAATGAATGGTGATATACTAATCATATTCCAAATGTGGATATTTGACCACATAAGTTGCCTGACAAAAAATGTCATTTTTTCTATTTAAAACTGCTATCCCAGGGTATTAATCAAACCCTGCTATTAACGTGATTCACATGTCTAAAGTACATGACTGTGTAACTAGTGGTTTATTGTTGAATTTTGTGCAAGCAACTTAGCATATAGGGACAATATTCAGGAGTCTGCCCCAAGAAAAATGTTTCTTTGTTATCTCTGTTCTCCCTTAAAATCTCTCCCAAGGAAGAAGAACATACACCACTTCCTTGCACTGCTCCTAAAGAACCATAGAGCCACCTCCAACCACAAAGGCAGCACAGAATCTATTCTTCAGGGATAGATTTTGCTGAACCACTTTATAGAAAAAGAGGTTACCCTTATTCAGAGAAAGTTCAAGTTGAATCCTTTTGTGATGACCCTAGTTTAAAACAAAGGCTTTCAGTGGGAACTCTTTTTAGCAGAACTTTAGGAGACACTTCCAATGGTCGATGTCATCTCTTTGCAAAGTTGTATGACATTTCCATTTTCAGTTTTTCCATTGACATCCTAAACTTGTGATTTGACCTATAACAATGCTTGGGTGGGGAAATAGGGGGGGTTCACTTGTCTCCAAACTGCTTTATCAAGAAGGAAGATGTTTTCCATGGGAAATCCTGAAAAGTTGCATCTGGCTCAAGTATCATAGCAGGTATTACTGATGCTATCCTTATGCTAAATTCAAAACTCTGTGTCCTAATGGCAATAGAGAAGGAAGGGCACTTCTTATTCACAGAACCAGAGAATCAGAATATCTAGTGCTGAAAGGGATCCATAAGGATCAGAGAATCCCACTCTACGCTCCTCACACGACTACCTGAAACTAAATCATATGACTAAGAGTAGTCTTTGAACTCTGGTGGGTCTGGTGCTGTGACCACTTCTGGGATGCCTGTTCCAGTGACCAATCACCCTCTCAGAGAAGAACCTTTTCCTAATGCCCAATCTGAACTTTCCCTGACACAGCTTCATTTCATTCAAACAACAATGCTCCTATTTTTTATATTACTTAGAAAAAAACTTGCTGTCTGGGAAATAGGCTGAAGCAAAAATACTAAAGTTTTCTAATTAAATAAACACTTTGAGAATGACTAGAAGCTTGATATTTTTACAGCTAGAACAATGAAACAAAGTCTAAGGAGGATCTTGGTATTCTTGCTCCTTGTGTCTGCTAGTGATGAGAGCATGGAAAAAGGCTTGCTCTAATACCGAAATGAGACAGCTTTCAGTATCTAGATGTTACTATTTTGGAAACACCCTTTGGCATTTGCAGATATGTATGCAGCTAATGAATGACTGGAAATTAGGAAGAGTGAAGCTGGTGGAAAAAAAAAAAAAAAAAAAAGGCCAAACTGCATGCAAGTGTTTCTGA
>VWZX01003665.1:411859-447745 GCA_013399015.1 Galbula dea | reverse complement strand
GGAAAAAAAAAAAAAAAAAAAAAGAGGCCAAACTGCAAGTGTTTCTGAAAACCTTATGTCCTTATTTGTCCAGGAACTTCTCTGACTCAAAATCTTTGACCCAGGAGGAAGTCATGACCCTGCTGGGGTATATCAGAGCAGGATATTCTGAAGTCAGCTCTCAGATTACAAAGTTAACAGGCCACAAAAAAGAGTTTAAAACTAATTCTACCAAATTTGTGACCTGGAGTCATTTGGCAGATTTGAAAACACTACTCTATTGGCCCCTGGGACTAATTGTGTTGCAGATGCATCTCAGAAATCAAAGAAACAAAGAATGGTTTGGTTTGGAAAAGACATATAAAGATCATCTAGTTCCAATCCCCTGACCATGAGCAGGGACACCTTCCACTAGATCAGGTTGTTCAAAGCCCCGTTCAACCTGGCCTTGAACAATTCCAGGGAAGAAGTATCCACAACTTCTCCAGATAACCTGTTCCTGTGTCTCACCACCCTCACAGTAAAGAATTTCTTCCTGATATCTAACATAATCTAACCTCTTTCAGTTTAGTACTCTTACACAGTTTTTCATCCACTAACACCCCCAAATCCTTCAAGACTGAAACTGCTCTCAGTCTCCTCATTATCCAGCCTGGTTTTGTGCTTGGGATTGACCTGACAGAGGTGCAGGATCTTGCATAGCCCAAAACACCTTGGGTGTTGTACCAAAGTTGTGGATATCCCTTGTCAGTTTTTGGCTTGCTACCACAGTCTTGTAGGAGATGACAAATGGACTATGCTGTCAATGTGCTTTGCCTCTGTGTTCCTGTAGCCACTGGTATTTCTGGTAGCATGTCAGGCTTCACCAGTATCTTTGTGATACCTGAATTTCTGTGACTTAACAAAATTCAAGGGATAAAAATCTTCAGAACTAGTTATTAGAACTCCTCATGTGTATTTTTGAGAAAGAGCAAATCCTTTCTCAGTTAGACACTTTGTAGTCCCTTTAACTATGAGTTGAGTTTGGTTTAGTTTTTGGGGTTTTTTGGTTGGTTTGTTGGTTTTTTTGTGTGTGTGGTTTTGTTTGTGTGTGGGGTTTTTTGTTGTGATTTTTGTTTGGTAGGGGGTTTTTTGTTTGTTTTTGGGGGGGGGTTGTGTGTGGTGGGAACGGTTTGGATTTTTTTTAATTTCTTGAAAAACAGAAATATGTTTGTGGGATCATCTATGATTCAACATATTTCATTAGGATCTGAATCCAGAAGTCTTTCTAGGGTGTTTCTTTTCTTTCATAAGTTCTGAACAGCTCAAATTCTGTGACCTCAGCTACCTCAAAAGTATCAAACAAATGATAAGGTTTACCTAAGGCATTTTAGGATATACAAAGGACAATAGCTACACTGGTTTTGAAGATTTTTAGATATATGTAATTTATATTTTTTTTATGCTAAGGAAAAGAATTGAGCTGGTAATCAAAAGGAGAACTGTGATGTCTCACGTTACAGAGTTCAAGCTTATATCCCACTTCACAAAGCTTTTGTGCTCTGCAGGTACAAAGACTTTGCCTCACTTGTTCACAACAGGAACTAAACAAATGTCTCCCCTTTACTTCCAGTAGTAGTTTGTTCAAATAGATTTAGAAGGTAAGCTCAATACTGTCTGGACTAAGAAAATGAGCATGGCCTTGGGGAAAAGGAAAATATGTCTCTAACTGAGCAGAGGTGAGTGAGAGGTTGGCCCTCATGTTTGGCAGACTAAAGGAACTTTATAGAATTGTAATTAAGCATATCACAATTTCTTCACATAAGTGAAGAAATATCTGTCTTTCTGTCTACCTATATTTTCCTGCACATGTGCTTAAAAGATCGTCTGCTACTAGGAGTGAAGAGTTAGAAATGAAGTCTGAAGTTGTTCATGCTTGTAAGAACTTAGAGAGGCAGAAATTATCCAACACTAGTGGCAGTGAGGAAGTCACAGCTGTTGGAGACAGAGTTTGTTGCACAGAGGGTACAGTGGATGGAAGCAAAAAGGCAGGTGTGTGTGCTTATGAAAGTGTACATTTCCCAAGAGCTTAAAGAGAATTAAAAAAGTCTGGGTCCATACACAGTGAAGGCTGCTACAGTCACCTGCTAGAATACTGCACAAAGCTCTGTATGTGTTCACGACTGCCGTAGTGAAGGTCGGATTTCCATTTCTCTTCTGATTTCCTTCTCCCACCTACTCATAATTTTCTTATAGAGACTTTTAGGGCTGAAATTATCAGGATTTGGTCTGGGTGTAAAGAATATTTTTCTTCTTTGGAGCTGTTTCTGATTCACTTAATCATAGGGTATCTTTCCAACCTGTCCTAATGAAAAATACTCCATTGTAAATAAAGTTAGCTAAGTACATCTCTTGCAGTATCTGTCTGTAAGAGAAGAGAATGCTGTTTTAGAAGAAAAAACACATTAATAAGCCAAGTATGGAATTATTGTCCTATCACAGTAAATTATACCACTAGGCTGCCTTATCTAATCTCTTTGCTCCAGACTGGCTAACAACAATTGCTCCTTGGAGTAGAGCAAAAAAATCTTTCACGGGCAAATATGGAATAATGTTGCTCACACAGGAGCTCCTACATATCAGCTTTTAAAAATTTCTGTCATTCATTTAAGTTTTGTTTTTTCTTCTGGTAACAGAACAAGAAAGATCTTCTGTTCTTACTTGATGATCTTTCAATAATCTTTATATATTTATTCAAATCTTTATAATTGTGTTATCATCTCAATTTTGCTTACACTATTCATACATTAAAGAATTTCAACATATTCAGTGTTGCTTTTAGTAGAAGTTTTTCCACATTTCTGTTAATCCCACCACTGATCTTTGAACTCCTTCTACCATCCCTATTTTTTTTTTCAGTGAGATATACAGATATTTCAGAAATGAATACACCACTCTCAATGGAGCTGTATGATCTTACTGTCCTATGTCTAGTGTTTCCAAAAATATAATCTGCTTTAAACAAATCCTGTTGCATTCTGTGCTAGAAATATATTGCTTTTCATTGCATGTGTCTTCCCACACTTCTCTTCACACTAATGCCCAAGTGTCCTAGAGCAGTTACATTTAACTTTGACAACAGTAACACGTTTGACTGATTTTAATTATTCCTTCTAATATTCATTTTCTTGGATTCATTTGTCAATACTGAATTTCAGCTGTGTGCTTTGTTAGGTTTAAACCTCTCTGGCATTCCTGGTGGTTCTTCCTGGTCTTGACTGGCATGAATCTTTTTATGCCCTCTGCAAGATCAGTCCTAGTTTGATGTTAGAAGACCCAGTGGTAACTTTTGTTCTGTTAAGTGGCCTGTTGGATTCTCTAGCTTGTTTTCTGTCTGGCAGTTTCTAATCCATGGCTTTTTTGCCTCTTTGTTAGGTGCTCACATTAAGTGGTTACACCACTTCTTGCTTAGCCAAGAGGTAAAAACTCCCACACTCAATTACCTCATGGAATAATTTGTTTTCCCCTAATATTACGAGAGTGAGGGAAAGATGCATCCAGCTTTCCCCCATCACACTACCTGTCTTTTCAGATGGCTGCCTTGTGTTGCTTTCCCACATTTATTAATACAGAGTGACTTGGGGTGCTAATACCCATAAGCAGTTAAGGAGTTGTTGAGCCTGACAAACAGAAATAGCTAATTAACCATCAATCTGCAAACATTTACCCCAGATAGTCATTTGCTGGTGCAAAGCTGAAGCTCATTTCTGCATGTGGGCTACAAGGATGAGGCATAACTCAAATGGACTCTTTGTAGTGTACTCTTTTTATACTCTTCAGTGCTAACTTTAATGTATTATTGATTGTTATTAAGGTACACCATGAAACACAGATGGGATGTCTGTTGTGGTTGAACTCATACTGTGGGAGCTGTGTTGACTTTCAGATTGTTCTGGCCTTCATGCTGCTTGACATTAAAATCTTTTGCATTAGGGTTTAGAAGAGAGAAATATACAGTAACTAAGTTACCCTGTGTGTAGTGTGAAGTAATGTGAAAATATGATGCCAAATGCCCTCCCCACCAAGTCAGCACAAAATTTGAAACAAAATACTAATTTCAGAGCAAGCCAGGAAGTTCCTGATTCCCTGTGTGAGTATATACAAATACTAGTTTAGGGCAGTCACCTCCTGAATTTAAATTAGCTGTGCTACCTGCCAGTGCTGAAGGAAGTGCTAAAAGTAGAGGGATTAGGGGTCTGATTTTTCAGAAATGCTGAGTGCTAGCAGCTCCTGTTGATGGTGTGTATTTAGCATCCCGGTGTTCAAGGTCATGTTTAGGCAGGGAGCAGCTCCTCTGCCAGTGCTGGCTGCCAGACTCTGTCCTTGCACAGCTTTCTTGGTTGGATGTATTGGCTAGTTTGAAATACACAAAAATTGCATCAGAAGATCAATTACTGCCGAAATGTCACTACTGAACCCTGTCATGCTGTTAATTGGTTAAAGCAAAAGAAGTATGTCGATATACACAGGGTACCTTTTCAAAAAATTAGATTTGAAATACCTCAGATACTCCTTACTCCTTCTTTCTGGAGAGTACATAACTGTTGGATTTTTTCCTTTTTTATTTCCTGTGACCCAGTAAAATGAAATACTTCTGCATGGTTTTCACTATGTCCAGCAGTTTGCATCTTAGCATAGTTTACTTCCATTTGAAACTCCTAAAGAGGGTATTAGTCATTGGAGAAAACTTGACGTAAGGAAACATATGACAAGCATACGGTCACAAGACAACCCTCTCCAACCTTGGCTCAGCTCCCTTGCTGCCATTAATGGAGCAAAAAGAATTGGAATTTTGATGCAAGTTCCCTGCTGTGGGGGAGGGCAGGGTTACTCTGTTTGTGGCAGGGAGTCCCTGGGTGGCAGAGAGCCAGCTGTGTGTGTGCTGTCCTTCCCACTCCATCCCACGCAGAGGATGTCTCAGGAGAAGAGCCAGGAAGGGCAGTAGCTAGAGCACATGTGTGTTTGTGATGAGGGTGAAATCCATCCTGCACAGGAAGCCATGGGAGGCTTCCACACAGAGCTTGCTCAGGGGTGTGCTGGTGACTGCAGGAACCTTTCTTTCTGGGACGGAAAGACAGCGGCTGCTGTCACAGGTCTGCCTGTGGTCCTGTACTTTGATCCCTTGCTCTGGTAGGTTTCGTTTCTCACGTGCTTACCTTGCAGGGAGCTGGGCTGGGCTGTGTCAGTGCACTCTGGACTTGAGAAACTAACAAAATTGTTTCCACGTTGTTATCTTAAGTTGTTACAAAATATACCAGGCTGTCATTCACACACCCTACCCCCTAACTTTTCTTGTCACTCTTGATTTCTGGTGAGGATTGTTTCCTTAGTTTGCCACAAAGATAAGATATTCAGCTGCCAGGGGCATGAGTAGAGTTCACGAGGTGTTTTCTTTAGTATGCAATAGGTCATACTGTTAAACAAAAGTGTAAACATTTGCAAAGGTACAGAAGAAATACAGGGGTTTTGCTGGTTGTGTGACTTTTTATCCTTTGTAGGATTTGGTTGAAATTTCAAAGAAATTGTTTGTTTCCTTTTAAATGCTGATGAGAGGAAAGAGACAGGAAGAATATGGGCCAAACCCATATTTGTTGTAGTATTTCAGATCTCGGTAGTGCTACTCCAAGAATGGAGTTGGCCAGGAGTTTTCCAAAATGTCAGTGTTTCTTAACTCAGTCAATTGACTGGGACATGGCTCTCCTGTGGTTTGACTACTGTGGTTTGTCACTACTGTGAGAAATTATCCAGTTCAAAAAGTTTTGTTATTTGGGTAATTTCTTGCTGAAATGGATGGTTACTGTTTCTGGTTTTGTCCTGAAGTTTATTTCTAGGGTTTTTCCATTTGTTTCTGCTGCTCTAGAGAAAAAGCTATTTACAAGGGAAGAGTCAGAGAGACTGCTCTGCAAAGAGAGCAGGGGGAAAAAAAAGGAGAGGATTTGAATTTGGAAGTGTTTTCCCACTCACCAGAACAGCTCTCCTGTTTGGTACAGTGTGTGTTCCTAAAATGAAAACCTCCTGCTAGGTGTCTTTTACAGATCAATCCAAGTTACTGGGTGTTGATAACCATGACATACTTTGTGAGCACACCCACAAGATCGCCTCATCCATAGCCTGTTTCTCTTTCCAAATTATTTCTCATTTGTGAGTGTTTTTCAAGCAGCTACTATTTAAAACCATAAAGCCTCCACCCTGAAAGGCCCCAACCTGTCAGAAACATTTCCTCTCTTGCCTCCAGCTTGGAATTTCACTCCAAAATGCCAGCTCCCCCAGGACTGTGCACAGTGTCATCCTTGCTGTGTGGTTTACTCACTGTATCCTCAGTTTTGATCATCTCACCCTGTTCTTCTTCTTCCCAGTTTTCACAGTGCCATCTACATCTGGAAGAGTATCATTTTTGCAGCACTTAGCTCAATTTCCCTCTTGCCAAGCCTCAAACTCCTTTATATTTTTTTTTTTTTCTGTCAGTAATATTTCCCACTTTCTCTAGTGTATACATGTATGAGTGTTTGTGTACATTATCAAATATGCATTTCTAATTATTTGGGATGAGTGGGATAAAGGTTTTACTGTCTTGAGCTTGAGCTGGCTGTTTTATTTTAAGTAGTGAAGACAGAAAAAGTTATGCTGACCATCCCACAGGAAACTATGATGCATTTTAAACCTCCTGCATATTTTACATTAGGAAAAATACGTTAGAAATTTATAGAGTGCTCTTTAACAGTATCAATACTCTTTTTTTCATATGACTGCATGTACCAAGCCAAGCTCCACTAATCCTAAGGGGAAAAAACTACTACTGTGTCTTTGTGACTAATATATTTTAGAGGACTTTGTGACTAATATATTTTAGAAACATTTTACATTTTTCTTATGATAGCTTTTCCATACATAACAGCATTTCAGTTTGAAGGTCTGATATCTCGAGGCCTATCAGAGCTAAAAACAAGTGCTAGCATTCTGTTGGAAAGCTGGAAACTTCCCACATCCAGTGTTATAAAATGCCTTTTTCAGTCTCACAGATCACAAGATTAAGACATCATTGGTAGAAGGCCCATCCTTGGGTTTGGCCCAATGTAATTCAAAAGGAAGTTTTTCTCTTTGAAAAGAAGTAAGGAGAAAAACTTGATGGTGGTTTGCAGAAAATCAAACTGATGGCCGAGAGCATAAATATTAATTATCCTTGGCGACAAGTTTAGGCCTTGTTTCAAGCACAGAGGTTATGTTGGCAGCATCTTCTAGGAAAGGCTTGAGAATTCTCTGAAGACCATGCTCCTATACTTTCCACATGACAGGTTTAGAAATGTACCTTGGGTGGTCACAGCATTTTTTGTGAAGGATTCTGGGCCTGTGTTGAGTTCACACTGGCAATCTAAAATCTTCAATGTGCTGCCAATAAGGCTGGGATGCAAACAAAATGAAGCATCTAAGAGCTGCAGACCATGGTCTTTTATTCTGTTTCAGGCATGACCAATGAGGCAAATAGAAATAATTATCTGGCTATACAAATGTGTCAGACCAGGGGTTTGATATTCTCAATACATGTCTCAATAGGACACTGTGTTGTTGTTTAGAAAGAGTTAAGATTTGGCCCAGCTCAAGCAAAAGGTAAATTTTCCATTGACTTTGGTGGCACTAAGATTTCACACTTGCTCCTGTTAAATCTATGCCACATAAAGCCTTGTGTATGTACATGTATATTTAATATCTAGCACAAGAATGTGCAAATGTGCTTCTGTATATTTTAGCTAATTATACAAACCAAGTGTGTTTAAACCTTCTAATATGCAGATATCAGTAAGGAATGAACTAAAAAGTCTGGATAGTGATAAAAGATTCAGGGGCTGTAATGGAGCCACATTTGGCACAGTTGTAATATAGAGAGCTTTTATTGCATTTTTCAGGTGCCCTGCTCTACTCTAAAATCAGGTTGTTTTTTTTTTTCCAGTTACATCTGTTGTCAGCTATAAATGTTTTTACATAATAAAACATTTTATTATAAAACTATGTAAAATAGACTAAAATTTGGGAAAGGTAAAAACAGATAAGCTGAAGACTTAAGTGCTTTGGGCTAAATTTTCTTATCAGCTTACAGAGGGAGAAACCTGTATTTGAAACCCCCCATCAGAGTAAAATGAACATTTTATCATTCTCTTCTATAATATTAGGCTAACATTCTCCCTGACTGACATCTAGCACCCACTGTATAATTGCCAGCCTGCTTCTCCCAGTGCATCAAAGATTACATTTTTTTAGTGTCCCAATATTAATAACCAGATGTGATCTTTTTCCTGCCTAGGGGTCAGGCTAGCTGGCCAGGTCAGGCTGTTTGTCTGTGTGCATGGACTGTGAAGTCTATTCAAAATGACAGGTATGGGGAGTGCGGGTCGGGGGGCGTGGGGGGTAGAGGGTTAACCTCAAGACCACCAAAAGGGACTTCTCCCTGCTGGGAACAAAGACCAGCAGGAGCTTCAGCCTTTTTCAGTACTCCTAGGATTTTAACCAAGTGAACAAAAGATGATGCACAGCTGAAAAAATCCTCTTCACAACTGATATATAATTTAAGATGTTCGGTTACAAACAACCGGATATGTATTTGTGATTTCATTTGAGCACAGTCCAATTATCTGCAGTCAGTTAATATTTTTGCATGTTTAGTTTCTGTGTGCTGCTTTCTGCATTGAGAAGATGCTCAATTACTAGTGTTCAAATACATGTTAGCCTTGAAATTACCCCTAGCACTTAAAGAAATAGCATTAAAAAAGCCCTAGCAGTTGCTGGGGTGTTTTTGTGCATTCTGGTTAATGTTTGCCAAAACATTTGTCTATGTGTAGAATTATTTTAGGTTGGGTACTACGATATAGTTTCACTAAACATATTTTATAAAAGCATTTACTCTTCTCTTTCTCTTTTTGTGAGGTAAAAAAAAATTTCAAAAGAAGCAGCTATTTGTTTCCTAATTGATTTTCTACGTTAGTTGTTCATTGAATAGATAAGTAGTGCCTGTGATATTTGATTACAGAGCAAGGCACCCATTTAACCTTCCATTCTTTCCTGGCCAGGATTTCAAATACAATACAACGCACCTCCCTTAGGCTCAGTAGGATTAGACTGCTAGCAGTAATCCCTGATGCTATGAAATAGACCTGATAGAACTTCAACTCACTTGTTTAGGATTATGCTCATGAATTTCAGCTCATCCAGTTTCATTAACCCTTTGGAAACTTGTGTGGGTTATGCTTCTATGAATGATAACAAAAGTATTATAATAAACAATGGTAGAAACATATAAAACCTCATTAATGTATTTTAAAGAGTTTATTTTTACTTGGTGATCAAAATGTAAAATTCACATTAAAATTAATTTAGCCAGTGTAGTATAAATCCTTAGAGTTTCTTTTAATTCTAATGTTCAGAAGTCTTTTGCTGTTCAACAGTAGCTTTTAAGAGTTCAGCCTCAATTGGTGCCTTGATTTTGAAAAATTATTTTAATGAATTTTAGTTCTGAAGATTGCTCTGAAAGGGCAGACAACTGGCAGCTGCTAACTATAGAGCATCTGGGCAAGCCTCTCCCAGTATAATGACTTGAATGCAGGCATGGTCCTAGGGCAAAGAGGAGGAGTACTGGCACCTGAGCTATCACTTCCTGACTTTTCTGCTGATAGCAAAAAACCTGATAAGGGTAATGGTGACTTTTGATGACTTATGTCCCAATCAAAACACAGAGTGAGATTCCAAACCATTTCTGATGGACTGCTAGACGGCTGGCAGGCAAAAGCATTATAATCACTCCAGATTTGAAATACCCTTTCAAACTAGTGACTTCTATTAAATGCTGATTTTTAGACTAGCCAAATCATTATAGGGCATAAGTCTGTACAAGCAATCAGAAGGAACAGATCTTTCCTGCCTTTCATTTTCAGGATCCTAAAACCCACCGATTAAATAAATGTCATTTCCTACTACCATTCCCTTAAACTGTTCAACCTTTAGTGGAGAGCCTGATTAAACACTCTTGAGCACAACTAACTGCATTAATTGTTGGAAATAAAAAAAGTTTTAGAATATTTGAAGCCAATTACAGTGAAAAAAATTGAAGAGTTTGACTTTGGAACTCTAAACTACTCTCACTTTCTTGGCAGGCAATAGTCAAGTTAAGATTGGCTAAATATGCACATCCAGGCAACAAGTGGTGAAACTAATGTCCCTTCAATACACCTGTGTGTGGAATTGCTGTATCTAAAGACAAGGCAGCAGGGAGGATAAGTGCAACTAATTGCACTTGATGACACAGGCTTCAGGGCATTTCTGTACCCCTTAAACACTGTTAAAGATAGGTCTATTATTGGGCACTTCACTACAAGAAGGACATTGAGGGGCTGGAGCATGTTCAAAGAAGGGCAGCAATGTTGGTGAAAGGTCTAGGGCACAAGCGTTATGAGGAGAGGCTGAGGAAGCCGGGGTTGTTTAGTCTGGAGAGGAGGAGGCTCAGGGGAGATCTTCTTGTTCACTATGGCTCCTGTAAAGGAGGTGGTAATAAAGCGGGGTTCAGTCTCCTCTCCCATGTAACAAGTGATAGGACAAGACGAAATGGCCTCAAGTTGCACCAGAGGAGGTTCAGATTAGTTATTAGGAAGAATTTATTTCCTGAGAGGGTTATCAGGCATTGGCACAGGCTGCCCGGGGAGGTGGTGGAATCACCATCCCTGGGAGTGTTCAGAAAACATGTAGATGGTTTAATGGGGACATGATTTAGTGCTGAGCATGGTAGTGTTGGGTGGATTGTTGGACTCAGTAATCCCAGAGGTCTTTTCCAACCATAATGATTCTATGATTCTATACTATGGATACATTTGATAATAAAGTGGTATTGATGAATAGCTGAAGGCTATGAGAACAATAAATTAAGTTACTGTTATGAGACTCCAACCTTTTTTTGCGTGAGGACTCTGGAGTGGGGCAGTTTGGGGTGGTTGTTCATCAGCACAGTGGGTACATTCATGCTCCTGTGTGGAGTAGTGCTTAGTTCTATTCTGTCTACCTTCTTGATCAATGTGTGTCCAAGGCCATTATGGGAGAATCATCTGTGCTTGAGGTGGGGCTATCTCCAAGATGTAGATGATTTTCATCTGCACAACTATTTAATGAGACTTGGATGGTGAAATCAATTGTTTGGCTCGATATCTTGCCAGGCTTGAGGTTTGGGTATACCAGATGTGTTGTAAACTGAAGCCACACTGATGGGATCAACAGCTGGTAGAAATGGCCAAGGCAGTGTGATGTAGCTGTCCCTCAGTCATAAGCCTTGCTGGATTCTACGTTGGGCTATGGAGGTAACCCAAAGAGGGATAAGCATGCTCTTGGTCATTTACATATGGCTGGGTGCTAAACTGGATGGATGTGGTTTCTCTGTGAAATGAGCTTCTCTCGATTTCTTTTGTTTTAGAAATATCTTCCATAAAATGTTGTGCTCAGTCCTGCTGCTGCCGCTCAACCTACAGTCATGTGCAATATTTAATATACATTTAAACTTTTGTGTTTTGTTGGTTAGTTTTGGTTTGACACATAGTATATTTCTGTTCCCTGATTGATTGCAAATGTACCATTAGAAATTGGCTGTTTGGTGAATGCTCAGTTTACATATTCAGCATGTGCTTTCCTTGGATATTCTGCAGTATGTATTTAAGCATAGCTGTTTCTGAAACAAATTCCTTGCTTAGCTCAGCAGATTTAGTTCATAGAAATTCATGGAAAACAAAGAGCCAAGAGGTGTGGCATGGAAATAACTAATTCAGGAATTTAAGACAAATATATCAGGAATTTTCCAGCTCTTCTTCTGACGTTTTAATTCTAAACACAGAACTTACCGGCCCATGCTTTGCCACCTTCAGGTTCGATGAGAGAAGAAAGGTAAAGCTCTGAACTTTTGGGAGATTTGAGCTGCCAGGATTATAACTGTCTGACCACCAGGCAGTGCTTCTGACAGCAAGTTTTTGCAGCTGCCGTCCCAGATCTATTCCAACTCTCATAATTTGTTTCTAATTGCAGTTTCACTGTTTCAGCCCATAAGACTTTAATGAGGCAGACCCTGATTCTCTCTGAAAACTTCACCTATGTAATTCAGACCAGGTAGCAGTGTCCTGAGTTTTGGCTCAAAGACCCTGGAGGCTTATGTTTTCAGAAAGTGGGTGGCAAACACAGAATGTGCTTTCTCTCTTTCTTAACCAAAGTTAGTAATTTTTTGATTCTTCCAGCACCTAGCAAAATAGATTTCTCTTTCAGATTCTTACAGGATAAAGGGAGTAAAGGCTGCCCAGGGTGAGGAAGTTTCTTCTTAGACAAAAAGAAATTTTGATATCTGTATTTGTGAATGTGCTTTTACTTGGCAAAGCAAAAATAAGGTGACTTGTGCCTCTATGTGTGTGGAAGGGAATCTTATTAAGTCTAAACAAATAGACTGTAGGAACCATGGTAATACTTCACACTTCTGTAAAGCTTTTATTCAGAGGCTTTGAAAATGTTTTAACAATGTTAATTAAATTCAGTGCTCCTCCATTCTATGTTAAGCTAAGTGCATGTAGGGCCATCTTCATGTGCTGGTAGACTGGAAGAAAGCTCATGTTGAACTGTCTGCAGCAACATTGCACTGCAAGGCAGTGAAAAAAATTAAAAAAACCCCAGCAAAACTGTGTTCAAGTGAAACTGCAGAGGGAATTGCCTGTAGGTAGGCAAAACATAATTACAAGTTGAAATTTGGCCAAGACATTTGTCTTAACACTCTTCCTTCTTTGAAAAAAATGTGCCACGTACTTAATAACTTTATTAAGTACAAGAAGTTATGAAATCTGTTCTTTGTTTCAACTGAAAGAAAACATTTCCTAACAGGACAGTGCTGTTAAACACCAAGCTACAGCACTGACTCATTACTAATTTAGACAGAGAGTACCATCAATGAATCACCAAACCTTTTTTTGTAGCACTAGTGTTTTCCTTAGAGACCTCCCCTTCACGTACCGACCCTGGGAGATCTGAAGGAATCACAGCACAAGGTGGTATGGCTTAGGGCTGTATATAAAATGATGAAGGAGAGAGTGAAACCCAGCCATGTGCTCCGTTTACTCAACACTATAGGAGGAGAGGGAGGTGATGTTCAGGGAAACTCAGAGCTGCTCTTGTTTTCTGCAGCAAGCAATCAGCCTGTGAAATTCACTGCTCTGCTGGGGGGTTATCCGGATAAACAGTTCACCAGGATTTTTAAGAAGGATAAGGGGATGAACATTAATGATGTTTCTGATTATGTAGGCTAAAACAAAAAGATTCAAGAACGTTTGGTTCTCTATTATTATTATTGTTCAAGTCAGGATATAAACAGTCTTTCAGGGTCAGGCAAGGATCTTTTGTCACACTACACACTCAGTTAGGTTCTCTAAGGGTTGGTGCTTGGACTTGATGATCTTGGAGGTCTCTTCCAACCTTAATGATTCTGCCATTCTGTGTTTTCACCCTCCTCTTCTGTCAATCTGATATTACTTACTTGCACAGAAAGCATGTGGAAATAGCTGGGCCCCAGGTGTGATTCATAGTGTTATTCTGTGTATCTATCCCTCTGTCTCCCTTAGCGACTGTTCTCCAAGGACTTAAAAACGAATGCATGAACTGAGAGTTTCAAATGTAAATAGGGTGCTTGTCTATTGGCAGTTTTAGTCTTGCTAAGGCCAAGGTACTAACCGACACAATTTGCATGTCTGGGTTAGTGTTTTTTCTTTGTCAACCTATCACTCAGCGTGGGAGAGGACTGTCTGCGTCATCATTAGTGTTTCATTTCTTTAATTTGGAAGTACAAACAATAGAAAAGGCCATTTGGCAACTAATTAACTTGCTTCTGCTCAGAGAACATGACAAAAAGTTTCCCTTCAGATGAGCATTCATAGACTTGTGGACTTACATGTTCATGTTTGAGTAACAGTTCATCAACATTACTCCACAGATAATTGGATATCCTAAGCACAGTGTCTAAAGACACAGACTTTGAATATGCTTTTTAAACTCAGATGACTCTTGGAAACACTTCATAAGCCATTCTAAGAGCAGCTATAATTCAGTATCACATGACATCTCTCTACTTTTTTAGGAAGAACAACATTTTTATGCCACCTCTTGGAAGAGGATGGGGCATCTGGTACCCGCCTCCTATAAGAGCTAATTTCTACAGAATCCATATGGGACCATGTGGGATAAGGCTTGACTCAGACTACTGTTTTTCACTGTAGTTTTGTCAGTGTCACAGGTACATATTAACTCTGTGTGGTAGCCATTCAGTGCCCTCAGCTCTGAGCAAGGGTTGGGAACACAAACTCCAGTGTTGTGCATGTTACTATCAGAATAAACAATCCAGACCTACCAAGGTTATATCCAAATTGCTCTCTGGGTCTTGCCATGATGACTCCCCAGCCCTGGCCAGTCAGTCTGTGTGTGGAAACCAGGTCTGAGAAAAATGGCAATGGGGGAAGTGGAAGTAGGATTGTGCACTTCAGGGTGCACAGTTTGTCTCAGTGCAGAGCTGAGATATAGCAGGGTATGCCTTTGGGCTTTCTGCCTGGGAAGCACCAATGGTTTCTGCAATGCAGAGTGTGGAGGAATACAAGATCAGAAATGCAGTAGAGGGATCATTTTTCTTTAGGAGGGGCATATTGTATTTTTTGGTATTTCCCTTTTCCCTGCAGAAAGTTAATAATATACTACAGATTTTCCAGACTTTAGCATGTCAGAAATAGAGCTGGACAAGGGAAAAGTATTGCTTGACTCAAAAGAAGAGGAAAGCTTCCTCAAGTATAAAGGAAGAAAAGACATTAATCATTTGAGGAAAAACCTCAGAAGGGAAAATGGAAATACAATTTTTTTCCCAGCAGCCAGGCTGGAATGGTAGAAACTACAGAGCAAAAAATGGCCCAGAGAAAGCTATTGAAGACCCTGGAAGGTGAACTGATATGGCATCCAGTCAAAGGGTTTCAAAAAGACCTTCTTCAAGTAAAGTCCAAATAGCAAGAGAAACAAGAGTATGGCAAAGTAAAGAGAAGACTGAAGCAATTTTATTAATGCTATTCAGTGAGTAAACTAACATTTAATAGGCTTTTATCATATCTTCCTCATATATCTCTGCAGAGAACTGTGGTTAGCAATACTGGTATTACAAGTTAGCTAGTTGGAAATATTCACTGTAATAACACTGTAATGTAAGCACTGTAATGTATCTTTAAAGTCAAATATACTTGTAGAGGAGTCAGTTTTTTCTTTGTTTTTTCTAGTCTTAGCCAGAGGTGTGTAGAAAGGAGAAGGGAATAAGGATTATTTTAATCCCCAGGTCAGACATGGGTATGTCAGTGGGCACTGGCATGCAGACCAGCTAAATCTATTATTCTGAAGCAATGTACAGTAGCTCCTAGGATGGACAATGATAAATAACATTGACCTAAAAAAAGAATGATTTTAAACCACCTTCACTTATCCAGCCGTATGGAGATCTGAAAATAGAAGTTGATTTGTCTTTGTATCAATCTATATACATGGCTCATTAAGTGATTTAATATAATTAGAAGTGAAGTGCTCATTCTCTTAGTCACTTATTTTTGTCTAATACAGTGTCACAATAGCTTTGAATAAATTGAAAATAAACATGTACATAACATTAAAACCAGAATGTAAAAATACTATTTAATTGTATTGATCACATCCCTGGAGACCTGAACCAAAGCTGTTCAAAACAAACAAGAGTCTTTTATACTCTCTCCTTTTTATAATTGTTCTTTGAATCAGGGCTTCAAACCTGAACCAACAGAGTGGCATTTGTGGACAGTTTCAGAGAGAAATGAAAGATTCACACAGTCTTAGGGGTTTTTTGTTGTTGTTTTGGGTGTTTTGTGTTTGTAGGGTTTTTCAATTTTTTTTTCTCTTTTATTTCTGTGTCAGTGGTACTTGTACAGTTAGCTTAAAAGATTTTAGTAGTTCAGGCAAAGAGGAAGCTTTTGTCTCTAAGGTTTACAGTTCAGCCCCTGCAACACAAAAATCTCAATTTCAGAAATAATTTAAAGATTTTTAATAATAAGTGATGAGGCAGGCTTTTAGAAGACTAGATGTAGCCACTAGGTAGTAACATAAGGAAATAAAAAGTCTCTCCTCAACCATCTCTTTTGTCTCACACAGCAGTACAAAGTGGAATTTCTTTTTTAAATGCCTGTCCAGATCAGATTCTTTTTCCTCTCAGTGTCTGTGATAAGAGTTGATCTTCCAACTGTTACACAGTATTGTGGTCCTCAAAAACTTAGCAAGAAAAGCTCAGTTAAGATAAGACATATGCTAATAAGAAGAGGATAGTTTTCTTTTTTTATTTTTTTTTAACTAATGCAGATGCCAGATCACATCCAAATAAGCACTTTAAAAATGCTTGGTGAAAGTTTAACATGTTATTACTGCAAGTCCTTGTGTGTGCCCCTCTGAAAAAAAAGTGGCCACAAATTAGAGACAAGGGACAGAACATTTACTTGAATAAAATTATTAATAAAGCACATCCAGACTTGCTTCTATTAGTATTGGTCCATGAATACTTCATTTGCTAATTTGAGGCTTAGGGATATTTAGTCATACAAGCCCTCCAGTCTGAAATAGGCACATACCTTATTATTATTATTTAAACACCAGCCTTTAATGTTTTGAATGTATTTATAAAACATACTTGTCCTTCTCATAAACCAAAAACCATCTCCTGTGGCTTTGCAGTTCGAATGCTTTGGACATGCCATGCTGGTGAGAGGTTAGCCCCACCATTTGGAATGGCAATTAAGCTGACAGTGCAGCCCGTGCCAGTGAGACTGTGAAAACAAACAGAAAAGGCAGATGGTTCATTTAGTTTAGTAATTATAATTTGTTGTTCATTAAAAGTAATTCCCACACAGGCATTCTCTATGCAGATGGAGGATATGGCAAATTTTATTCCCCCAACCTGTCCTAATAATTATTTTTGTTAGTGTAATTTGCCCCGACATTTGATAGGCAGTTGATTAGAGCAGGGTGATTTTGGCAGAATTAAAATTAATTGTAAATTTTGCTGCTTTCATTAGTCTGCTTTTCTAACTATCATGACCAAGCAGCAGGGGTTTGGCTCTGAAATACCAAATAGCACAGCAGCATTTGTTGTGCGTCTTTTTCTTTTGGAGATGATTGAACCTTTTAATTGAAGGGCTTGTTTGGAAGATGTTTTTGTATACTTGCAGAAGATGGAAATTAGTGGGGAAAGTATTTTAGGATGATTCTAAAATATGCTTTGAATGGAGGTAAGTGCAGAGTTAAAAACCAAACTTAGTTTATTAAGCTTGAGAAGTTTTTCAGTCTTTCTAAATGTAGTGACAACGTTGTAGTTCCATACATCTTGATAAGTAGAAATAAACCTTATGGCCATGTAAAATGACAGCATATAAAAAATGACCAGATATAAAAAGTCTTTACAGGTAAAAAGCTATTGGCTGATAGGTTCTAGATAGAGAATTTTTTTCCCCCTTTAGAGTATAAAATTATGTTAAATAAACTTCAGAAGAAAGGAACCAGTGCCCTCTTGAAGCTTTTAATTACTGAGCTGCTCAGTTTGCTAATCACAATAAAGTTGTTCTCTCCTAGATGGCTTACATTATAAAATGATTCCTCAAAAATAAATACTAGAACACCTTAGTACAAATGTAGACAGACAATTTTCAAAGTAAATCTAAAGGGCTGAGTGCAGCTTGGGTAATTTTCCTCACTACACGATGCAAAGTTTCTGTCAGCCTGCAATATTAGAAAGAATATAAATGCTGGAAGTAAAATCCTGAATGCAGTTCTTTAAGCTTCAGTTTCTTTTTGGTCTTGAGCGTCCTGATATTTTTGGTGGTTGATCTGCTGGGTTTTTTTCTACATTATAATATTGGTAAGGTAACAGAGCAGACAAGTCAGGGTTGACCTCCTTGTCCTATTCAAGTCAATGGCAGCTCCATCATTAATTCTAGTTGCACCATGTAATGAATGGAAAACCTTTATATATTAGAGAAGCAGCCAAAGAGAGTATAATCAGTATTGTCTTACAGCATGAAGTAAAATGCTAGCATAAGGAATTTTTTTCTTCTAGAGACTAGGGATGTTTTGTGTTACAGTTTTTCTTCTTCTGAGGTACAGTATCCACTGGGGTGTGATTCCCCTTAGAGTTCAACTGTTTAAGTCAGAGCATGCTTGACCTACTAATAGTCAGTAATACATTTTCCTCTCAAGATTCTTCAATTTTTGGAAATATCTCTATCTAGGAATCAGGCTGGGGAAAAGTAAAGAAATTCTTCTGGTTTATAACTCGACTCTCGTTTCTGCAAAATATGAACAAGACATTGTTTATTGTAGCCAGAAAAATAGTTGGCATGATTGCACGGTAAGGGAGGAATCTCTGGATTGTCTCAAAGTGTTAGCTGCCCATTTGCAGACAAGCAAGCTTTTAGTGTGCAATTTAGGTCAATGGATAGAGGAGAGAAGATGTGTTTAGGCGACAGATTTTAAATCACCATAATATAAATATGCTTCTCTTTTCATCCGGAATTTGCTTTCTTTCAAGGTAATTTAGTGGAGCAGACATGCACTTATGCCTGTCTTTGTAATTTTAGGGATTAGGATAGTGAGGATTAAATGCTGACCCTTAATCTTCAATATCAACTTTAAGAGCGAAATATAATATGCAAATGGAATACATTCATTTTGTGTTTATATATTTTAATCTCTGTAATTTAGTTTTAAGAAGATGGAAACTCATCTTTGCCTTATTTATTTTGAATCCCAAAGCAAGATGCCATTAAAATCTTTATCCCTGTATCTTAGAGGATAAATGTTTATCCTTTAGGGATTAAAATATAATTTTTTAAAAAAAAATGAGTTTAACCTAACACTCTTATATCAGCCCAAGAGTTCTGTATGTCTGATTTAAATGTATCCTTAAGTGTCACGTCAAACATTTATAGTGAGGAAAAATCATCCTGTGTTTATTTTCTAAAATCAGTGAATCAAATTTGCATTAGCAGAAATCAATTGGTTACTGTACCACAAATCGATTTGGGGCAGTTCATTGTGAGCTTTTCCTGAAAGTTCTGAATATATTCAAAGTGTAGACCTTGAAGTCTGAGAGAGAGAGTATTTACAAAGATTAAATATTCTGCAGTTGTAAACAAGTAGGGTATCTCAACCAGTACAAATGAATGATGCAGTATTAAGGAATCAGATCAAAAAGAAAGATGTAATATGAAATCCTGGCTACAAAGAAACCCCAACAAACCACCCCAAAACAAACAATAACCAAAAGTGAAATAATCTTCCTTTTGACATTAATATTAGCAAAGTAAAGTACAATTAAAATACATGACCCATTTAGATTTCTAATGGATGGCCGTATAGATATGTTTATGGGGTTTTTTTAAAGTACATTTTTACATCACCATTCCTGAACCATTTTTAGATCAAGTCATCATATTGATTGTTTTAATATCTACATGCTTCTTTTCTTGAGTTTTACTGATTTTAACTAATATGGCAGCTTGAAACACTGAGAAGCATTTTCAGCTAATCTTTCAAGTATTTTGATGCCCTTTGGAGAGTAAGGTGTTACCCAAACAGATACAGTTGTCAGAATATGGATCGGCAGTGATACTGTCTAAGCTGAATAACAGCATGAACAATAGATAAATGAATAAAAATATCACCTTCCAACTTAGTTTCTATTATGGCCTTAGAAGTTGCATTGGATTGCTGGATATGGTTTGTCAGGAACCCCCTAAAACATCTAATTGTTATTTACAGATGAATTCCCTCAAGAAATACTGAAAAAGCAAATGAATGTGTGTTCATAGTTCTTCTCTTTGTCTTTGGGATGCTCTCTGGCCCTGAGGTGGCTCAGAGTTAAAAACAAAAAAGTAATTAGGCCTTTTTTCCTGAGGATGAAAGTTTGCTATTGTTTGGTCCTTCCATACACCATCTAAAAGTGAGAAGCTGCTTTGTGACCCTACTGCTCCTTAACACTTCTGTAAAACCCAGGAGCTATCTGTATCTTACTTACTAGAAGCTTTCGTAGTTTATTAATTTCCTCAATTGTATTGAATGGGAAAGAACATACCCCCCAGTAAAGATGCAGCCACACCTTCATCAGTGCCCAGCAGAGGCCTAACAAATATTTGTCAAGTGTTTTAATCATGCTTTACTGATGTGCATCTAAAAGATTGTGAAAGTACACAGCAAGAAAGAAGGAATATTACGTATGCTATCCTGTTCTCAGAGGTAGTCAAGAGGTGTATATACTACTTTAAGACCCATCACAATGGGAACTTTGCATATCAGTAAGTCATCTTTTCAATTCTTATTTATGCTACATTTACTAGCACATTTCAACAAGCATCAAGATATCTAATAGAGGATGCTCAGTCTCTCCATCAAAAAATATATTATACTTTCCAAAAGTTTGTCTGTGTTAATGGAGTAGATCTAGAGGATCACACACTGTTACAGATGACATTTCTGGAGGTGGATTTTTCTTGATGTTTTCTGCTAACTTCACATTATTTTAGGCTTAAGATGTCAGCAGGGATGTCCTCCTATGCAGAAAGAGATTCTATTTTAACTCTGTTGGTTTGATTGCTTAATGTATTTTCGCGCTGCTTCAGTCAAATCTTTCATCCAACTGTCAGGGACATTTGTTACATATTGCAATGGTGTTAACTCAAATTTAAGTGATATATACTAGGGTAAATAAGTGAGTCTTCTAATAAATGGATATGTGGGTACCTGAAACTATGTGGGTAGCCAAATGTACCTAACAGCCCAACACTAGGTTAAAAAGAAGCTATATTTTATGGAATAATCAGTAATGGTCATTAGACAGTAAAAGATTGCAATTTTGTATTATATCCAAATTAAAGATCACAGCCAGTGTAAATCATATTGAGTTTCTAACCTGAAAAAACTTTTTCATTTTTAAAAGGAACCTTTTCCTTATATCTTCCTTAAAATCTTTTTAAGGCCAAATGGATGGAACTAAAAAATACAATTTTGTAAAACTGCATAAAGCAAAATAACAAAGTAAATTCCAACAGACCTGCAGATTTCTCAACACATCCCATTTTCTATGGGATTATTGCTGATGTGAGGGGTATTGTGGTACCTCGCAGAAATCAGCAAGCTTTGTTTTTTTCAGGGAAGGTGATCTCTGTGCTGAAGGGTTGTCCGTTGACACCAGATCATGATTCCCAGAGTTATAAACCTTGTCTGGAAACTGTTATTGGACACAGTCAGGAGGGAGAGGCACAATCTGAAGCAGTGTGTAGATGCCAATATTTTAGCTAGTGGCTTTGATGAGAACGTATTAGATAACACACTTTAAATGTGACATAATCAAACAATGTAAACTCTTGTATTAGAAGCCAGTCAAGTCAAAACCTAATATATCTTTGAAGGTTTAACTAAAACTAGCTGAGTTAAAGGCTTTTCTGTTGTGCTGGGAAACATGTTCTGACGTGTTAGAAATCCTCATCTATAGAAGTTCTTAAAGATTCATGTAGATAGGAACTAGTAGCAGCTGCAGTGTCAAGAACATAAGTGCTATCTATGAGAAAATTTGCTAAGTAAGTGGGCAGCTGCTTTCAGCACTAGCTGCCATTTTTCAGTGGTCTTCACAAGTGACCATAAGTAGAAAATACTACTGTAGCCCTTGAGGGAAGTGCACCAGAGATGCTCATTTGAGGGCATTAGGGCTGGTTGCGCAGTAGGTGTCTAAGGCATGAGTGAGGTTCAGAGGAAGCAGACTGGGTGATGGAGCTGGGCTTTGCCCTAGATCCTGACCCTGCTGCAACCTGCTGCTGTTGGGCACCTGCACCTGATGGCTTAGGATGCTTCAGGTTGCCAGTAACATCTTTAAAGAAACAAGTCTTGCAAGGTAGCTCAGGTTTGGCACAGATTTTGGGAAAGACTGCATTTTTTTTTCTAGAGGAAGAGAATACACAGCAGTGATGAGCACCACACAGAAGCACACACAGTTTGTTCCTGACTTCTGGATGCCCAGAAGTGCTGTATCCCCAAATCACAGAATCACTTGTCATTAAGGTTGCAAGAGATCTCTAAGACCATCAAGTCCAGCCATCAACCTATAACCACCATGCTACTAAACCATGTCCCATATCCATACACAGGTAAAAACCTCAAAGTGGATTATGTCCATCTGGCCCCAGAATGCATCTGTGCATTTCCCTACCTGAAGTGGTGAACAAGTGTAACCTTGTCCTATCTTGAGCTTTACACCATCAGCACTTATCCAAACCCTAATTCCTTCAGGCAGTAGGAGAGCAATATGACTCACTGGCTCTATTAGAGCCTCCTAGCTAAATGTCCAAAGTCTCTGTGACATAAAAGGTGGGGAAAAGGAGGAACAGCAAAACACTTTGGCCCAATAATTTATTCTGATCCCTTAGAGGCACTGATTGTTGGGATAGTCTTCACGGCACTAGCTACCAAAAGCATGTGAAATATTTGTTGGGAAGTAATAGTTCCTTGTGGAGTTCACTTCCAGCCTTCAAAAACCTGTCCACTTAGAAACAAGCAACAACCATTATAACCTCTGGGACTGGTCTTGCTGTAAAATCAATATTTGAAGGTAATCACTTTATATCTGATACATGAGCCTGGGTGATTTTACTGGCTGCCTATTAGTATGGACCACTGCCTAATTGTCATTCCAGAAGAGGATCCAGATGTCCCTTACTCTCTCCCTCCAGCCCACTGTGGCTTTCATTACCAGAAAAAAATTCCTAAAAGGTGATATCATTTACTGTTAGAAGCTGAACAGGACAAAGGCCATCCCTCCTCCCACCTTTAGGCTAGTGAACAGATTTTAAAATTAACACCTTTCCTCAGCACCAGAGATGCAAGTGATTTCACCTACTGCTCCACATGCAATCTCACTTGAATATATTTAAAGTCCTTCAATCTTGTATCTTCTGCTGTAAAAGCTGTTCTCAAGCCTCCACATGTTGTAGCAGTGATGTAGGATTTTTTTTCAGCATGTTTGCTAAGGAGAGCTACAAATGTGATATGCAGCTCCTGACTTCAGTGGATGTATTCCACATGCAGGATTCAAATGCTAGCAAAAAAGGCACATGTGGAGAGAAGTGAAATTTTCTCTCAGTCTTTTGGTGCATTTACATTCTTAGCAACTGAGTAGAAGTTTTATTTACAGAAGATACCTGGTCTTTGTAATGTATTATTATTTCTTTTCTCCCCATGCTCACATTTGGGTAATAACCATGAGTCTAAATTACCCCAAATACAAAATGTTCTTCAGGTGTTCTGAGTCTCCCCATGTGCTTGCTGTAAAACACTCTGTAAGAGTATTTCCTAGTGTTTTACAGAAACATCGCTGCCTGCCTGAGAACTGCTGTTTGATAGAGGTTGGTTGTTATGGAGGAGGTAAAAATGCAGCCAGCATTGGAGGTAGCTTTTAACCCCAAAAATCATTTGTTTCCCTTTATTTAACTAACTGCAAAAATGATGATGATGAAGGCCTTTCAGGCAATGATTTGCTAAAGATACCCAGAACCCTAATAAACCTTTTAATCAATTCTGTTAGAGAAAACATTTGGAAGAAAATATTCTCTCACCTCAAAGTACCATCACCTATACTCTTTTTTTCCCCCTATTCTTAAATATAGACTGTTTAAATAACAGTCAGGTAAAGCTTGTTTTTGCAAGGATTGAATTTTCTAAGAATTCATAGTCATGATTTTTGGTCAGCTATGGAATACAAGTTGCATAGTGTTTCAGTTTAAAAACAAATCCTTTCATTTTAAAGGTTGGGGGACAAAAGCCTTCTCTCTCTGTGTTTAATACATAGTCCTGAGCTTGCTGTATATTTAAAGTAGATATATACCTTGCTGCTATGAATCTTTGACAAAGTGCCAAGCGTTGCATTGCCAAAGGTATAGCATTTCATTTATTTCTTTAGGCTCAATAGCGGTTACTGGTAACATGTGTTTGTAGGGTGTCAGTTCTGATGGAATTTTTTATCTGGCCTGTGTCCAAGTAATGTTGGTATGTGTTTAAAATGCTTTAAAAATAAATCAAACTTTTGTGTTTCTGCAGTAGAAATTCCAGGCAGAGTGATAAAGTGGGATTCACTTTCTGCCACAATTTGGGTTTTTATTTTTTTACTCTATTTTGTTAATGGAAAGGGAATTTGTTCTTTTGATTTGGCTTTTCAGTAGGCTTAAACAATATAATAACTAGGGAAAAGTACTCAGGATAAATATCTATTATTTTAAAGGAACTTTTAAGTGAGAAAATAATTTTTTTTGCCTTCTGTCTGAAAATGCTTTTAATGTCTCTATGTTGTTCTCTTTGTCTACCAGATCTGATGTTTGTGTATCACATCTTTGCAGATGTGCTTCTGTGGCTCTGAAATTTTTCTCCCTTTGCTTTTTGAGACACAGAAACCTACTATAGACCATCTGTTTTCATGCTGAGACCTTATGTTGACTGCTGTGCACATCTAGAATCTCTTCCAGGGGAGGCATTGGACACAGAATCATATAGGTTGGAAAGGATCTTTAAGATCATTGAATCCAACCGTTAGCACATACATGCTGTATGTGCCATGGCTAAAGAATGTTCACTAACACCTTTACCCCTAATTCTGTAAGAATTCCTAAGCAAAAGGAGTGGGGCTATAAAAATTCAAGTCTGTGGGTCCTCAGGACGTTGTAACCAGGGAGAACCCCCTGTAAGTGGAATTAAGATGCCTGCTGGGAGCAGAGTGCCTGCAGCAGTATTTAGATCCTCTGATCTCTGCAGGCTTTCCCCAGGTGACAAACTTCCTCTCTGCTTTGTGGGCATCTGCTACCCTGGGCTCTTTCTCATATGGACAAAAATAGAAGTATATCAGCCTGGTAAGGTGGCCAGCAAAGGTTTTCCAGCGCTCTGCACCAGCTGTTCAAAAGAAGTTACTTGATGTGGATGCTCTGGTTCATATACCTTGCACTTGTGTTTGCAGAGGTGCTGAGCACCTGCAGCCACTAGTCTGCTTTGTTCACTCTATGTGAAAGTTTGGCTTTTACCATCTCAAGCTGAGACTCTAAAGCTGAAATTCCATCCCTCAAAATATCAGTGGAAAATAACAGGAACAAACAGGAGGTGCTGATAACGTGGATGAAATTTTGTGTCATTATTTTTAAGGCAAACTGTTTGACATGTATTAGAATTTGGCATTTATCTTTGTCTACCAGGGAACTTCTTGTCTTTCTTTAAGGAAAGAGACTGTGTTTTCTTGAGGATAGACTTAGATTATTATTGTGATGTCTTTTTTTTTATTATTATTTTTCAAAGTATATCCAAATTTAAAATGATTTTACAGCTTTATAACAGCACAATACATAATCTATTTATAAACTGTAACAATACTGAAAAAAACAAGCATTCAATATTCAGCATTTACTGTGAATATGCAGTAGCAAATATTTACTGCTACATTTGCTTCCAAGTTTCATTGTGTATCTGGAAGCTTGATAATAACAGTTCATATTTTCTTACCAAACTGATAATGTGTTATTAATTCAGATGAAAAAAGAGGTAGCTCAACTAGATTATTCTGTTTTGTCCAGGTTTGAAATTTTATGAAAACCAGACTACACATTCCTCTGCTGTTAGACAGTATTATTTTCAGAGATGCTAACCTGTTACTGATTAGCCCAGACTGGTGTCTTGGATAACTGTGGTATCAGAAAGCCCTTCCCTGAGGACTTCCTTGGCCCAAAGAGAATTTCCATATTTGAGCTTGAAAAAGATGGTCTGAACCTGTGTATATTCCCAACTAAGGGTCAAATCCCATGAGTCCCTGGGAATTTTGGCTGAGTAAAGGCTGCAGGAGTTTACCCTTTGGGATTTGTTTGTTTCTTGTACAGATGTTTAAGTAGTTTAAAATTATGTGGTGTAATGTTCAAAGAATGAGCTGCCTAATAGACCTTTTGCTTGTAACCTTGCTAGTTCACTGTTTCTGCTTATTGGTGTCTTTGTACTTAACTCATCCTATGTAGGAAATTAAGAAAAATCCAGGCCTCCAGTGAGACAAGTACAAAAGGAAGTAAATTATAAGATATCACAAAATATTACAAAATTACAAGATATTAAAATATTACAAAATGACCCTAATGGTCATTTTACATTTATCAGTAGAAAATAGCTATCATCTTTATGATATTACTATAGGTAGTACCACAAGGTAGTTTGTTTGCTATATTTGCATGTAGCTCTGTGCAAGATTCTCCTCAGTGATCCTGAGTACGTTCAATTGCTTTTACTAGAAATGAATATTTCTAGAGACCTCTCTATGAATTCCCTTCCTTTTGGTACTTCCTTCCTATGTGGGTGCTTGTTTCTGCAGCCTATCACTTCAGCTTTTTATTTTGACTTTATGATACAATAACTATGATATTTAACATGGTCAAGCTTAAGACATTAATTGGACTATCAGGAAGTCCCATGTGTTGAAACACTGATTTTGGGTTTGTGCACATACCTACATACACCTGTTTTCTGTGTAAGTACCTTAAGACATGTGAGCACATCACAGTATCTAGGTGTGTTTTCTCACAGAATTGCTCTTTTCACCTGATGCTGTTCTCTGCTAGATTAGTGCATAGTATTCTATAGAAGGTCAGGATCTGCAAATATGGAAATATATTTATATGTTCCCTTTTATGTATACTTGTAATACATATGTGTCAGGCTCTTCTACAAGTCTTCTGATTAAGGAAAGGCCTGTATGCACAATATTTGGTATTTTTATTTCAATGTTTGTGTTACAAACTCTTTTTTTTTTTTTTAATGCTGTAAAGTCTGTTTCTTTAGATAAGCATCTTCAGCCTGAAGTCTGCTACCAACCTTGTAACAGGCAGCACCTATGAAATGGGAAGACTAGCATGAGATGAAAGGCCAAAAAAGCCAGGCTGACCCTAGCTATTGAGTATGCTTGGAAATCTTGGTGGCAAGATGCCAATGATCTTCCTCCTCACTGAGTCTGCAGTATTCAAACCATCTTTCTGAATTGGGCCTTTGCAGCTCGGAAATGAAAACAAAAGACAAAAAAGATTGTATGGAGAGGCATTAAAAATACAAAAGAGCAAAGGCAATGTGATTTCTTCCAGAAAGCCTAATATTAAGTTTAATTTAATGTTAAAGAACATAGCTGCTAAATTGGAGGAGGAGAAGGGAGAAAGAGAAAGAAATGGAATTCTGTTAGTCGATAGGCTTTAGGTTCTTTTCCTCACTCACCTCCCTCTCTTTGCTTGGAGATGGAAACAATCACTTTTGACACCTGTTTTTCTCCTTCCCTGTGAAATGTTGATATTGCTACAGCTCTTATCAAACTTTTCCCTGCCTGCTGTATGTCTTTCATAAGCAGTCGTGCGAGTTGCAGTCAGCAGGGAAAGGACACAACAGTACTAATGCCATTTGCTTCTGCTGAGGATGAGAGGAGATGGACTCTTGCATTTCTAAATTGGCCACTGTGTACTTTTACTTATTGATTTACAGAGCTCTTATTATCCCACTAGAACACTATAATGAACATAGTTGAAGACCAAACATTTGTTGAAACATGTCTGAGGCATTTTCTACATGTTGCTTGAGGGATGAATTAATTTACATGATGTTTTACGTCTTAAATATACCAATTTATTTTAGAAATCAAAATGTCAAATCTAAAGGCTCTTATCTATGAGCTCTCATAAATTACTTCCTTGAAGCTTTTTTGGAACAGGACTCTTCACATATTCTTCCCTCAAGCCTAAATTACCCAAACAATAAGTAACAAGTTAGTGTAAGTGTAATGGTAATTAACTATGGAAAAAAAACCCTACTTATTTTGCTTTTAGTTGGTTTCACTTTAGATAAAAGCATCTCTTTGCTGTGGATTTTGAGGTTTTCATCATTTCAAGTTTTCCAGTGTTTTTTTGGCCTTTTGTCCTTAGGTTTGCTTTCAGTGGTCACTTACCTGAGTGTCTCTCAGGTGTGATTAGCCTGCTGTGTTCTTACAATTTTTTTGGCAGCAGCAGAATAGTGATTTCTGTTTGCATGCTGGTGAGGTTCTGGTGATGAGCTGTTAAATAAAATTATCTGTCCCCAGGCCAACCAGCTGGTTCATTGCCAAACAGTAATCCAGTACAATTAAGTATCAAAGATTGGAGTACTCAATTATTGCAAGAGATCTCACTGCAGCCACCTGAAAAAGCAGATAGCTCAAGAGGAGAAGAGTGATCAGGACATTTATTTTCACTGGGATTTGTTTGAGTATGTGGGATTTGGAGATCCAGAAATTTAAAATTAGCATTTAAATTTTCAATTTCAGCTTTATTTTCCTTTCAAGGCTTTGAAAGGGTTGAAAGAAGGAAAAGATGAAAGTAGGAAAGAACTGATGATTTCTGACACTACTTCTGCTGTTCTTGGCTAACTGTCTTATTAAAACACAAGATTTGATGCTCTCATTGTATTTCCCTCTGCCATCAAGATGTTGTCTCAGTTGTTGCTGTTGTACTCATGCACACATTTAAGCAGTTTAGGAGTGGCAACAAAGCTAGAAATTTGTCAAATTATTTAGGAGAGTTTTTATATATTTCAGGGCTGGAAATGCCAATTTTGTGTTCCACTACTGGTCTATGGTTATTTTCCATAGCCTTGCAAGTAATAATTTTTCATTTGCCCCAAGAACACTGAATTCTGACAGGTGGGATCTTACAAGGATATGCCTTTTCTAGCCACAAGGAGAGTAGCATTGTAGAACACACCAAACCTAAAACATTGTCTTTTAAAATCCTCTAAATAGAGGAAATTAAAAAACGTGTTAGGTATTTGAATATTTTCCAGCCAACCACAGCTAATCAGATAGAAAAAAATCACACTTACTGTACAGAAAGAAGTGTTTAAAATCTTGTTCATATATAATAAGGAAACTCTGCATTTTGTTACTTTGGGCTAGACTCACTTTGTAGTCCCTTCAAGGTTTTTGAGTGTGAAAGGGAGGAAAGAATTTGGCCTTTTTCTCCTCTTCAGGAACTTAACAATTGTAGAACCCTATAAAATCATAACAATCTCCATGTTTATGACATCTGAGAAAGTCAGGGGATGTAATGATGTTTAAAAAAAACATTAGCAGAGTCCTCTGAAGATACTGACAATATACAGGTTTTACTGATGGAGAAAATGGGTCATTGGATTGTGAATTTGTATGTTAGGTTTCACAGCTCTGTCACAGTTGAAAATAGCCATCAGGTATTCCTAATTACATTTTTCAGGTGTAGATCCTCTTTTCTAAAAGACACTAAGCTATAGTTTTGAGAAATATGAAAATATATGGGATAGAGAGAAGTCCTTTTAGTTTCACCAGGGACTACTCAAAGGTCTATGGATACCAGGTATCTCCCAGGGCAAAAATGAAATAAGGAACCAATCAGGAAAATAAAAACTCTTAAGATTTTGGAAAAGTTAGAAGAAATGCAAAAGCAGAATGAGTTAATACTAGCCAAAGGAGCCATGGGAAATGAGAATAGCATTTCAAATACATTGGAGAAAAAGAAAGAAATTATTGAATGAAAAAGCAAGCTCAGTAACAAATGAAGAGTAACAAAATGAAAGCTGGTTCTGAAATGGCTGCTGTACTGAGCTACTTTCAAAACCAGCCTTTGACAAGAAAAATAAAAGGAGTAAGGACATAATAGATCAAGTAATTAAGACCTTTTCAAAATAGCTGGTGATAAAAAAAAGAGTAAGTCAATACTTAGAAAAAACAGAATAAACACAGATCAGCAGTTCTGGAGGATAAGCTGAGTGTGGTGTTAAGAGACATAGATAATGAATTTACATAATGGCTAGTAATTATTTTTGAAAAGTAAAGTATAATTGAGGATTGGAAAAAGCAAATCTAATACTTTTATCTAATAATCTTTAATGATAATAATAAAAAAAGAGTAATTCTGGTAATTACCATTAGGGTTGCCTGTTGTGGTTTATAAAGTCTAGTGGTGTGATAGGCACTTTATGAAAGCTACAAGAAACCATCCTTTCCTTAGACTGGTTTAACTTTCCACTTGATATGTCTTAGTTGAAAATGACCTAAAAGTAAAGTGGTTCAAAGAGCAAGGATAGTATGAATACAGGTTAGAGGGCTTTTTTTGTTCATTCTTTATATACACATATCTTCATGACTGCATAAAGATTTGTTGTCTATATGAAGTAATAACAATGATTAAGACACAAGATAACAAATATTATTGCTCTGACCCTGAAGGCCTTACTCCATACTTTCTCTTGTCTGCACTTGCTAAGCCGAAAGGGATTTCCAGGAGGCCAAGAATACCCAGGCAGGTGCTGCTTGCCTCTTTCCTGTTGCCTAGCCCCTCTGACTGCCTCGTGTGGAGATGAATAAGATGAAACTGTGCTTCAAAGAGCTCTTGACCATAGTTTGTTCCTGACCTACACACACACAAACACACAATATGGAAAGAGAGCATGCAGATAAAATAACAGTAGCAGTCTTCCAGGCTTGCTTTCCCCCAGGCTTCTTAGTGGATAGCCTGATTTGGCTCTCCCTTTCACTCTGCTCAACATCTGGTCCCAGAAGGAAGCACCGAGGGAATTCTAAGGATTCAGGAAGAAAGAAGGATCATACCACATAGGGGAATTTCCTCCACTTTTTCCAGCTCTTCTTTGGGGAAAAAGGAGGAGAGCATGGATTCTGGGAGTCCAAGTGAACCTTAAACCACTTCCTGAGGAAACACAGAAATGCAGTTTCCAGAGGATAATGTGAGGGGAATTTAAATGCAGAAAATCAGGCAAAAATATTTGAAAACTGTGATTTAATTGAAAAAAAACATTATGGAGGCAGTAACTTCATAGATCTTTGCTTAAATTAAGAGATGCATAAAGAATCTTGCAAAAGGTTTAGGGCAGTTGAGATGAACTTGAGAGTGCCTATAATGCCACATGAATTTTCCAGTAGGTTGCAGTGCCAGTCGCTGTTTGGGGATGGAGTAAGATGTCCAGAGGTGTTCTGCAGATGTGAGTGAAAGACTTAATTTGTTGATAATGTGATTAAGGAAGGGGAGGTGAACAGACCATTCATTAAATCTGCAGGTTGTACTAAAACTGAGAGGTGTTGCCAACAGCAGCGAGGACAGAGTGCGAAGATATAAAAAGAAGTGAGGACAGGTTAGAAATATGGACAGGAAATCATGAAATGGGATTCAACCTGGCTGATGGAATCTGATACATCTGCTGAAACAATAATGCAAAATGCAGATATTCAGCAGGAGAAAGATGCTTGTAAAGAATGGATGTTAGAAAAGGGCCTAGTGGTGATAGTGGGCAGCAAATTGGGTATAAGTTTGCAATATGAGACAACTTAAGTTGCACCAGGGGAGGTTTAGATTGGATATTAGGGAAAATTTCTTCACAGAGAGTTCTCAGGCATAGGAACAGGCTGCCCAGGGAAGCAGTGGAATCAATGTCCCTGGAGGTGTTTAAGAAATGTATAGATGTGGTACTTAGGGACATGGTTTAGTGGCACGGTGGTGATAGGTTGACAGTTGGACTTGATGATCTTAAAGACCTCTTCCAACTTTAATGATTCGGTGATTCTGTGACAACCAACTGGCTCCCCTAGCCCAATAGTTCTGTTCTTGCTTGCATCATGTCATAGAACAGAAATGGAATAGACCTCTTTTACCGGCTGTGGTAAGGTGTAATACTGCACACAGCTTTAGACATGTCATAAAACAACAATAGATATGAATAGGTGTAGTAATTGGAAGCTCTCTTCTGGTGAAGTGAGACTGGACAATGAATTTTGAAGTATCTAATAAGAAGTCATTCTGCACGGATGGGTGAATGCTGCTGTCCTATTCAGCTTTAATTTTTGTGTTTCCATATAAGGCAAGGAAAATGAACAGTAGCTGTTGTTTAACCAAGTATCTTTGCACATTGAACATGTTCATTTCAGTTTTGTCTGGGTCAGATATTTTGATAACCAGGACATCTCTGCATCAAACTAACTGTAATAAATTGCCCCTAGCCCAAGTGGTTCACTTCATTACAAGGTGATCTGTAGTAGGATATGTTAATTTTCTTCCCTGGCATAGTGTATGAAAAAAGACTACTCAGAAGAGTAAGAAGAAAAGACCATTTTAAAACTTTTGGACATTTGCAGTTTGAGTATTTTTCAGCCAACGAGTCATAAATCACATGATATGTGTATAAATATATATTTATTTACTAATATGCATACCCAATTCTAATGTAGTCAGGTAGTGCAAGCTGATAGCTTACTCTGCAATTTGCATAGATGACTTCTCTTTTTGCTTAAATCTGCTTTCCTGGAAGAAGGCTGTCTTTGGCAGAAGCAAGAATGCATAAAATACTGTCCTTCAGAATAGCGGCTCCTGAAGTACGGTCCAGAAGGGTGAAGCAGTTGTCTACAGCCCTTCAACAAATACAGCAGTTGCTCCAGGCACGTGTGGGTGCTGCAGACCTTTGGAGTTGTATCCAGCTGGTTTTCTTTGCTTTTAGTGATTCTAGAAAGCCAGCCAGGTCCTATTTGCCTGGACCTTTTGACTAATGCTCTATTTCTTATATCCAAAAGCATGTTTGTTACCTAGAGTTAATACAAAGAGTCAGGTGAGATTCCCGGCTGCTAGACAAGCATGTCTCCCTTGCCCATGTCCTTCACAGAACAGAGAATATGTAGATATTATCCATTATAGTTTTTGATGTCACACCAACTACTGCAGAATAGAAGTGTATTGACATATTGATGAGAACAAAATGGAGAAATATGTATTTCAGTAACATTTCCATTATAGAAGGAGCCAAAAAAGATTTTTAGTTACTAATGTCATTGAAAATTCAGTTTTATTAAAATGAAATAAAGGATCTACTGCTCTCTCTTTTACTTTATAAAAGTATCTTTTAATATCAACATGGAAAGATACCTTTTTGTCGACTTTCATTAAAGTTGCCAGTACAGTTGAATGTTCTCTCTAACACTGACAATTTTTGTTACTGGTAGATGAGCCTGTCTCAAGGTTTTATAACATTTTGTGTGATAAATGACAGAAATGGAATCTCATCATGAAATAAATAACACATTTCGGAGGTTCTACTTCTATAATGGTGCTTTACCATGGGGGGGGGGGGGTTGTTTGTTTGTTTTGTTTTTTTCACCCTTACTTAGACATATTAGCAATGCACTTATTAAAACTGAGAGACTCTTCAAGTCAAGTGGCGTGGTTATATATTTATATGTACCAAGCTAAAACCATCCAAAGGACCAAAAGTCTTAAGAGAATAATCCATTATTTCCAAGCAATATTGAATGAAGCAGGAGTGGCTTGTTTTCTCAGCCAAATTAAGGGTTATATATAAATAGCTAATCCCAGAGTGAAAAGAAGAAGTTGAAATGAATATTCAGAAAACATGTACAAACTCTGATAAAGTGTTCTTTATCAGAGCACTTGTGCTACATTTGTGTTGGTCAATCTACAGAGCTAGAGTCTCCACCTCCTCTGTGCAATACACAACTTAATACCTTCTAAATTCAGCTTGTTAAAACAGGTTTTGATTTACTGTGTTCATGTAAAGTTTTCCAATTTTTAAAATACATATGCTGGTGCACACACACAGCATTTATGATCAGAACTGGACTATTCAAGTTTCCCATTTCTCATTACAACTGAAAAAGCCTAAAATTGCACATTTAGTTGAATAAAACATATAAGCCTCTTAAAAGGCTTTTTGACACTGCCATTCTGGTAGGTCATTTCTTATCAGTGGTGTTACTTCTGTGTGTATTTATTTAAATAGAGAGAGATATTTTAAAGATATTGTTCAACTACAGAAGAAAAAAATCATAAAATTAAGCTGGAATTCTGAAAGATGTTGGTAAAGTCCTCACTAGAGGAGAGAGAAAACAGCCCAAAGTTCTAAAGTGTCCATTCCCAGGGCTGTAAGTGCAGGTACTATAACTCACACTGATGGTAGCTTCAGCCTGGAAAACATGAAAATGGGAGGTCATGTGTCTGAGGTTTGGTTGTCCCAGTCTCCCAGTTCAAGAGCAGCTCATCACCAAGTTGCAGGCATGCACTGGCCAAGCTGGTGACGATGGGACTATATGCAGAAAGAAAGAATTCAGGGATAGGCTGACAGCTAGGTATCCCTCTATAGATTCATCCTGTAGGCATAGCTACATTGACTGGATTGCTTTTGGTGTTTGAGATCATTTTAACTAAGGTCAAAAAGATGAAAGCACTAACAAAGTTTGTTGCAATTCTGGGATGCTTTGGCAATCAGTGCCACAATAAAATCAATGCATGACACAAAATAAAGAGATGGTTCTTCTTATAAGAAGTTTCAACACAGTTTTGTAATCTTTTTGTAGCAACAGTTTTCAATATTTTATGAAATAAATAGCTGCTGTGATTTTTGGTAGGATTGTTGGATTTGATGTTGGATTTAGAAGACAGAGGTATCAGACAGAAACAAAACGCAGAGCAGCAAAGTAGTAGCTTTAACAGCAGATTGTGTACCTGAACTTCCCAGAACTGGTTAATGCTCTTGGTCGTGTTCCTAGCTTTTTAATAGTTTCTATCTCACTTCTGCCATTTTATGCAATGTACAGTAAATGGGTGAGAAATTAAGTAAATACCCAAGGGAGGATCAAAATCATTTATACTATGCCACAGACATTTCAAGTCTTGCAGTCTCTGAGCAACCACTTGCTGAGCTGAGTAGCTCAAAATGGTAAAGTATACTCCATAAATCAGAAATCCAAGTCAGGGTTTCTGAAAAAAACATTATTTTTGCCAATGTTTTTATTAAAAACAGTACAAAATATGTCATTTAACATAGGCCTTCTGTGGGCTTCAAGGTGTTTGAGGATTTTGATAAAACAAACTTCATTGAAATGAGCAAGCAGTCTATTTAGAAAGATGCATTCTAATCTAAGCTTTCTAATAATAATGGTAATGGTATTTATGCAAAATACTTTGTCTAAACCTAAGAATTTACTGAGTCTCTGAAACTATATGACTATCAAACTGTAATCTATTTGTTTTAAAGGATGCTAATTGTGTATGCATGTGAAGTTAGTGATCACCAGAGGCAAAGAATGGACAGGCTTGGAAATCAAACTCTGCACTTTATCTATGGAACAGATATGTAGCATATTGCTGTATAATATTATATTTCACACTGAGCCTCGAGGCCATTATCTCTGGTAATGAGGGAGACAGTGCATTCCCCACATCTCAAACTCTGATGAAGCAGCAAATTAGTGCCAGTTAAGGTGTTGGCATTTTTATGATGTGAATGCATCTGGTAGAAATGAAGCCTATGTATTAGCCTTGACTTAGGCTAGTGAATAATTGTTACGGGATAACAATTTTAGTTAATTATTCTGGACTTTTTCATTTTTTGGTAAATGTATCTAACGATAAAGTTTTTCCTACTACAAAATGCAGACACAATGTCCTGTGATTTGAATGCTAGCTGGTGTGCAGCTATTTATCTGACTGATAGAAAACATGAACTTTTACCCTGCCATAGCAAGGAAATTATGTTTATTCTGCTTAGTTTTATGCAGTGTGGCTTGTGTCTGCTAATAACTGACAGTCCAGCTACAAGCCTGTAAGAGAACGGCTACGAAATGATGAAATCAGAAATGTGATTCAAGTACCATTTTGGATGGAAAACCTAGAATTTTGAAATGCTTTGTAGTTTTAGCAGTATTGCTGCTTT
>VWZX01003665.1:339359-406859 GCA_013399015.1 Galbula dea | reverse complement strand
TTTAGTCAGTTGCAAGAGGGGGAGAAAGGGGGAAGGAGGAAGAGAAGAAAGAAGGTGGAGAAAAAAAAATTAACTCATTCAAATAAGCCAAATGATATCAGTAAGAAAAAATTCTTGTAATAAGGATAGTGTTTTAATAACCTATGCCATATCTTTTATAAGTCCCTTGCTAACGCTCCTTAGTTTAGCAGTTTTTATTCATTAGAATGGAAAATAAAAACCTCTCTTTTTAACTGTTGGCTCTTATCTAGCCTTCTCAAGCTCCATTCTGGCCGAATGCCAAATAATTCCAAAAGCATTTGAGACTAAAGGTTACAAAGGCACTGTAGTGATTTTCAATGAGATAAGAGGGAATGTTATTAAAATTTTGTGTATTGTTTAGTGGGTATAATTAATATTGGGCAGTAGTTAGCCTCAGTAACAGCAAAACTCAAGACATACTGGTTTATTTATAGTATTTGGCAATAGTATCTTGTGACATCTTTGGGTTAAAAAAAAGACCAACACCATATTCTTTGCTGTAATTGTATTGAAGTAAAGGACTTTATTTTCAGCTATGTCAGATGTGACTTTTATATACTGGTTTGGTAAACATTTTGTTTCTCTCAGTATCACAGGTTACCAGTTTACTTTATATTTCTGGACCACTTGCCAGATGGACTTGTCCTGGGTGATTGAAAAGTAGGAATATTCTAAGGTGGTGAAGCTGCTAAGACACCAGATCAAGAGCAGACTTTTGTTTAGTTTCCAAAACCTGTTAGTTCTTTCTTATGATTTGCTTTTGGAGAGTGTTCAGTCTTACAGTTCATACATAATCCAAAGTATTTCTTCACTTCTCTTTTGTTAGAAAAACTCACTGTGACTTTCACCCCCTTTGAGTAGAGATGGGAGCAATCATTTCTAGTTCTGTAAGATTTTTTCCATGCAAATTTCTGAAAAAAAAAACCCAATAAAAATTCCCACCTGTGACCTCATCCTTCAGGGCACTTAGTAGCCCAGGTGAGGCTTAAGCCCTTCCTGCTGCTGTCAGGGAGAAGGGCACTCACTCATCTTGGGGGAGCATATCAAGGCAGTGTCTGTGCCTATAATTTGAGGATAGATTTCCATCTTTTTCAATGGCATTTTTAAACTTGAGGTATTTATTTCAGAGTTGTTCAGGACTGTGCAAGGATGTGTGTATGTGGATGTGCACTACGGTTGGCAATTCTTTCACTTACAAACAAACTTGGAAACTTTCAACTTCATTTTCTTTCTGTGATTAACTAATTCAATTTTCTTTGGCCCTTAAGCCTGTCATGGATTAAGTAGGGAGATTTTTGAACCACTAGTCTTTGATCACTATGCAAAATATGCCCAGAACATAAGCATTTCAGTTGGCATCAACTATAAACAAGTTGTCAGTGGTATTTAAATGTATGACCATAAAATATTTCTGCTGGCATATCCTTACTAGTTAGCAGCTGTTACGACACTTTCCAAACATCTATTAAGTAAAAGAAGACATTTTGTAATATAGATTAATAGAAACGAGCAAGAAGATGATAGGCAAAAAAATCCTCTATTATAAAACTGCTTTTTGTTCTTAATTGGGAAAGTGTACAGACTGAATTTCAGTACGAATGTTAGACTTCAGCTGAGTTCCATAAGTTACACCGAGTGTAGCTTAACAGGTTTAATTTCAGACATAACTAACACTAATCAGATAGGGATGTTGAAAACAATTTATTCCATTTCAATGGAATTTCCATTTTACTAGCTGTAATCTCAAATATGTAAATGGTAGCCAAAGCTGGATGTGATGTTTCAGTTAAGAATTTTTTTTTTTGCCCATTGTTTCTTCTAGCATCTTCTTGCCAAATCTTCTGGAGCGCTTGTAATTTCCTCTGTACAGAGCCCAACAGGCTCATCAGCAGCAGAAGGTAAACATAATAGATGTGAGGAATTTCTGGAGATTTATGAGGTTTAACTTTCTGAAACATACACTGTGTCTGGCAATCCTAGGATGTGGCCACATGTGGACTCTGTGAATTGGGAATGTTATAAATGGGGCATCACTTAGCCCTTATTAGGAATAAAATTTGGGAACAAAAGATATGTTCCACAATAGGACTTCAGTATCATTTCTGCCCTGCAACAATATATTTTAGCTCAAAAGGATAATCACCAGGGAGGTTAAGCTTTTGTTAAAATGTCTATGAAATTTGACAAACAGATTAATACACCTATTATTTAATAAATCAAGCTCACTACCTTCAGTCACTCATATCTCTTCACATTGAAACAATCAGATCAGAGTTCATTGCACAGCAATGCAGGAATATGAAACTACTCTGAACTAAGGAGATTGGCATTATTGGGTTTTGATATCAAAAGCTTCAGAGCAGAAATGTAAAAGTACCAGCCTTATAACTGTACCATTATTCTAAACATTAATTTGTTAAATTCTGCCATCTGTTTATGAAAATGTAATTGAAAAATAACACTCTTACATCAGTTTATCGAGCTGATAGAAGAGGATACATTAGCAAAGACAGAAATATGCCATCCTAATGATCATGATAATATCACTGCATGTTAAAGTGCTCTTTTAACCTTTTTCAGTGGGCTTTGCTGATATTAATTAATCAGCTTGAATGCTGTCAACATCTCAAGCACTAGAGTGCTAGTTCCAATTCTGTGCCAGGCATTTCTCTGCATCTTTTTCTTTTATATGTTTAGCTAGAAGAGCCTGGAAGAGCATTAGCAGAACAGTAGAGAGAGGCCTCTTCTTCCTGCCCATTGTTTACCCCTAGTATTGCCTGATGGAAGAGCTCGTGTCCATCAGCCTAGGTTTTTTTCATGGCCTGTTTCATCACTGTTCTCAAGGACTTGCATAAATGAAAGATGGACTCGTTTGGAGATAAATATTGCCAAGAATATCGCTTTAACCCTCATCATCTTCCACAGTACAATAAAACAGAGAGAAAAGGTACCTTTTAGTGAGAAAAGTAGTTAAACAAAAGCTTCTGCAACTTCTGAGACAAATGACACTTGAAATGTTGCTCCTTGGTGTGTTTAAAATCTAAAAACTTTCATGGCTGCCTCATGCTTTTGTTTCCACTGTGTAATAATGCTCTGGGATGCTTTCAACTATAGCAACCTAACTGCTAATTTTAAAATGATAACCATTTATATATCACCTTTGAGCCAATAACTGATTCTAATGGGCACTCTTTCCAAGAGTTTTTGTGTATTGCTTTCCTAGCATTTCTCCCCTTTCTCTTACCCAGTGAGCATAGTGCATCTGAAGAAAGAACATTTTTATCTCCCAGCATTCATGTGCGTGTTCATAAAATGTGTGGGCACCGTAAAAGCATTCGTAGTATTTTTTGAGCTTCATTTGGAAGATTATATATTCAAAGACCAGAGTACAAAATAGCTAGATATCATTGGAAAACAACATTTAATTATTGATGAAACCAAGGCATTGATTTAGAATGAGAAGTGACTGCTTATTTACTGGAGATTTTACAGCAAAGGTATGTAATGAAATCTCCTTCCTAAGCTAACCTACATAGCAGTTTTGACTTAAAGATATTTCTTAACATTACAAATACAAACATTTTAACTCCCCTGTAAAATAGGAACACTGTCTTGAGTTTTGGAAGGTTTTGTGTGCATTTGTCATGAGCAGGTATTGTGGAAGTGGGATTACTGCCTGACAATTTCATCATGTCGGTGAAAGTAGTGTATAGGAGGTAAAGTAATACAACGACACTAATCCAGCTTTTTATAATCAGCTTCCTATGTATATAATATTTATGTTATTGTCTGTGCAGCGTTTTCTTTTCCTAGAAGCATTCCTTATCTACTAGAATTCTTGTTTGACAAATGAGATTGGATTACCAAGTCACAGCTGTATACACTGGTTGATGTATTGCTGTAGGATTGATAATTCAGAAAAGCAATGTAGTATTTGGGGGTTAATTTTCTTTTCGTAGATACAAGAATCTTCTAATGCTGCTTGCTAGATATTTTCTTCATTTTTGTTATCTAAGTATTACCAGGTTTAGACTAGTTATTTACTCAGTTAATGTAAAAAATGTTGATATGCTGTCAATATTAATGTAGATGTCAGTCCAACACTAGTCCCTAATGTATGTAAGAGCAAGTATTTTTTACCTTGATACAGAAAGGCAGCCATGTGTGAGATTTAATATACATCCTAATCTATCTTGTCATTGCACTAGCCATGGGTGATGTGCTAATGTATGGGCAACCATTTTCTTTTTCTCTTCACACAATGGAATAGATACACATGAATGACAGCCAAGTCTCCACTCTGTAATTATTTGGAGGGCAGTTAGAACATACAGAAGGAACAGAGTAGTTTTACTTATAGCCTTAAAGTTGATGGTCTTTTTTAAAAGAAAAAAAAGGAAAAGAAATCTTCCAGGGAAGAATATGGTCACAAATAATTGGAAACCTGCCTCAAAAAACCCCCAAACCCCAACAAAAACCAAAATAAAACAAAAAGAACCCCAAACCACAACAAAACCAACCAAACAAAACCAAAACCAATAAAACAAAACACAAAAAAACAACCAACAAAGCAAAGGAAAAACAAACAAACAAAAAAAAACCCACCCCAAGAAATGGCTAAACCTAAGTAAGCTTCATAACACACACAGAGTTTGGAATTTCAGTTCTGAGTCCATACACACCCAGCCAAATATTTTTATGTATTTTAATGCATTCTTTGTGCTGACATCATCATTTTGATTCGCTTTCTTGGCAAAATATATGTTTTATAACACAGAAGATTTGTCATCAAGTATTTTGAGTGAATAATCAAATAAGCTCTTTAATTAAATGTCTCTTCTACATTCATTTTCATTTTCCCTGTCTGTCTTTCTTTTTCAAATTGTGAACAATTATAGAAATATGGGATTGTGAATGTAAGTACACTCAGGGTAAGATAAGCAAGCAGAAGTTAATGTCTGTAGCATGTCTCATCTTTCTGCGTGCTGGCAAAACCAAACCCCTGAATATTGCTTTTGATATAAAAGGCATTTTGATGAGATTGCAGTTTCCTAAAAAGCGAGTCCAAAATTACATATTTCTTAACATAGCTTGAGTCAACAAATCTTTGACTTCTCATATTAATTTATAATAGAGCTTCCTTTTGTTCCTCTTTTCAAACTGTAAGGGACTGTCTTTATGCAATCAATCTGCCTTTGTGGGAGAGAAAATGAAAATGAGGCACACTGTCCAGATCATAAAGATAGGCAACTGCCTGCAATTTCAGCATTATTTTTACTACATATTTAAGGAGGGAGGGTACCTTTTCTCCCCTGTGGTTGGATGCTATTATTTGTAGGCTAAAGCTATTGCTTTCCTGGCATCTTCCAATGTTCCATTCAGAATTAAAATCACGATGCACATCTTCACTAACTCTAAATTGAGATTGGGATAATTTCAACAATGGAAACTTGAGTGTAAAGTTCTGCACACATTGCTTTATATGGAAATATCCAATTTAGGGGGAAAAAAAAGGAAAAAAAAAAAAGAAACCAAACTCGTTCTATTTTTAGAATATATGTTATAATCCCCATGCTACTTAAGTTTCCTTCTTATGAAGAATGAGTATTCTCCTTCTCTGAGGGTAGTAATAGAAGTCTAAATTGTTACCTTATGTTTTCATGGCGTAGGTTTGTGGCCACTGACAGTTATAATTTGCAATGATTATGGACATTAGCATACTTGACTGTTGCTATTATTTTTATTTCAAATCCAAAGACTTCCAATGGACTATCAGTATGAGGAGTAAATATTTTATCTTCACTGAATGCTACAAAGTTCCTATCAGGCTATAATTACAGTGATGCACCAGAACTTGTCCACAGTCAATAGGAAATACTCATTTCTGTGTTGGAGAGAATCGTGTAAATCCACAGACTGAGGCACAGTAGGTTCTTCTCTCCGTGTATCTGTTGATATAACTAGGTACCTGCTATACAACATATCATCTCAATATTTGAAGTTTCTAAAAGGAAAGAGGGGTGGTGTCAGATATTTTAATATGCAAATACCTTCTGCTCACTGAAGAGTTTACATACTGGCTACTGTGTTATTACCCATTTGAGTCAACTCAACATTTCACACAGAATCACAGAATCACAGAATACTAGGAGTTGGAATGAGAAGTAGAAACTTTGTTGAGGCCCAAGTGATGCTGAAGCAGTGTGACAGGCAGCAGATGTGCAAACTTTCAGCTTTTGCAAAGTCAATATTTTCAGAATATCCATTCCAATTAATCATCAATCTTTAATCTTTTATAATTCAAATCATAAAATCTATTGCCAGTTAAAATTTGTGTCAGGGCTTAAGTATGAATTTCTTACCTGTATATGCTATTATCTCCTCTTGTAGATTAGTGGCTATGCTGGTAGGTCCTATGAAGGCATTGAAATAAAAATATCTACAATAAATTGTTGGAAAGCCTAAGAATATTGATTTGAAATTGAGGATAAGTGCTAAGTTCTTCAGGAGGAGTAGGAAATGAGGTCTTTGCTTGAAGATAAGGTGTGTATCTGTGATTTAATTTTTTTCTCTTCTAAATGTTTAAAACCACTCATGTAGTGCACAAGACCATACAAATCAGTTCATTTAGTAATTTTGCAATGTGTCATGTTAATATATAAATACATGTGCATATGTATTTAAACAAATCTAAAAACATGCATTATTTACATGCTGTAAGAGATTTTTTTTCTGAGCCATTACAGTCTATTATGTAAATATGTATTTAAAGGGCATTTTCTTTTTTTATTTCGTTGGGGTTTTTATATTGTAGGTCAAAATGGCTAGGATCCCTTACACAGTACCTCATAATTTATTTCAATCTGTATTATAGATGCTGTTATGACATTAATCTAAATTTGCATATAAAATATGCTTCAAGAAGTTACTGTACACATAAAGATTAATAATTCACTGATTTTAAATGGAAGAGAGAACATCAAAACTGATTTGTTCACATAAGGGTAAGATTCATCCTCTCTGCAGAAGGCTAGCACAAAACCAAGGCATCATTTAAGCCTCACTTAAACCCTTAAAATGGAGCTTAAATGGGTTTCAGCTAGAGTATAGGCTTTGCTCTGGAAACTGGTGAAGTAGTAAATTTAGTTCATCAGAGAATAATGTGTTTCTAAATGGTCTCTATTTCTAGAAGTGAATTACTAGGTCTCCTAGGAACTCTCAGCTTCCAGCAGACTCCCAAATTCTACCTCATTGTTTGCAAGAGAAGTGAAATCCAGTTTTAGAAGAAACATGCAAAGTGCCTTTTTCTGTGGAGAACCCCTTCTGTTTTGGTTCACGTCTGTATCAGCAATGCAACACAGTACAGAGGTGGACGACCTGGTTCAGAGTACTTGGATGCAGCCACTATAGATTGGGGCCAACTGTTTATCCCAAATCTATATTCCAGATCATGCAAATTCAGATTCCAGCTCATAGTCTATAATTAAATATGGAATTTAGCCATTCAGTGGATCCTGAGGTGCCCTCAAGATCATTATTTTTCATAGAAACTCTGTGTTCATCTGGTTACTGGGATGAAGTTTAATGTTTGGAAATGTTGATTCTCAGTCAACAGATATGACTAAACACAGACAGAAAGAAAAAAAAAAAAAGTGGCCTCAGATTGTTCTTTACCAGCTAATACTTCTGGCTATGGGACAGTGCTGGCACCAGTAGATGGTTTTGTAATAGGAACCTGACAGCCACCAGTAGCAGATGCTAAGGGAACGAACAGAGGAACAGGTCAAGCATATAGTCATGCTTCCCTGGCATAACATCCCAGCTTCTGGCAAGTTTTCCAGACATCTAGTTTTCAGCAGACCAGGCTTAAGCTGTGAGCAGAGGAGAACAAAGAATACCTACAGAGTTTAATAATAGACGATGTCTTAGGAGGGACAGTAGGAAAAGGGAAAGTTTTTGGACTTGGACTCCAAAACCTGCTGGGAATGAGGATGTCAGGGGAAAATAAACATGTCTAGATAATTGTGAAATGGCAGAAATGTAGTTAAGCTGGATTTGTGCTGGGTGCTGGTTGTTTTAAAATACATTTATCTAATTCTTTGTTTCTAAGCAATAAGTCTTGAAATAGAACAGCTGTTTGTAGGCTATGTCCAGGCTCAGATTGCAAAAAGAGCTGCAGGGTCTAACTTGAGTCAGGCCTGTGGAACACCAGTTTATAATACACAAAATATGCAAAACATCGCAGCCTCAGAGTAGGAGCTGTGAGGAGAGGTAGGGGTACAGGAGGGAGTAGGATCCAAGAAATTCTTCCAAAGTCTACATAAATACCAGGAAACTCCAGCAGGGCAGTGTCTTATCCAAAGATGTCTTGCAGACAAGGGCTTGCATCCTCATGGAAAAACTCTTCCTTTCTGGAGTTAACCCTACTGACTGGGAAGGACATATCAGCTTCCATGTTTGAAAACTAAGGCAGAAGTGGAGTTCAGTTTACAATCATGTCAGCTTCACCTCACAGAGGTTTCAGCTAACATTTTCCAGTAGAGTCCACAACAAGTGACTGTGAGACCAAGCTCTTTGGTTAATCTGTCACTGAATCAGTGCAGTAATTGCAGCATGCGCAGCATGACACATAATGAATCCACAATCAATTGGCAGCTACCTAGCCCAGGTGGGATGCCACAGAAAAGGCCCTGTGTCCTTGCTACTGACTAGTCCTGCAGGGAAAATTGTTCTGGTCATAAGAGAGGGTTGGATTTCAATGAATCTCTTCCAAACATGATAAAAAACAAAGCTAATCTGAACAAGCCTAAATCTGGCTAATGTACTCACTGGTCACACTTAATCTTTTAATTAGAATCTACTGACTAGGCAAAATTAAGAGCCAGATGAAAGCCAGTTAACTTGTTTTGGGTTGTTGGGTATTTGGGGGGGAGGGAAGGGGGCTTGGTTGGGATTTTGTTATTGGGTCTGTTTGTTTGTTTGTTTTGTTGGGTTTTTTGCTTTTTGTTTTTGTTTTGGTTCATTGGCTGGGGTTTTTTGGGTGCTGTTGGTTTTTTTTGTTTGTTTGTTACAGCAACCTGTTGAGTGATACGTAAAATTCTAATGGGCCTTGAGAAAAAATATCCTGATGGGAACAAAAATATTTCTCCTAGATAGGCTATGCCAGGCCCACTTCAACAAGAAATGTAAAACACTATCCTGAATTAATGTGGTGCGGTCTTTAAATGCCTTGCTGAACAGAGGCCTGGGCTGTGCAGAGAGAGCTTAGACAGAAAGAAAATATTTCTCATACCCTGCCTCTGTGAGATGCCACATGACATAGGACTGAGGCAAAATGAATTCCCTTCATTTTTACCTATTTTCTTATCTTTTCTTTCTTCTATCTTAGGCAGAGCCATGGGTTGAAATGATTCTGTCCTTCTGGCTTTATACACATAGAGATAGACATATATAGATAGATGTCAGCTTCTATATCTGTAATAGAATCTCCACAATATAATTGAATATATTAATTATTAAAATTAGTTTAGAAAAGGTAATAATATTGAGCAGTTGCATGCAAATAATTCAAATATGTCCTCTGGAACATATGGATAAGAGCTCCTTATAACTCTAAAGCAAAAATACTAAATAATACACGTCATTTATGGGCAGAAATTACATTATCTATGCTCTGTGTGATAATAATTTATTCACATTCATATTCTAAATGTTTACTGGTATATTTTATGGGAAGTCATTACAGTACTTTTTTGAAAACCTCTTTTTTCATGATTATGCCTCTCATCCCTTTTGACTTTTGAGGTAAATACCAGATGTTACAATTCCCTATGGAGGGCAAATGACTTGCTAAATTTTTATAATTTTAATATACATCAAAGAATTGGTTCAACTATGTGAGCTTGAAAAACTTTTGGGGATTTTTGTTGTTGTTTGGTTTTGCTTTTTATACATAACATGAAAACATTCCAAACCAATTCTCTTTCTAGTTTGATTAAAAGAATCATATGAGCCTGAATTGAGACCTCACCACTCAACTTTTAGCCTGGAGTAATTTTTCTTTAAAAACCTGAGAAGAAGGGGGTTGGAGGGGAAGGAGGGAAAGGAAAGAAGGAGAGAGGGAAGCATCAGCAGTGGAATCGCTGATGGAACCTTAACTAGAGCATCATCAATGGTGATGCTATAGTGCAATGCTAACAAGGACTCCTGAGATAAACACAACATCAATTAAAGGCTTGCAGGTGTGTCACTAGGGTTGGATAAAAAGAGAGAATGGGAAAGGATTTGTGCCAGCAGACCTTATGGTTTTGTAGTAATTAGTAATCTGTGCAGGTGTCTATTATGACTAACTGACAATAAATCTTGGCTTCTGTTTTGAATATTGCTTTTGTTTCCCAAGTTCCATGCCTGAAGGGGGGAAAGAAAATGACTAGAAGATTAATTACTGCAATGGTTACTCCCAACAAGATAAAATGGAAAGTAGTAAACCACTGAATGAGATTAAATGTTCTTCTTATTATTTTCATATTTTATTTTGAAAACAGAAAACTGAAGGCAGTGTAGGTTGTGTGGGGGTATGTATGTAGTGATTTTTGCATAATGATGGAAAAATAAGTCTACTTTGTCAACAGCCTTTCTTTGAGTTATGTACATAAGGCAAATTATTTTTCTACTCCAGCAAAATGATGGAAAAATACCCAAACCTTCTGCATTTGTGCAGTAACCTCTAATTCTAAGCACAGTGACAAACTGTAAGTAAATTTTACGATAGAGCTCTATTTTCCTTTGCCTCTCCATCTGCTCATTTTTGACACCCCTGTCATTAACTGTCATTTTCCTTTAAATATACAGTGAAGCTGAAAGGCCAGCTCTACATCACATCATTTCAGATTAGGGGCAGTTCTTTTGAGCTGAGCACTGTTTAGGTGTCAGAAAGAAGTCTCTGACCTCTCTCGTACCACACTGCTGCGGGGCCTTAATTAGTACTGACTCCAGCCATTACTGCAAAGAGGACAAAGGCGACCACATCATTTTTCTACTTAGGAAGTTAGCGTCTGACCTAATAACTTGTCCAGGCTTGCAGGACACTGTAATGGCCACACAACGGCAGTGGGGATTATTTGTCAGATTCTTTCCTTCTCTAATGTAGGATAATCAGGGAAGTTAGCTATTGTATCCTTCAGTCTTGCAAGGGTTGTTTTAGGGTTTCACTCTGTTGATTTGTTGTGGAGAAAATGAGAGAGGAGTAGTCAGATAGTCAGAAAAATAGGGAGAGTGATAATGAAGTGCAGAGTGGTTTTTGTCCTGGCTAGAAGTATCTATTTATTTAAAATAATATCTCCTCTGATGCTATTGCGTTTAGTGGAATTTTATCAGTTATTTCATGAAGAGCAAACTCAAGTCCACAATCAAATCAGTTCTTTTTTTCTCTCTTCCCCTTCTTTCATCCCAGCCTTCCTTATCCCATCCCCCAATCTCCTAGCAGAAAGTCACTCTCACACGAGAAACATTTTACACTGCTTTTGGCACAGCATTTGTGGTGTATTTCACTAGAAATTGGACTTATTGCATCAGATGTCAGCATTATACAGTTCCACAGAATCTTCTTAATTTTCCCATGCTCCACGGAGAAAAAATAATGCCAGGCTATAACAGCTGCTTAATCTAGAACTCTCTTAATTTTATTTTTGTTTTGTAAATTAAGTAAAGCAACTGAAATCGCTCTAGAACTTGCATGGTCTTGCACCATGTTCCTTTATTATCAGCCAGTGTCACATGCTGCAGCACAGAAGCACACTTTATGCTACTGCAGCAGAAATTACTTTCACTGTAAATACATTTCACAGAGTTGGTGAGACTTGCAGCAAGCTAAGACTCTGTTGATGATCAGTTTGTCAGGGTATAGGTATAGTGTATACTTAGTATTTTTGAAAGCTGTTTAACTGTAATTGATCCACCTACTAGCTCAAGGCTTGATTTTTGTCCTCCTTCTGTAGGCAAGAACTAATTCTTCCTGTCTGCCTTACACCTCCCTCAAAACAAGATAAAAAAAAGAAAGAAAAGAAAAGAAATCTGGTTCTAATTCTGATATGCTTTTCCACACATCCCAGTCTTTGTAATTTCAGTTCAGGTTAGGATTATTTTTACAGTGCTGACTTTGAGACAGGTTGGAGTCTCAGAAATACCAAGTTGATTCATCTCTAAGGAAATCTCTTCTGAAGTGATCACACAAAGGTAATTACAGAATTATCAAAGCTGCAAAATGTTGCATAGTGTTTCTTGTGCTCAAATAGCATCTAAAGCAATTGAACACAATTCTACAAACTGAGCATGATATGCAAGAAACTAGATGAGTTTCTATAAAGAGAGCTGTGACATGATAAGACTGCTTTGGGCCAGTCCTTTCAGTCTATGACAGTGTGATCAAACATTATTTCATTTAGTCTAGGATCTGAGCTAACAGCCAATAAAGTGATATGGAATAGTCCTTTGACTACGTATCATATATTGCAATTTCCTTATTCTCTTTTACAAGCAGCATTTAGTGGTGGTCTAGTGGTTAGGATTCAGTGCTCTCACCACCAGAGCCCAGGTTCGATTCCTGGTTAGGGAAGAATCCTGCTCTGGCAGAGGGGTTGGACTAGATGATCTTTTGAGGTCCCTTCTAACCCCTGACATTCTGTGATTCCCCATATACATTGATCTTTTTTTGAGAAGCAAGGAAGTGGACTTTACCTTTCTGAGCATAAATAAGTCCAGATTCAGAAATATTCCTTTCACCAGAAAGATGCAGCACAGAAGAGGTATGTATGAAGGGACTTCCCATCTTCTGTGGATCTCTATGGCTACGTGTATTTGTTCTCCAAAACCAAGAATAGCATCTGCTGGCAGCTGTTTCAGCATTTTAGCTGATGCTTTTAGCTCTTCATTTGCTGAAGAACAATATCTGTTCTGTGATTCTATTAATAAGTTAGATTGAAATTTTAAAGGGCCATTGTCTAGCAATTTCTCCATCTTAAGGATAGGCAGCTTTATTATGGAAGCAGCATTAAATTGGAGGGCAGATTGAGAGGAACATAGTGTAAAAGCATCCCGGATGCCCTCCCACCTGTAGCAGAGCCAGTCCTAGGGGCATTGCAGGCAACCACATTCAGCAGCTGTGGATGAATGGTAAAAAGGGGGATCTTGTCTTCCTCTCTGTCATTTATTTAAGCAAGATGAAACACATTTTCAGATGGTTGGCCACTTCCCTGCCTCTCTCCAATGGTACTGAGGCAGATAAGTTGCTCTAGCAGTGGGATATGAAACTGCCTGGGCTGTAGGTGTAGAATTAGAAAACAAGGAGAGTGGTGAACTAAGTTGTATGACAGTCTTTCTCTCACCAGAGACTTCCTTTCTTTTGTGCCTTATGTGGAAGGCTAGAAGTTCTTCTGAGATAGTTGACTTTCCAAAATTCAGGACATAGATTCAGGGATAGAAAGGTTATTAGCATGTACTATGGGAAAAGGACATAAATAATTGTAGTCATATTAGTGTAAATGTATTCAGGTTTATGCAGCTGTTATTTGCGTATAGACACTAAGGGCTGCACATATGAAGAATATATATACTATTAATAAATTAATTCTTATCTGTGTATGTGTGACTGAGATTGTGATGGCTGCCTTTGAAATTTTTTTTTGTGCTGCTGGTAACTAACAGACATTTCCTAACATTCAACAAAGCTTTTTTGAAAACCTTTGTTTGAAGGGAAAAAAATCCAGAAAGAAAGAAAAATCAGAGACAAGGACTACTTAGAGAGAATGTTCAGGCTTTGACACAAACTGAGAAAAGCCTAAAAAATCAAAGTTAAAGTTGACATGATATTTTTCACTTGTGCCTCTACACCATTTTTTTGTTGGTTTTGTTTGATTTTCCCCATGTGATAAGGAGAAAGCGTCAAACCTAACTTAGAATCTTCTGACTTTTGTTGGTTTGAATCATAACCTTACTGTTGCTAAGACCAACCTTTTTGGCCTGTGAATAATAAGTTTTTGTCATGATGATGTAGTTACAAGAATCAGATAGTTTTAAAGCATATTTGACCATCCTTTTTACTTACTTTTAATCAACTTGTTCTTCTGAACAAGGTATGGAATTGATAGCTGTTATTGATTGCTTGTAGCATTACCTAATCTTCACTAAATGTAGGAAGCTTTTCAGATTTGGAAAGGTGGCAGAAAATGTCTAGTAATGATGCTGCTGGGAATTGAAGCTCAATACTGTGGTCAGTATAAAAGTGATATAGCTATAAGAGGTATTTTATTACAAGCCCATTGTTTTTTACTAAATGCTCAAGCTGGTGTAATTTACAGAGATTTTGAACTTGCATATGTATTTATCTGCTGCTTCAGTATTTCACTTGTTCCAATTTACATCAAGAAAAAAAAATTATTAATGATAGTGTGCTGGAACTTTGGAAAACTGCAGAATGCAAAGAGTACAGTACTGGAATAATGTAGAAAAGAGGTGGCACTTATGCTTTCAATACAAAGGGAAAATGTAAGAAATCATTACTAAAACAGATATAAACGTGACCTTCACTGTGGTTCAGTAATTATCCTAGTCCACAGTATGGTGTTTGTATCATGATTTCCCTTATTTCCTCTTTGTTTTCATTTTTATCTGGGTACTTCACTGGTGAGTAATAGCTAAAGGGAACCCATTATGCAAGTCGAGCATTCAGTTTGCAAGTGAATTTGCTTGTAGCTATTGCCACATTTGAACCTCACTAATGTATGTAAATTAAAAACTCTGGTATTCGGATCGCTCCTGTTTGAAATAAAAACAGAATCTGATCATTACAATCTGCAAGCCAGGTATTATCACTGGACTAGTGAGCCGCTGATGATAAATTGTACTGAATAGCTTGTGGATAGAATATTTTATCTCAGTTCTCTATCACACGGCACTGCATAAAATAAGAATGATTCATCAAGCATGAGAGCTGGTGGTTTATGAAATTCATTGCTCACGGCAAGTGTATTTTTTAAAATTCAAAAGACAAAGCAACTCACAAGGGTTATTTAGTAATCAGTGTGAATTACTTCTAGGTATAAGCCTTAGTGGAAAAAAATTAAAAATACATTTGCTGTACAGGAAGCGTTATTGCTGTAGGTGCTATAATTTAACTGCTTCTCATCTCTAGCTTTTTTGTGTGTGTGACCATTTTGGATTTCAGTCCTCCTCCCTTTTATTTTTAAAAGTGGAACTGCATAATCAGTTGTAACAGGATTATTACATTGAACAAGTCTGTTCTATGCTCTCAGCAGAAACATCTTTAGGGGCTTGTACACCTTAGGCTGCAGTGGATATTTTGTTTATTCAGAAAGACATGTAAAAGGAGAAGAGCAATATAAAGTCATCTTTTTTCCTTCAGATTTACAGTAAGAATGTTTCATTTCTTCTTGTGTATTGATGTCCCAAGGCAATGTTCCAAATGAAAAGATAATAACTTATGAAGAAGTGTCAAAAACTAATTAAGTTTTGTAACTTGTTTTTCCTTCACATAAAGTATATTTTTCATCACACTGTCTAGTCACATGCTGGGATTCTTGCTAACATCATCACATGCCAGTCACACCAAGTCTCAGTGGTTCTTCTCCTCCTGTCATTATTTTCAGCATCAATTAATTTTTTTCTGACCTCGCCTTTAGAAAATGTAGCAGTGAATTATCAGTGCATGCTTCGCACAGTCTATTTGGAAGACATTAGGCCACTGTGTGTATTTGAAAATGGAGTAGGCCAAACATTATATTTTCTCACCTGCAGGGTTGCCTAGTAACCTGAATTAAGGATTTTTCACCAAGCCTTCAAGACAAATAGAAAAACTGTAAAGCAGGTTGACCCAGGTGGGAGAGTCAGACCCACGGATGTAGATTAGCATTTTGAGTGGGGAAATAGAAAATGCAGCTCCTCATTAACATTTAGTGTGGAAATAGTGTTTGTAATTAAAGCAGCCTGTTTTCTCAGCTAGAGAAAACAATGTGATGCATCACATTTCACCGTTGCTAAATTTGTGTTATGAAAGGCACTTTGTTTTACTTTCTGACATATTATTTGCTTGTGAACTGTCAGCATTGAACAATCCTTGAAGGGATTGAGGCAGTGTCTTTAAAACATATGTCTTTGGTGGTGTTCTTGCTAAAAGCATGCGTGCATACTTGCTTGCCTGTGCTGGGTAGCGATTCACATAGATATGTTCAGCTTTTGTTTAATCACTTCAAGGAACTAAATTCCTTGTTTAATGTATTGCTATTGAAAAGAAAGATTAGTGTACTTTAGAGGTGGGGGTCATTCTTTGTAACACTATTACAGCTTTGTCCTTGACATGCAAGATTCCTCCAGAAAAGGGAGAGAAAGGGGGGAGCTGGAAATTCTGCCTCAAAGGTACAAGCAAAGAAGTAGCACAATTAGGATGTTGGCACATAGTGACAGTCCTCTGCAAATGATGGTGTCAGGCCACTGAGGGGCCGAGGGTGGCAGGAGTGACATTCAACCTAGCAAGATGGAAATAAATGCCCTGTTTGATAAAAGAAAACAGACAATTTATGTATACCCTGAAGAGTTAACAGCTAGTGAGCCATTCCTATGGGTCAAGTGCTGCATTTGCATTTTGATGGGATGTTATCAAGTAATTAATGCACCAGTCAGGATTTATTACCTCAGGAGTGAACTGAAAGGTTCATTACAAAATCGGTTTCACTTGAAGATAGGCATTTCCTCAGAGTTAGCTTTTGACATGTTGTTCCTAGCTCTCTCTGCCTGTGGCAGCAATGGTAGAAGGCCAGTGAGGTGAAATTCATTGCTTAATAAGGGCATTCACTTTGGGTATTCTTGTGATAATAAATGTATACATCAAGGCCGCACTGCCTTGTCAGTTTAATTGCTTCTTGTGCTCCTTAACAAGCCAATCTTAATCAGTCTGGACCATGTTATGAATAATTTAGGGATCAGCAGACTTCACGCTTAATAAGATGTACTAGATTATAAAACTTAAGTGCACTGTTTATAGAAAGCATGCAAAACACTTGAAGTTTTCATTAGCAGCATGGGGAGAAAAAAAAAACCACAACAAAACAAACAAAAACCCCCCAAACAAACAAACCACACACAAAAAACCCCAAACAAACAAACAAACAAAGAACACCCACATCCAAACCAACCCAACCCCAAATCTTGCAGTGAGTTATTCTAACATTTGCAGTTTGTGAGCAACAGCTGTGTTTCTGAGTGCTGTAACCCCGCTCCACTTTTGCTGAAGGCCCATGGTTCAGGCTTTCTATCCCCCTAAGCCTCCCTCGGACATAATGGGAAATTTGAGTAGACCATGAGATTAAAGCTCAGAATCGATGGCCAACCAGCAATTGTCATTTTAGAAAACATTCTTTTATCTTTTTAAATGCAAAACAGAACGTATTTTAAAACATTTTCTGATGGACAAAATGACCTTTGTGTAGGTGGTGGCTGACAGGCTATGTGGATTTTAAAGCAATTATTTAGATTTGAGGTTGGGCTGCCAAACCTGTACCAGCCATAAGATTTTAAAATGTTTTTTCTTTGTTTAATAATACAGGCAAAATGTAGGCTAGAGTGTAAATCATTCTTACATAAAATATGAATTATTAAAGTAAACTACTTTTTTTTTTTTAAGGTAATACAGAAATACATTTAAAAAATAACAGAAATAGTTTCCAATCTCTCTGAGCCTAATATGATTTCTCCATTTAGTAAGTATTGTTTGATTGAAAAGGAACATTGAACCTTTTTGTTTTAAAATAATTATTTGTCCTCCATTTTACCTCAACATTTGCAGGATGTAAGTCGTCCACGGCGTAATGCATCATTCAGTTTATGACATCTAATACAGGCCTACTGCAAGCATTAGAACCAGGTGCTTCAGCAATTTACCTTTCTGCCTGTAGCTGCTTCTGCTTGTTCTCTTGAAGCCTACATAGGAAAAACAAAACCCAAAGCAAACAACAAAAACCCACAGCATTTTTTGCTATTTCCTTTTTTATTCCTTTCTGTTTAAGCCTCGACACATGCTGACAGCTCTACGGTATCATTTGATGTCTATGTAAACAATAGCTGCATGTATTTCTGAACACACAGCATATTTATTAGTATAAATAGAGATGTAATTAAAGGCCGTGCTTTCAGTCATTATATAATGTATTAAAATAATGTTATTGTTCAAATACCTTGATGAATCCGGAAGATAGGTAGCAGTAAATGAAAAACAACTTCAAACCTATTTCCCAACCTATAGCTGGACTATCACACTCCTTTGTTCTTGTGCAGGTTAATAGAGATTGAGGAGATGGGCAGAGGAAAAGCAGTGCAATTTTCTGCTATTTAAGCTTGGCGAAATGGCACTCTTCAGGAAGCAGCAAAAAGTATGAAAGCGTAATAGGCATTTTAAAAGTAGAAGTCCATATAGCTGCTTGAGGGATCCTCAGATTTAGGCATGCATAGAATCACGAATGAGATAATCAGCATTGTGAAATTGAAACCTGTCTGCTGCCTGCTGCTGTTCTTCCCTCTTTCAGTGGAGTGATTTGTAACACTCATCTTCTTCAGGCAAGGCAGCCTTCAAGATTATCCAGAACTGTCAATAGTAATTGCCAAAGTATTTTATTACCTACAGAAAATCAAAGGAATTTTATAACCAACAGTTATCAAGTTTCAATACACGGTATAAAAAGAGCAATTTTACTTGGAATACAATCGTGTTTGGCTTGCTTTAATGTTCTTGAGACAATTCCTGTGCAACCAACTACAACATTCACTGTATTTAAAGCTGGAGGCAAGAATATGCATGCGTACTTGTCGTTTAAAAAAATTACATAATGCTTACAAGCTTCTGCGAGCATTTTTTAATTGCCATACAGACTATGCCTTAGCTAATTACTTCTAAAAAGAATGAGATTTCTGTAAAACTTGAGATGACAGTTTGAAATCCTGACAGGAGATACAAGTTAAACTGGGGCATTCTCTGTCTTGAAGTAAATAAAGCGCCTGGAAATTAGCAAAATATGACACGTTATGAAGCCTGAGAGCATTAATGTTGCAACTCTTACGATAGTCTGAATATCATTGCTATGGGAAGTTCACTTGTGGTTGTCAGCTTGCAACTCTTATGATAGTTTGAATATCATTGCTATGGGAAGTTCACTTGTGGTTGTCAGCCATTCCTTTAATACAATGCTGTTGTGCTGCAGGGTCACCCAGGATTTAAAGCTTTTCTTATACTTGGGTTCTTACTCAGGCTATGAGGATTGCATCTTCTGTCTGACAGTGTTTCTCTGAGACGTGCACCTCACTTTTCTTCCCTGCTACCCAGAAAGAGGAAGGTGTGGGACTGTCGAGACGCTTGGTGGGAGAAAATTCTGTTTCTATTTTTGACAGTGTAATTTATAATGTCAAGACTGCAGTGACACAACTATCTGTATGGGTTATTTTAAAAACAAATGCACACATTTACTTGTGAAAAATTAATTGGCCTGTGGAAATGCCTCTATTTAAGCTCCAAACCAGATGGATGCTCTTGTATTTGAGACATGTGTGCAGGATTTTATTCACGACACCAAAAAGCAGGTACCATTCCCACTGAAAGGCTGTGCTGAAAGAAGCCATGAAAAAATTTTATACTATTACAACCATGAAGCCATGATTATAGCATAAAAGACATCTCTCCTTTCAACTGTGAACCTCCTTCTCTTTTTACATAAGCTTTTGTTTAAAAAAAACAAACCCCCCACAACAACCCACCCACCCCCACCCCCCGTTAATTAAATTATTAAATGTTGTCAAAAGGGTAAAGTACTTCACCAAGAACCTCCTTCATATACTGCAATATATGAAAAATTTAGCAAAAAATGGTAATTAGGGGAGAGGTTATTTATATACTATTAAAATGCTGATGTTGTAATTATCAGAGAGTTATTCAATTATGCTGGGTAATAGACATTTTTAATATAAGGAAGATGACTAGCCTGCTGGAAATTTGCTAATATGACCAACTTATACTGCATCTGGTTTTTTTTTTTTCACTCTTATCATTTCTACTAGTTTATTTGCACTGTTCATTGTGTGAAACATGCATTGATGCATTATTTCATCTGGTACTTCTTTATGGATTACAGATGTGTATTTTAGATATATATCAATGAGAATTCTGCAGATGTTTAAGCTTATCAGAAGAAATTGAATTGATTTGGTCATTTTAGTTAGGTCTATGTTGCCTCACTTGCACATCCTGAAAGGAGGAACTTTCAGGGCTAACACTGAGTTAGTACAATAACATAATTACCTTTTCTGTTTACTTTGAGGTGTCAGTTTGAGCTGAATAATGACAGGATGAGATGATATTTGCATTTTCCTGAGCCCAGAACTTGGTATTTAAACTAGATAAAGTGTGAATGCTATTCCGTTTAGCCTCCGGTTGTCTTAGTAGAATGTTGTCCCATTGATAAATCAGGAACTGGCAAAAGCCAATAACTAAGTGTCTAGCATGGGCATTTTGTCACTCAAGTAGGAAAATTAAAAACATTGCTTTTTTTGTTTGATTCATTTTATTTTAGATTTTGCCACTTGGGTTGTGTATTTACTCTTAACATTTTAGAAGTCTCATTAATTTGTTCACTAAAAGGAAGGAATATAAACACTATGGAGGAAATGTATGCCACATTTCTGATACTGCTTAGCTCAAGAAATGACTAGTGATCATTTTTTTCATCAGATGTATGATCTTGGAGACTGTCATGATGTAATAGTAATATGGTCATGTGGCTGCAGTAACATTTTCTCTGATCCTAGGTGGATTGGAATATTGGCAATCAAAGATTCAAAGCATAGGAATAATATAATCTGTCTATAAATAGCTGTACTGCAACTCATATTAATCTACAATGTCTAGTAAATCTTTCTTAAATGTTCTTTTTCCTTCAAGAATTCCAGAAAGCAAGTTGTTGGAAGTTTTGAAACACAAGGGAAATGCAGAACAGGATATATATTGACCCTAGTTCAGATATATCTTTTTGTTAGAACACAGAGCCTGACAGTGCCCTTAGTCAAATCCAGTTTAGCAGGAGCACATCTCTGTTAAGTGTAGTGGAGTTAGTCTTAGTTTTCATCCAGTTTGAAGGAGAAAACCATAATTGTCTCTCATTGCTATTGAGAAATAAATTACATTTCTTTCCTAAATCTTTGTTTGTTTAAACACTGCACTGTTGTATTTAATATTGGATTAGGTAGGGTAAGAGTTGCTGAGAAATTGCATAGCTGTATTTTTACAGAGCTATACCTGATTCTCACCTCCTGTAGTGTGAGCAGTGGTAAGTGAACTGTTTCTGTGTTGTTCAGTCACTCTGTCAGATCGAAACTCAGCTCAATAGCATTAAACTAGCTCCCATTTGAAAGATTTGTCTTACAAAACCCTGAAAACTGCTCTGAACATGCATACATTGATTTTGTGGCTGGAATCTCCTGAGCTTTGATGAAAAGGAGACTCCACATGCAGGTGAAAGAGGGTTTACCTCTTCAATATTAAAAAGAGAAGATTAAGGATTTTTGTCAGCTAAGGCTGAACTAATCAGTGGCATGCAAGGGTAAGAGAGTTGGTCTCGCACCTATAGTACGATAATGTTATTTTCTTTAGTTGAATAACAAGTTCAGATTTCTCCAATAGCTTCTTCTGAGTAGCTGTCTACCATTATTCCCATTTGCACAGCTAATTGAATGTCCTGGGGTGCAGGAGTAAAGGTTTTTATTTTAGCAGCAGAGAGAGAGGTATTTGTCATAATGTTCTTTGTGGGAAATTTGCTTAAATTTTATCCTGGAAAAGATGCAGCTGTTATATCAATTCACAGAAGAATATATGTATGATACTATACTAAATGTTGAGCAGTTTAGTATTCACAGAGGAGATAAGGCATTTTTTTGTAATCAGGAGTTTAGTTCCATTCCATTTGGTTCTATTAAAGCATTAAAAAAAAAAAAAAGGAGATGAGTGATTGTCACAAACTTTTGTGTTTCACTCAAAAGAATAATAAATGTTCATTTAGGTTTGTAAGCTGGAAAACACTTTTTGGTTTTTTTTGGTCCTGGTTACATATGTCTTCTGCACTGCACTTGTGGTTATCATAGCACATACAACTATGTGAGTTATTGTGGAAGAAAAGTAGGGTATCCTTAGCAGGCACATCTTATCACTGAGAATGTCACCACAATATAATGCACAACATCCTAAGGAAAACAACAGTTTTTCACCTTCTACTGTCCAATCTGGCTTTCTCTTGTATTCACATATGAAAATTCAGGTGGCACAAATATTGTTTGGAATTGTGGCACAGGTAAGGCTTTGGGAGATGTAGAAGGAGAAGGCAGAAATTCTTTAAATTAACTAGCTATGCTATAAGATATCATAGCATGTTACAAATATATCTAAACTCAAGTCTTATCAGCCATGTTTTTGATCTGTAGTGAGAAATACAATAACAAAAATGAAATTAATGCTACAGAGATAGATAAATCTAGATAAGAGATTTTCAGAAATTGGATAATATCTATTTTCTGTCATTATAAGAATCATTCAGTTTGCCTCTTAGGCATATGTTGGTTGCATTCTTGCACAGCATGGTTCTTCTTCAGCAGTTCTGCTCCCCTGCAATTATTAAACTGAGGTCACACTCCAGAAACATATGGAAGTCCAAAAAAAAAGAGGGTAGCTTCTTAACCACATCTAATAGTATTTAAACTAGTGATGGCTGATCTGGAAAACTAATTGACGGTGATAACTTAGCTTTACTTCAGTCTGAACATAGAGCATAGAGGACAAGAAAAACAAGCTCTGGAGTGACACATGGGACTAGAGGATTATTTGTCTAACTTAGTGCAACTGCGAATAATCTTCAAATCCCGCTGTAAAAATAATGGGCAAATACTGCTTAGTAAATCTGAGTTAAAACTCAAAACTATTTAAAGGTCACTTATATTCTTCAAAGTATTTAGTGCTTTTATTGCCAGAGAAATATTTATTTTGCTACAACATTTCCAGTTTGCTTCACTTAAGAGACTCTCAGTAGCACACCTATAGCAATTCTGAACTGAGAAAGTCAAAAGCAGTAATGATGAATTTAAGCCAGTTGTGATTTAGAAGAAGGTTGCTGGCATTTTAGAACTACATTATTCTATTGGAATTCATTTCATACTGTAATTCTGTTATACCAGGAGATGTTAGTCACAAGGTAGAAGTTGAACCAGTAGGTGATTTCGTTGTTTTTTTGTTTTGGTTTGGTTTTTTATCTAAGATAATCCATAAAGATGCCTCTTCACCTCTTTGATGTGATAAGGAAGTGTTAAATCAAAGCGAAACCTTATTCTATGTCTTGGGACAGAATACTTCTTAAGTCAACTGTTACTGTTCCTGAGTGTTTTAGACAGTGAACCATGCATCTCTCTCTGCACATCAGAGAAGATTGTAGCAGTCATCCTCTGCCACCTGCTATCACTTAATTAGTATAATCATCTAATTTCCAGTTGGAAATAATGGCATCATGCACTTTTTAGTAATTGTAACCATCATAATATATTCCAAATTATGTTACACTAACATTATGTGATTTAGACATTTTAGGAGGGGGTATTTGCTTTGCATTTACACACCAGTGTTTCTGGTCTTGACTCCCACCCAGCAGCAAAAGGCCATAACCAATTTTCTGTGTTATTATGATTCTAAAGATATCACTGATTCGTATCATAACTCTACAAATGAGCCTTTGGTAAGTATGATTTAACCTTTAGTGGACAGAGAAAAGAATAAATAACAGAAGCAGCAGCTCATCATACTATAAAAAGCACCCAGGTTTCACAGCATTTGATCTGGTTCATTAGCAGAATCTAATTTAAAACAAAAATGTCGGTGATCACATATGCAAGTTGGCTTTTATATACATTCTGTCTGGGAATCTCAGCTTAAGTAATCACCTTAGTCGATCAGAACAGGTCCTAACATTTAAACATTTTTATATTGCAGCATTTTGTTTGGTTTTGCCTCCTGGAGATTACATCACAGCAAATAAATAGGTAATAAGTGGGTCAGTTTGGGGCAGCTTCATTTCACTGGACAGTTCTGGGCTATGAGGCTTCAAACACAGAAAGAGAGAGAAAAAGAGAAAGAAATAAGCAATGACATGAAGGGACAGAGGCAAACCTGAGCTACCGTCAGAGTTAACCCTCCCCCATTCCCACTGATACTGGCTAGCTAAGCAAAGCACTGCCACATATATATCAGGCAAGGTTATTACCACTCTGCTCTGTAAACATGCTATGCCTCCTGGACATCTTCTATTTTTATTTCATTTTTGTGTTATATCTTATATGTAAATCTAGGCTGGCAAGAGTGAGAAGGCATTCATAGCATTGGGCCAAATTCATTCCAGGTGCAGTTCCAGGTCCATTGACTTCAATGAAATTACACCTGGGATGAATTTGGGCTATATTAACTATAGAGATTACATGTCCAGCTTCCTTAGTATACTAAAATACCCAGAATACATATAAATAATGAAGTATGTAATTACAGTCCTGGGTTTAATTTGTGTTCCTACACGTGCTGATGCTTTTGCACATGTTTATAGTTATAGCTATGCTATTGTAGAATACTTTTGTTTAGTATAAATATATTTGAGTTTTTCTCTAAAACAAAGATACAGGCTTAATGTTTGCTTTCAAACAACTCAGTAGGTCTTTCAAAATACATATGATGGCCAATTCCATAATTACACTTAAATTATATTGGCCTTAAATATCATACGTGTACGTATATGAAGATATGCAGGGCACCGCGACACCGCCACTTAAAAACACTGAGCTTACGTTCTTATTGATTATATGTTAATCAATGCACACAAATAGGAGCCAATAGACCCATTACTTATCGATATTAAAGATTTCATTCATTTATCCGTTTCCTGTTCCAAACAGCACATAACAGGTCAGTTGACAAGAATTTGGTCCTGCCCAGATCCAAAAACTAGGCAGTATTTCAATGGCTCTTCCTTCATCAGGAGACATAAAAAGCATAAGGAGGACTTACCTCTGCATACACCTTCCAATTCTTTTCACTTCCCCTGTATCATTTCGTACATTCCTGCACCTTGCAGTATTACACCACGCTGTGAAGACCTGGTAAGCGAGTTAAAGTCAGATGACGCTAACGAATCCCAGCGCAAATGACTGAATCAATAGGAAACCAGCCACTGCTGTTTAAGTGTATCGATAAATGTACCTTTATTTTCTCTTGAATGGATAAGTGTCGCAGTTAAGAGTCCTATGGATCTCTTAATTGAAAGTTAATTTTAAATCAATAAAGAGAGTCATTTAAATATTGATCAGTCCTTTCTACACGAATTGTTAGCTGATTTTCTTTTTCTTTTTTTTTTTTTTGAAACAACTTTGTTTAAATGCAATCAATAGCCCACAATCAGTGTGTTCCATAAAAAATTGACAGATGTTCCCAAAATGCCTGCTAGGCATAATCTTATCTGTTTATATATGTGACATAGAGATTTCAGTCCTTTTTGAATATACCTAATATCTACGACAAAAACATGCTGTCCTTACATACCAAACTGCACTATTAAAACACATTCTTCCCCTTGTTTTTCATTAGGGTGGTTTAAAATTAAAAAGGAAGGTATCTTGGATTTCCTTTGATTGTACAAGTGATATTCCTATTGTTTTATTAATGCAGGCAGACTGTAAAAGAAGAATGTGTTTGTTTTGCACACAGGGAAAAGAGATGTAAGCACTGATTTGAAGCACATGTACTCTAGAATTTGTGTGTCATCATCCATCAGACATTACTATATGCAAAATGATACTTAGCTTTTAATTAGGTAGACATTTCTGTGTCACAGTATGTATGCACGTTGAATAGTTACCAATTTTGATTTTATTTCTTGGGTATCATCTCTCTTTCTCCACAGCAGCACATGGCCACACTTTAGTTTGTTTCTCTTTGACAAAGCACACAGTTAAAAGGATCCAAATTTCATTTCATAAGACTCATTGAGATTAATCTTAAACTTAGCTGTATGTGGTTTTCAACATTTCAGCAAACATGACACTCTTCTAACCTGCCTTCCCACAGCATTTTTGGTAATTTGCCCACAGCTGCCTGTTACAACTTAGTTTGTCACACCTAGTGGTGAAGTCAGACTGGACATTTCTGTACAAGCAATGTGAATTGCATTTTTCTTCTCCACTGCCTAATTAATTATAAAGTCATACTTTGATGTACACAGCCTTGAAGTCCTGAAGTTGTCCTTCATTATTATTTTCCTTATTTTCCAATTTTTAAATCCAGTGCCTTTTAAAGATTTGGACTTCTAAGCAATTAAGCCCTTTTTGAAGTAGAAGAAGACAAAGTTAATTGTAAAAAAATCACATAATTATGTATAAAATGTTGTCCAAAGTAACTTTTTTCATTTCAGTGATCTGACTTAAATATAAAACAAAATGGGCTGACAATTATTTTGACTGACATTTGACTGAAAAATATTACTGTATTTATATTTCCTTTGTAAGTGTCAAACTAAAAAAATAAGTTCCATGATTAAAACTGTTTATGAAACATAGTAATTTAATGCAGAAAATAGTAAGCAAATTATCTTTTTTTTTTTTTTCCAAGAGTACTCTCTAAGGGAATAGGAATTTCTTTGGAAGAAAACAAAAATAAAATTTGTCATACAGTATAATATACTCTTTTTTTTTACTATTAATACAAATACTTTCTGCTGTTCTGAAAAGCCACTATTTCTAAATCCAGCACTATTACCCCGCTCATGCAACTTTTCAAGCCTATTTTGTTCCCTTTTCTGTCAGAAAAATTAGTAAGAATTAATATAAAAATATGAAAAGGGAAAATTAAGAAGAAACCAGCCAGGTATCACTGGTTCATATGCATATGGGTTCAGCATGTGAGGATGCTGTTACGAGGATCAGCCTTAAGATGAGACTGATAGATCTTATTTATCTGATAGAGTTGACCAGGGAAATAGAGCTACAGCTGGTTACTTCATTAGGTCCTCTCATTGATTGAACCCTGCTGAAGTGATGCAGCAGGCTCCTGAGATAACTGCTGGTAATAGAACAAAATGAATTCTTATCACAGAGATTGGAAAGGCCATTAACCCTGGCCTCCAATGCTTTGCAGAGGTCACAGACAGGAAGCCAAGCGGTGACTGGGAAAACTATTTTCTGTCTAACTACAGGTCATCTTAGAGGGGGTGGGTGACTTTTTTACCCTTCGGCTTCTGTACAGATGAAACTGTTACACTGACAGATGTTAATAATCAGCTGTAAATAAATATTGGAAGCAGAAGAAGAAAAATGAGAAAGCACAAGAATTTATTTCAATAAATATTTAATAAAAGAGCAATTGTTACTGTGATATTTACTACCAGTTCTGCTGTGTAGTTTTGCCTAATACTTTTCCATATAAATTGGAAAGAGAAATACAGAGTGGCACTTAAAAAAAGGAAATTTTATGTGGCTTCATATAAAAATATCTTTCCTTCCTTCCTTCAAAGATGAGGGTTATAATTGCCTGCTTCCTGACTGCTTCCCTTATTCAGCAAGCCTATCACCAGTTCATCTGTGAATTAGTGCAGGGCACTGTTTGCCTTTCACCTGGTTGAGAAGGGTATATATCTAAGTAACAGACCTATAATTTACATTTAATGCAACCTTTCAATTGACCACGAGCCCACAACCTAAGCCCCCATCTCACAGCTGAGGACTTTCCCACATTTGTCAAGGCAGTGCCACTCCACCATCAGCCAGGAGAAACCATCCATTTAAAGCCTGGAGCTGCACATGACAATTTTCCTACTCCTTGTGAGAAATCCAGTCATGGAGGTAATTTTTTTGTGTTACTTGTTTGACTCTTGCTTTGAGCAGCAATGTCTTATTATAAACATGGATTAAAAAGATATAGTGGGATGCATCTTACAAAATAAAATTGCACATTTTCCTTTTATTACTGACATATGTAAGGCAATGCAGAGAGAGATGTGTTGTAGGTTGTTTTTAGCAGTATGTTGGTGGCTTCTATCCTTGTGATTGTGATTTAATTTCAATGTCTGTGGTCATGTGGTATTCTCTGCTGGAGCCAATCTTTCACAAGAGGCAAGCTCATTTAAATGTAAATGGGGTCCTGTGGATGGAAAAAACTACATACTTCATGTCTTCAGTGACCCACCCAAGCATTGGGTTTGGTCTTCCCTGCATAAATAATAAGAAGAAGGTATGCTGTCATTGCCTTGCTTGAAACACCAGAAGTGGTTTGGCATAGCAAAAAACCCCAGGCACTAAAAGGAGATTGGTTTGGATAAACTCAACAGTTCAGATCCCCATCCTGATTAAACAGGGAAGAAAAAAATTAAAAGGAAACATAAAATAAGAGAGAAAGTTATGGAGTTATTTTGAGGGCTCAGTCTAAGAACACACCATACCTAAAAATACTCTGAAGTAGCAGAAAACTTGTCATTTTGTTAACCTAAATGGATTTTTGCTCTTAATTGTTTGTTGTAATTTGCAAGACTGGGGTAAGAATGTGGTATAGTGGTAATATAGTTAACATTAATTTAGCAGAAAAAAGGCAAACCTACATTTTTTTTTTTAAGTAGTTACCTTCCCTTCCACTAAAACATGGAAATATGTTACATAACTCTAAATCATGTGTGGCTTTTTTCAATGTGTTATTAAATTAGATCAAGTAGAAAGTTTTTTCTTTCTTACTGATGTATGTAAGGAGATATGAATGATTGAGTACCTTCTTTTTACCAAAATCTTTGTGGCATATATGTATTTTCACCCTGCTGAACTCACGTGTTGTCTTCTCATAGAAATACTCCAGGTGTATTTCAACAGAACTGAAAAATCTCCCTTAGAAATTTCCTTTCCCACCCAGCAAAATCATAAACAGCTTTTCATCTCTGCAGATGACTAGATAGATTTTCCAAATTATTTCATTAAACACACAATTTTATTTATCTCATTTATTAAGAACGTTATGTTCTGTGGCAGATGTTTCAGAGCATGACACACGGGCCTGGAATCTCAGTGTATACCTTTGGTGAAACTCACTTATGAAACATCCAAACTTCCAGTTAGTTGTGCTCTGTACTAGCAACATAGCAGAATTTTGACTTTGTTCCAGAGTGTGTAATAAAGGGCTGGTATTTACTGTTTTCAGAGGTTTCTCAAGAATAGGTGATAAGCTTTTCTCTTATTTTTATAAAGTAGCATTAGTTCAAGATGGGCTAGATTTAAGCAGCACAAGATTTGCTATCCAGGGTAAGAAACAGGATATTAGTGTTTATGTTACTCAACTATATTAGGTGTAGGTGTGAATCAAATAATTTTATCCTCATGGCTTCAAAAGTTAAAATGTTCATCTGTTGGTCCCTTTTCCTTTATTTCATTGAGCTGGTTAAGTAACAATAACCAAAGCTGTATGTTTAGTTTTCATAAAGATTCCAGTGAAATAAATGCATTATAGGTACATAGTGGCTGAGCTAATGCATTTTGCTATCTGACATATTATTCACTGTTGGGGGATATACGTGGTGCGCTAGTCTTCATTATTCAGTTACATTCTGTACAGACTGATTTTCACAGAACCTCTTAAGTCTTCTGGATATATTTGCTGACAATGTCATATTGTTAGACTCTTTTAATGAAAAAAAAAAAAAATTGAGCTCAAATACTGCCATGACAATTCAGAGCTAGAGGTGCTTCCAGCCTTCTTCTATCAGAAATCTTGGCAGCACACATGATATCTGAAAAGCAATGTTACTGGTTGAAAAGTGGACAACATGTGAGGGGTTTTTTGGTTTAGAATGTGTAAAATTATTTTCACAACTTCTTTTTGTTTACCCTTGTGATCTGCAAGACTAATAAAAATACTGGAGACACAAGTCCACCTCCTAACTCACCAGTCTAAAGCAACACATAAGAAAGTGGTGCAAATATCAAGCACTTCATGGGAGAGAGCAAATATTTTACAATTGAAGGCACATTTGCAAAAGTAGCATAGCAATTGTGATACAGAAAATCATCTAAAGATCATTGGTAGCCTAAAAGCCAATACTGTATTTTAGGAAAAGGTTAGGTTTCTTACATAATGATAAGCTATGATGGTGAAAGAGAGTATCACCACACTGATTAATTTTAAGGCAAGCTAGAATTGGAAGGGTCTTTGAATAATGCCTTTAGAAATAAGGATCTCTTGGTTAATTTGTGTTATATTAAATTGATATGGATTTATCAAAACAATTAATATAGTTCTATCAAAACAGCAGTATACCATTTAATGGATATCATGAAAATTATGAGTATCCTTAATATAATAACTTTTTTTTTAGTAGAAAAGTGATGGGATCCCCTTTTGGTAGTGATTGAAAATCCACTTAAAAATTGGCAAACAAATACATATTCAGCCCTTGCTCAGAAAGGAGCAAGGGAAAGCCTTTCCCCTGAAAACTGGTCATACCTTTATTAATACAAATAGTTAACTACAAACACCCATGGCATTTAGTGCCTGAATTTGTAGTTTGTCAGATGGCATATTCCTGTAATGTTAATATTGCTCCCCAAATCCTGCAGCAAGATAACCTAAGGTGCCCAAAGGGCAAAAAACTCCTGATTGATCACAGGTGCCAAAGAATCTGCTTACAGCCAGCTTGCTAAAAGTGAATGAAACCCACTTTGCTTGCAACCATTTTCAGTTTGGGAGGCAATACATGTGCAACTTCTGGGGTCTAAATATTGAAGTGTCAAACCACAAATATGGGTGGAATGATAGAATTAGTGATGTCTGCCTCAGTTTGGGACATAGGGGCTCTGGGTTTAAGTTGGTGTTTCTGGAAACTAAGAATTAGGTACGGTAGTTTATCCAAAAGCTGACACAAACACTGGTACTACTGTTTCCCTGTTGCATTTAAGGTACTTCATCTCATATATTTTTTAGACCCTATAATAACAAATGGAATTTCTGGTTTTATTTTCTTGCAGTTATAGACTTTGATAAATGTTACATATTTTTCTGCTGTCCATGTCCAATTTAATCAATATTACAAATACTTCCTTGTGGTAGGCAGAACAGTGACAATCAAGTGAAATTTCCACAGCTTTTACCCATTGAAATTCTCAGAGGGCAAGATTCATATAAACCTATCTTGTAGATTCAAAAGCTCCATTCAGAAAGGAAGTATGATGTGCTTTCTCATTTTCAAAATGCAGATAGTAAACCAAGCTTTTTTCTCTTTTCAGCTCTTTAAGAACTTTTAGTTTTTTCACAGTCTTTTACCATGCATGTTAACAAATGTACTTGTCTCCAGAATTGCACTGATGTCCCAGTGTGACTCTGAATCAAAAAGTGAGGGAAGTTAACTGAGGTAAATTTCAGGCATTTCCAAGATTTTTTAAATTAGTGACATTTAAGTCAACTTATGGAATATTGAATTCTACACACAAGAATTGATAATGTCCTTTTTGAATGAATGAGGTACATTGCTTCTGTGATACTGGGCATCCTTTTCCTTTTAAGGCATTTTTTTTGCCAGCCATTTAAACCCTCTTTTAGTCATTGGTGTGCTGCTGAAGCAGTGAAAAACAACCTTATCAAAACCTAAGATCTGGTCTTTAGTCCCAGAGTTCATTAAAATAGTTTAGACCTTCTGTTGTGTGCTTCTTGTTATTTTGGTGTCCTCTATTACAAAGAATTACTGTATTGTCTTCTTCCTTGTACAATGCATCATTTGAGCTCAGCAGTCACTAGCAGAGTTCTACTTCATTCTTCATGACTGATTATTTGTCTTATTAAATTCTCCCCTAACAAAGAAAAGTCTAGAAATACTGGAATGAAAAGAGAGAAAGAGAGGAATGTTCACACTTCTAAGAACATATACCACCAGTTCTAGCCCTTATTTGTGTTATGTTATAGTTTCTGTTATTATTACCCTCTTTCAGTGAAAAATAAACAGTAGGAGGAATATTAAATAAGGAGTTCAGGCAAATTAGGTTAGATGAAACAATAAAAAAGGTTCAGCCCAATTCAAGTGAAACAGCAGGGTTCTAAATGATACTGTATATCTATAAAACTGTGTATGTTTCTTCACTGTTATTTGGTAGGCCAACTATTCTCATTTTATGTACCATAAAATTATTGTAACTGTATTTCTGCCTCAGCAAGGGTGGGGACACTTTAAAATAGAACAGGCTGTGTACTGTTTTCTTAATCATAGGAGCCCTAGAATAATTATCAAACAGAGTTTTCCACAGAGTTGATCTATAATTCATCTGAGGAAGAAAACATCTTTCCAATAAAACAGGTTTTGTCCTCAATTTTTCAAGTTTTTTTTTATTATTATTGTCATTAACCCAATTATCAAATTTCACAACTTCATTTCTCAACTACTTTTTTCATGTGCTTGTAGCTGGAGGGAAAAAACACAGGTGGAGACATTCAGTAAAAAGCTTTTTACAAGGGTTACAGTTTTTCTAAGCTACAGCCAAGGGAATTTAAATGGGAGAAGGTTTTTGGAGGGTAGCTTGTGCTTTGTGACAGTTTGTAATATTTTTAACTCCATAACTCAACAGTCATGAGGCTGCACTAAAATTCCTGAGATTTATAAAGCAGTCAAATTTGAATTATCTGTGAATAGATTACCTGGGCTGTGGCTCAACCAGAGCCCATCTGCCTCCCACACCACTTGCTGCAGCCTAGTGCTGCCGGATATGTGACACAAAATAAATGTTACTGAGGTCTACTCTGCTCATTGCAATTTAATGCTGTTCTTTTGTTCCATAGGTAGCTATTTACAAGTGAAAGTCAGTGAATTACTTCAAAAGTTAATGTAACAAATCTGTTCTTTTACTGTAGTTTACATATGGTTTTGCTTTATTTAAATAACCCCACCTCCGTAGTACCCTGGATAATTGCAAGTTGATTATAATATATTTGGGGTTGTGTTTTTTGTGTTCTTTATACTTAAGCCTTTAGATATGGTGGTGGTGTTTTTTGGAGGATTATTGCTGCTTTCTTTCTCCTCCCTCTTTCTCCTCCCTCTTCCTCATTTCTTCCTTCTGTTTTTCTACTTCTAAAATTGACATAAAATGTCTTAGTCAAATAAAGGTTAAAATTAGTTTTGCTAACACTGCTACCTGAATTTTCTTAGCCCAGAGATACAAAATAGGCTTACTTAATACCATTACTGGTGAAATTCAAATGTTCATCTTAGTTCTTTTTGTCATTTTGAAGCATCTAACTTCTTTTCATAAAAGCAATTTGAAAGTTGACTACTTCTCCTGATTCCTTGTGTTCACAGTTTCTGTTGAAGTCAACTTACCAACTGATTCTTTTTTCTCTGTATGTGTATAGGACAAGAGGAAATGGCTTCAAGTTGTGCCAGGGGAGGTTCAGATTGGACAATAGGAAGCATTTCTTTACTGAGAGGTTTGTCAGGCATTGGCACGGGCTGCCCAGGAATTGGATCCCTGGAAGTATTCAAAAACACCTAGATGTGGTGCTAAGAGACATGGTTTAGGCATAAGCATGGCAGTGTTAGGTGAATGGTTGGACTTGATGATCTCAGAGGTCTTTTCCAACCATAATGATTCTGTGATTCTATGTATGCATATATGAACAAAATATTTTTACTTTATGAAATTCAACTTCATATCAATTTTACAAGGTGGTGTCCAAAAGCAGCATTCTATACTTGGATGTATAGATCTTGGAAATGGCACAGGACATGCAACCAATTTGGCCTTAGGTATCCTTCCAGGTTGACATCCTCTGAAGGTACTGAAACACGCGTATGGTCCCTCGTGGCCAGCAGCTAAAACGTGACATTTGTTAGTCTGAAAAACTGCACGCTGCACATGGTGGAATGAGTGAGGAATGTCACCTGATTGTCACATGCAGTACAAAATAGATATTAACCCAAAGAAACCTTGAATGAAGAGTCTCTGCCTATTTCCTCATCACTTTAGACTATAATCAGTGTGTGATGGTTAGATGACTATAACCAGTGTGCTGATGCTGGTATTGAGTATGTCAAGCATGTTGGGCTAATCAGATGTAGGAGTTTTCACAAAGCATCTGGATGAATGAAAATGACAGGCTGATGACTAATTGCTGTCCAAATAGCATTCATATGAGATCAATAATTCCCCATTTCATCTCCACAGCAAATTCTGAGGAGGAAGCCCATGGCATACCCTCAGTTCCCCATCCTGTGCTTGTGAGACAGAGGCTGTTAGAAATACAATAGGCAAAAAAAAGCTTGAATTTGTTTTTTTGTAGTGAGTTGAACCAAAGCACTAGTTCCTAGCCACAAAATTCATTTTCAAGGGTTTCATGAGTGGCAAGCAAATAAATATGTTGTACATGTAGGAAAGAAAGAGGACCTCTGCCCAAAGAAGACTCTCCTTTAGTGGAGGAAGAGTGGGTGAGAAATCATCAAGGCAAGCTGGACACCCACAAATCCATGGGCCCCAATAGGATGCACACATGAGAGCTGAGGGAGCTGGCTGATGTTATTTCTAAGCCAGTGTCTCAATCACTTCTAAAAGGTCATGGAAAACAGCGTCCCTGTGCAACTTGATCTAGGAAAACCTGCTTTAGCAGAGGATTGGACTAGATGATCCCCAAAGGTCCCTTCTAACCCCCACTGTTCTGTAATTCTTTGGAGTGCTAAAAGGAGTATATCTCAACAAAGTGGCATTTAGACAAAAAAGAAGTGGTCCCTGCACCACTTCATCTGTCATACTCACATGGTTATATGAAATGCTTTCATGTGTGTATTTCCTCAGGAATGTCCTCTGCAAATCTGACTGATTGGACAGATCAGCAGCAGAAAGGTAGCTAACTGCCTAAATCTACTTGGTTGATTTACACAGAATTTATCTAAAAAATATTTTAAAAAAAAAAGTACATTGAGCACTTTTACCCATATCTTAAAAAGAACTCAGCATTGTATGCTTAGATGCTGTGTGAGACTAAGAATAGAAGTCTTTAAAGATGTATGATTTAACTATACAATAAGCAGCAGAATTTATTTTATATTTTTTATGAAGGTGCCTGAAATTAATCTTGCTCTTATAATAGGCAACTTCACAGGGTTGTTGGGGGTTTTTTTCTAATTTTGGAAGTTCTTTGCTGCTTACTTCACATCATGTTCCACTTTTCAAATGAAATACTATAATAAACAAGTGGCTGTTATAATCCCCAGACCTCAAAGCCCAGCCTCAAAGCCTCGAAACACATGGTTTTGTGAACACATGATTTGAAATGAGTGGAACTTTCCCAATGTATTTGTAGGTTAGTGGGTATGGAGGATATATGTTTTATGAGGACTATAAAACCTGCCTAAAGCCCAGGTGTTGACCATCTATTTTGCATTGGTAGAAATCCTCTGTGCCTAATGGATGGGGTTTTGCTAATTTCTCTGAGACTGTGTAGATTCTTGAAGCTACTCAGTGTTCAGTCCATGGGTGTTGAGATAACACTCAGCACTTCTGGAAATCAAACATTATTTGTTTACTCAAGCCCTTTTTCCTGTTGTATGACCCCTGAAGCTCTGAAAATACCCTTACCCAAGTAAAGCCAATCCATCTCAGTACTTCACAAAGTCCATTTTGTTTTTTCCCATTCTTCAGCCTAGTGATAACTGTGAAGCTAATTTCTGTTAAGGTGATCAAAGCATCTTGTTTCAAAAAGAAAACAGTGATTTTTATAAATGTAGCACATCTGCTTAACTGTAATTGTGTCTCATCTTTACTTATCTATTTCTATCATAAGGAAAGCTACAGTATTTTTTGTAATTGCAGCATGTATGAATTGGTCAGTGTTGGTCTGAAGGCACTGTTTGCAAACTCCAGAATTATTAAATTTCATCAATATTAGCACAGATGTCTGCCTATGTATAGAATAAAAAGAAGACACTCTACATTCAGTATGATACTTGCTATCTACAATTACTGCACCACTCCTAAATTCTTAAGTCTTGTTCCTAAATCCTATTCCTAAATTATCTAAGCCTGGATCTAATATGGTAAAGTGCATCAGTAAAATGTTACAGTTCTATATAAAGTTTTATTCACATCACCCTTGTGAACTTCAGCCTGATTTGAGCAGAAAAATCCTTGAGCATTGCCTTGCAGTCTATCCATATGCATTTTATGACTTTATGTGTTACCTACAATATTCATAACAACATCTGTAAATATATACTGTGTGTTGATCTTATAAGTCTGAAGAAGAAAAAAAGAGAGGTTAATATGTTGGTGTAGTAGAGCTGGTCTGTTTCTGCCTCTCACAAAAGCTATTTTCACAGTCAAGGATTCCTCTAAGCTGTACTACCTTAATTCAGCACCATGTGTGTATGCATGGAGATATGGGCTGTAATTTCATGGTCACATAACATTTCCCCCTTGCCTTTCTGAGTTTATGGAATGGAGCTGCATGGGGTTATGGATGAATCAGTACTGTGCAGGGATGGCAGAAACTGTCCTTAGAGCCTTGCTGTGTTTGCTGAGAAATTCAGAAAGTGCCTAGTGAAGGAGGCTGGGGATACCAGGAAGAGAAATGATGGAGTATATTTAAGACAACTGAAGAACTTGCTCCCATATCTGTCTCCACTGGAGACATCCTATTATTTTATCCTAAGCAGGTCACCTTACCCAGACTTTTCATAGGAGTTCACTGACTGTGTGGCCTTCATTTTCTGGGTGCTTGATTTGAAGCTGTACTTTAGTGTTAAATAAGTGCTGAACACACAGAGCTGCAAATGGAAGCAATCAGTGTTGTGCTTTGAGCATATTAAGTGCTATATATTGCTATGTACTTGGAAAAAATTGGGTCCCATCTGTATCAAACTGGGTTCTCCAAGTTAGTAGGTTTTTTAACCTCAATTTCTGTATACCTTCCTTTTCTGAAACTGCAGAATTGCCTACTCATCACTTAGGACATAATGAAGATAAATTCATTAATGTTTGTGCAGTTATAAAGGTCAATAATGAAATGAATAACTTGGCTTTCAGAAGAAAGAAGAGATGTAGTAAATAAAACATGTGGCTTTGTGTTAAATAGTGAAAAGGAAACAAAATCCTGCATAGGTTTTCACTAAATCATTTTCAACAGTCTTGTGCAGTGAATAAGGCAAGGGCCTTTGCCATAAGGTAGAGCTTGATCAGGAGATTAAAGATGGTGTCACAAAGGAAGTGTCTTGATGTATTTTTAAAGTGTTTTACTTCAGTGATATTATTAATGATTCTAAAAACATGGGGTATTTTGCACCTATAATCCCATAGTTATGTTTTGAAGACTTAAGCTCAAAAAAAATTTACCATCTAGTACTGTACTGAAAGTCATACGAAACATGAGTGGGTTTGGATTTGTTACACAAACCCCTTTTACTAGAGCTAATGAGTCAAGTGAGAGCAGCAGAAGGTTTTTCTCCTCTCTGTGGACAAGCACTAGTGAAGGGTAGTGCAGTAAGCCAGAGGAGGACTTATAAGATCAAAAAGTCAGTCATTTAGTTTTGAGCAGTGGGGGACACCATGTTTTACTCTCATTAATTTTCAGTCTCTTTGCCTAGTAATTGCTGTCTTCACCTCTCATTTTCTCTCAACATCTATCCTCTCACTCTTTCTATACATAACATTTCCCACCAGTGATCTCTATTTCTTATCTACTTCTGGTGCTCATTCTTCAGATGTCCTTCCTGTATTTCTATTCAGCTCCCAGCTCCCTCCCCACTCATCTGCACATGCTTCCCTCCCTCCTGACTGTCAGCTTTAACATTCCTGCACAAGCCTCTTAGCATGTCTCAATGTCTTTGCCTCATTTGCTTAATAGATTGCAGTGGTTTGCACTTTTGATCCCAGTCTACTCTACCTGAAGTCCAGTTTGGCGCTGGAATTTCACACACAGCTGACTCTAGTCCTGGTCTTCTGCCTTCTGCCTGTTTTTCATTTGATCTATTTGCCATCTCATTTTCTCCTCCTGCCCCATCTCCTGATCTTTCTTGTTCTTTTCTTCAGACCACATTCTGCTTACCTCTCCCCAGATCTTTCTCTAACCCCCTAAAATCTCCCTTCCATACTTCTTTTGCTCCTGCTAACCTAGTAGCAAAGAGGGAACAAGTGCTGCTCCTGCTCTTGTACAGTGATCACTTCCCAGGGCACAGGACAATGACAGACAGCAGGAAAGGAAGAAATAATAAGGGAAAGTTTGGTTTCACTGGAATAAAGATAATAGAACTGCAGTCTGGTTGTACAGAGAGCTGCCAGGAGAATTTGTATTTTAGAAGACATATTTAAGCTGCAGTTCCTCTGTGAGGGTGGCACACATAGGAACTGGGTGAAGAGGTTTGTGGAGGCTCTGTGGGATGTGACTGCATATGCACTTTGGTGAGCTCTCAGCACTGTGGGAAGTGTGAACGTGTTCAGTGATTATGGTTTCCTAGGAGAATTTCAGCTCTTCAGTATGAGCAGCTTTTCTGAGAATGGGTAAGTAGAATTTTTCAAAGCTATATTGCCTGGTTGAATTTGGACAGTTTAATCCAAGGTGGCACATGCCAGACATTATCCTGTCTGCCAAATTTTAGATTTCAATTTCAAATCACTGGAACAGTAAAGATTTACAAAACATATATGTACATATAAAAATCTATTTGTCCTAACTCTATTCTTAGAAGTAGCTGAATAATTCTGGCTGAATTTGGGCAATTTAATCTAAGGTGGTGCATGCCAGACATTATTCTGTCTGCCAAATACTATAGTATGAGTCAGGAGCATTCCACAAAACTGAATAATACTTGAGTAATGACACAAAAGTTTGTTATCCAGATTTCCCAGATTGGGACTGAAGTAGGGAAAAGAAGACAGTAAGAGGAGCGGATGGGAGACAGAAAGGAGGCAGGAATGTACTGTTTGGGTTTACTATTCTTGCTAGATTTGATGAGCAGACTGACTTGTATCCTTTCCTTCTGTCTTAATAAGAGTCTGACCATGTGTCAGTATCCTATCTTTTGTTATCTATTGTTACAGCTGAGCCAGGAAACTCAGCTTTTACAGAGTTTTGGAGGAATTTGTAGTGGAGGTCTTGATGAAGATTCTTACACATCACTCAACAGTTTAGATCTGGGTTGGAGGGGAAGCCAAAAGCACCTGTGTTGTCTCTCCAAAAAAACAAAGACCACTTCATTTCTGCATATGTTAAAGAAGCCAGACTTTTGACCACTTAAGATTTAAGTGCAACAAATAAGCTTGTAGAAAACCCATGGATTGCTATTTATGCTCTAAAATATTTGTCAGGGAATTATGGAAAATCAACCAACAAAACACCTTCAAAACAAAAAATTCTGTAAAGGTTATTTTTTTAAAAACTCAGAAAGTGTTTATGTTCAGGGAAAATTCTATTCCCTGTAAATAGACCACCACCTTCTGCCTGTGACACTTAACACCAAGAAAGAGGAATATTTAAACTGGAAGGCTGTAGTTAGCTAAATGACAAGACATAGTACAAGAATTTGTTCAGGATGGAAAAAAGTATCCTTAAAAGTGGATATAAAGCTAAAGTGATGTTAATAAAACTGAACATAGAGGTTGGCTAAAAGGAGCAAATATGTGAAGATACCTAGAAAAGCTAAACAGGAATTGTTGAAGTATCTCAGAAATAAAAAGCCTGCAGAAGAGTCATTAGGTCTGGTAGACCACCAGAGGATAAAGAGTCAATCTAAAACGATCAGGAGATGGCAAAGAAAATAAATTATTTTACTCTAGTATTCTCTAAAGACAAAGGAGAAATATATGCACTAACAGAATCCTTTACAGATAATTTCAGAGACATACTATTAGTGAGCCAAAAAGAGGCAAATAATTCACAAAGTCTGGAAGGTAAATGAGAAGAATTTTACAGTGTAATTCAGAGAGATATCCAAAAACTGAGTCACTTACAAAATATGTCATTTACATGACATTTTAAATGAGTTGTTAATTAACATTGTAGATTTCTTTGTAAATATACTCTAAAGGATTATTCTGGATACTCTGAATGGGAGAGCCAATCTCACCACTTACATGATGTATTGGAAACTCAGCTCAAGTAGGAAGCAGAAAAAAGTGCAAGAAATCATGGATGGTAGAAAAGTTCATATATGAAGGGATATTGAACACAGATTGAACAGCAACACAGAAAGTAGAACAGGGCTGAACAAGGGGTATAGAAAAAGGTGAATAACACTATCAAGATTCAGTGGTTTTCTTTTTTTCCCCACATGGTAAAAATGAGCACCCAGTAAACTGGTGAAGGTCATGAGGAGACTCTCATTGACTTTCTGAGCTTTCAGTCAGGCTCTTAGGCTCGGGTTCACCCACCCACCAAACTTCCAGGGTGTAGCTGCAGTGACAAGCTGAAAAGTCTCCACTTCAAACACTAAACTTCAGTCTAAAATCCCTCTGTAGCTGGGGAGGAATTAGACAATTCAGTTTACATAAAGTCTGAGCTATGCCCTGAAATGAGTCAGGGTGTATCCAGCATGTTGAATAAGAATTAATAAGGAGGTTTAATTTTCTCTTCTAAATAACCTTGATGGAAATATATTAATCTTCAAGTCAGACAGTCCTGGTGCTCTTCATGCCTTATGCTGATGGGGGAAACAGCATTTTCTATGAACCATAATAACAGCTAGGAGAAAAGTACCTACAAGTTGGAAAAGTTAAACTATTCTCAGTATAGATTCATGCTTCAATGCCTTTCTAGAGATGGCCAAGTAAGAAAAAAGTATCCCCTTTTCCTTAATAAATGATTAACTGTACATCTCCAATCACATCTGGAAAGCATTGCTGAGTTTCATTTTGAAGAGCTGACATTCTCTGTTATGGTTTTGTCAGCATATGTTGCTTTTGCCTCTTGCAAAATATTTGATAAAATATTAATGTAGAAATAAACCATCAAAAATACAAACCACAGATTTTCCTATTTTCTGATAAATCAGTATGGCTCAGCATAAGCTTACTGACATTATTTTCCACATTTTATATTACCAGCCTAAAACATGTTTCCTGATTTACTCTAAGACTATGGGAGGGAGACTAGAAAACAGGCAATCCTAGCTCCTAGCCAGCAGAGAGAGAGAGCTTGCTCAGCAGCCAGACTGGAAAGGACACTCCACCCCTCTAAATTTCTGGGGAGAACATTCTTTCTCCTCCTCCAACAGCTGGAAGTAGACTGCAGTTAAAACACCATCATCATCATCAGAGTAATAACAACAACAACGAGTACTGTTAGTAGTAGTAGAAAAAAACCCTAGATTAGGAAATAATAAAATACTGGACAGATTAGGTGGTGATAATGAATCTTTTCTACCTTGCTAAGAAGCAAAAAGTAGGGTAGCTGAGAGCTGCCTCTCTCCAGCAGCCAGAGAGTTGAAGTAAGAAACAGTGGCAAGTTGGGAATGGTGGCTCCTGGGTGGAGTGGATGGATAAAGTGGGTGTGTATTGTGACGCTCCTTGGGAAGGAGTCACCACAGTGTGCTTTGTTCAGCCAGCTTTGCACTTAGCCTCCTATGACACAGTGATCCATTTCAACCGGAAGAAATTAAGCATTAGACCACTATAAAAATTAAAGTGACTCACCACAAAAGAAAATGGTACAATTTGATATTAACTGCCAATTAGCACTTTCTGGTCAATATGACAATCATCACTTAATTATAGGTTTGTTTGTGGGAAGTTCAGCCTTTTAACAGCTATAGTTTTAAATGTAATACAGTGATTAGAAACAATTATTAATGGGTTGGTGCCATTTTCTCCCCTGGGTCCCTAAAGAAGAAATTAGAAATCCTATTTGGAGATGAAATAGGACCACTAGAGGATGCAGTCAAGATCCTAAATGAATTACGTATCTTGTTCCTCACTCATGTTCTTCATGATCAGCTGGAAAATAAAACAAATACTTTCTGGAATATTTGGATGACTAAATGACAATCCAAAAGTCAGGGAGAATTTATCATCTAAACAATGTAACTAGGATAACCTAGAAGTAAATCCACAAGCCCTGCTTTTAGTTAATTTTTAATTCTCTTGATATTCTGTGGGTTTATTTTCCTTTGTTAGTTGTTCCTCCTTTCCCTACATTATCTGTTGTCTGTCCATCCTTCTAATCCACCCTGCATTGTCCTTTGCTGGTGGTTACCTTTTCATCCTGACAGTTAAAACTATTCATGGCAGCAGTTGGACCTGGAATATACCTGTAATGAACACTTATGGGTACCTTTGATTCAGCTCTTTATTGAACATATTGAAAAACAAACCTCAATTATATTTTAAAATCTCTCATCTCATATTTATTTGCTTAGTACTTTAGTTGATTGATTTATTCTCTCCCCATCCGCCTGACTCTCAGCCACAAAATCTTGCTTAATCTAACTTTCTCTCCCACAACCACAATTTCTCATCCACAACTGGTAAGTCATCCTTATTTAGAAAATTACTTGCAATTCGGAGAGGGCAAGATCACCACCAGCTGAGAAAATCTAGAACCAAAACAGGAACTACTGGCTGTTGAATGATGTATCAGTGATACAAAAACCAGCAACTACAGAAGAACAACCACCACCAAACAAAATAAAAACCCCTGACCAAACAACAACAACAAACAAAACACTCAAGCAACATTAACCCTATAAAACAATATGTTTCTTAAATAGACTTGAAGACAGGCTGCCAGTGATGCTCATCAGCAGGGAAACAGGGAAATCTGATAAAACACAGAGAAAGGTGATTGATATGCCTCCATGATTATTTAAATTGAAGAAGATTGTTTCAGCTTGGCCATATCTTGTTTTATATATTCAGTATTTTATTTCAGAAAATATTATTTGTTTCTCTGTACCTTCCCTTGGCTATACTGGATGCATTTGTTCCCTTATTTGCATCTCAGTAAGTCCAGCTTTTCTAAGCTGTGTGTGAATGTTCATCTAAATTTACTGCTGGTATCTGCTATTCAACTTTGGATGAGGTCTGGATTTTGCAATTGAAATCATCACACATCTTGACTTCATCAGGCTGGGGAAGGTCATAATTGTCTTCCTTCATAAAATCAGTATAAAACTGGGGCCTGAGAGCATAGCTTAACATATTACAGTATATGATGTAGAATATATAAAATATCAGCTGATTAACATAACCTCTGAAGCTTAACTTTTTTTCCCCCTTATTTTACAGTTTTAGTGCAGACTGCTAACCTCATTTTTGTGTTTAATTCTAAGTCAGTTGTGAGGAAAAAAGTTGATAATAACTAAACTCAAGAGATTTAACATCAAAAGAAATTTTCAACATTTGAACAAAATAAAACCAGGTGTGAATAAAATATCATATTGCACTAGTAAGTGTTATTAAAGCCATTAAAGTAGATTTGAATCTGGCATTCTATTCATTTTCAAAGCTAACTTTCGTAAATGTATATAGGCAGGACTCTTGTAAATTTAAAACAGAGCATTAGGACTCGGTCTGGAATCTGTAGCACCATCATACTGTATTTTATTGATACATCATAATTTATAATTTTGTCTCTTTCTGCTGAGGCCATCACATTTTTGTTACTGACTAGTATCCTTCTTGGTTAGCATTTGAAGTAGGAACAAAAAAGGTTACTAAAAAGAGATGTTTGTAGCATCTTGGCATAGGCATGTAGCGTCTTTGATGACACACTTCCTTACATATCCTCAGTGTCTGCTCTAATGAAGGGTTCAAGGAATTTTTTGTAATTTGCTAACTGCTTTTAAGTTTGAGCTGTTGTATTTCCCTCTTGTCCCTTTGATAAACGTTGTGTCAGTGTGAATCTTAGCCAGCCTCTCTGTAACTTTTAAGGAAAATAGGAGAAGTTGTATTATCATTACTGTCTATGAAATTTATTTCTGAAGTGAATGCCATACATATTTCTGAAATTAATGCCAAATGTGTTTGCTAGAAGTGAGTGCCATTGAAAGCCGAGGCAGGCAATTTATACCGTGCATAATAATGATATTAATTTTTATGGTGTGTATAAGTTACATTTTGATTAGTTTTTTGCATGATTAAAAATTTGCAAAGCCTTTATGGCCCCCAGGAGCCTACCTGTAATAAACAGCTCTCACCTTCCAAACCATAAACCAGGTCTGCAGTACTTGAACATTAGAGCTAATTGCCTTGTGACATCAAAGAGAGCACCACAAGACGAAGGAAAAAAAAAATCACAGAAGGGGGGGTGGGGAGCGAGGGGGGTGGGGGCAGTTTCACCTCTAAAGGTTATGTGTTTGTGGCTTGGTGGAGCCCTGTAAAGTTATGGCTTTCGAACTGCTGTTTGCGATTAAGTTGATGGGGAAAGTCTATCCCGCAATCCCTCCCTGCTGCTGACACTGAGTCTTTGTTCACATTCAGATTTCTCAAACTGTTGCCAGGGTCAGGCTGAGGTCAGACACCAGGATGATGTATAGGAGAACATGTCTGGGAATTTCTCTCACACTTAAAACACATACCAGAAAAACAGGAGAGCACTCTGCAAAAAATTGTCTGATGAGACCCAGATGATACTGTAGCTTTTCTTTTAGTACCTTCATAATTTTCTTTCTCTTTGCCTGACACACACACAATGTTTTATTAATGCGTGCCACGATAGCCCTTACAATTTTATGTCCCCTCAAGATAAGGACACTCAGTAGCACTTTGACACTTCATTTTCCAGCCCAGGGGGATTGGGCCAGTAAATCTCGTAAAAGAAGCAACGCGTCCGCTCCCAAGGATGAGTCGGAAAGGGATTGCCATCGGCTCCGTGAGGCCACGGGGCCTGACACTGGATATGAGGCTCATGTGTGCGCGCTCAGCGTTAACACAGCCCGAGCCGGGCCTGATCACAGGCTCCCAGCATCCCAAACTGTTCCCCCCTGCCACCCTGACAAAAACAGCCCAGCTTCCAGCTGGGACAGGGATGTCTACCGTGTTTGATTAGCTATCGTCACGGGAGGGGGCAACAGGCCTCGGGGGATATCATCGTGGGAGGGGGCAGCAGGCCTCAGTGGGGGGGCATAAGCGCTAAAAGAGCCAAGAAGGGCTTCCATTCTGATGGAAATTATTTTCTTTTATATATATATATATATATATATATATGCAATAATTTTTACAAGAGAGGACCATCTTTCCCCCGATACTGTTCAAAAAAGCCTACAGCATGCTTAGCCCTAACCTATTGTCTTTTGATGTCAATGTAAAACACATTGATCTGTGGTCGAGAATATTTCCCCCCCAAGACTGCAGCTGTGTTTTTCTCTTCCAAGTTACAAAAGGTTTCAGAGAGGGCTGAGAGTCAGATCTGAGGGTTGTTTTTACCTAAGCATACAGTTTCAGTGGATGGCTGGCAAATAAGGCACTAAGCAGCAATTTTTTTGTGCTCAGCTGCTACATATGACAGAGGATATTTCATTCGGCTGTCAGAATGTTATTAATAAAACATGGGGTGCGAAGAGGGCCACTATTTCCCCTTTCAATCACTATAGCATTTACAATGAAAATTTTATGCAGTGTGTAATTTTCAGTTAATGCTTGACACTTAAAATGTCGGTAGCTGCATTTTGTGTGGTTCCTGAAGGGTTAATTGTATCATGTTCCCCGCATAAAAGCTCTGCTTATCAAAAGTGAATAGAAGAGTGTATGCAAATGTATGTCTATGACCTTTTGCCTTTCCAGGGTTAATTTATATGGTCATTAAAGATTTTATGAAATTGAGCGGCCTGGTGCTTCGAATCCCATTTTACCTTCCCTACCTAATATATATAATTCCTACCTGAACTGGGAAATATGATTTTTTAATTTTTTTTTAAATTTTATTTTTATTTTGTCTGTGTGTGTGTGTGCTGCAATGAAAACAGCATGCTGTGCTGTAGGGAGTTACAAGTCTGGTTATCTGGCATTACTCAGATTGCTAAAAATTCATTAAAATGTGACATCAGCACAGTGAGAGACAAATGATCACAGGATGAAAAGGAACAGTGGGCCTTTCACAGATTAGTGTTACACAGCCCCAGCATAAAAGCTAACTGCATAAACAGATTAATCCAGCAGTAGCAGCGTAGCTAAGATTTACTGAATAATTAAATGGGCTTGAGATACTGTGAGGATTTCCATATAATCTAGCTGGTGTGAACACGTAAGTGAGGTGTGGGTAATGCTGCTTCCTCAGAAGCCATACACCAAGTTGCATCATTTATCCTGAATGGCTCCCCCTGGAGATAAAATTGGAGACTTCTCCTGCAAAGCCAGAGGTTTATATTTAATACAGTACCTAATACCTAATACTTACTTACTGCAATTAGCAGGATACTGCTGCACTAATAGGATTTATATTGCAATTCCTGCTTTTTTCTGGTTTTTTTTCCTTCTTTTTTATTTTTTCTTCTTTTCTTTTTTTTGGCTTCATGATGCATTTTTACATGCGCTTGCTTTTGTTCCAGCCAGTGGAGGGGGGTGTGGGGTGTGTGCATGCATGTGCATGTATTTTAACACAAATCATTTCTAGCCAAAGAATATGAAGTGACAGGCTTTAAATCTGTCACCCTGCTGGAAAGTGGGTACTCTGATAAAGACGTGGTCAGAATTTATAGATGGATTTTGAAATATTGCAAATTATTCGTAATTAATGTCCAACCTCTCCAAAGTGCTGTTCTTTCCTTTCTTCCCCCCACCCCTCCTTCTCCCTGTTTTGACACCCTCTGTTAGTGCTGTTCTTCTTACACTGAGTTTCTTTTCTAAGATCTTTTCTGTGCTTATCCACAGAAGAACAAGGTGAAGATACAGAAGGGTCTGCTAAGAGCACATCAGTGGCTGTGGCTGATGATAAAGACTCAAGTGAGAGAGACAGTAGTGAAGGCAAAAAATCTAGCAAAGACTCTGGTAAGATGCTAGAATTTTGTTTCCCCCCCCCCCCCCTTTTTTTTTTAACTTATGAAATGCTCTTTCATTTTGAACTGTCTGGACATTCCCACTACAATTCATTGCATATGCATTTTGCATGTGATTTCTATCAGTAGCCTCCCATTGACCTATTTTTAATCATAACCATCTGACAGGATAGATGCGGATAAGTTGAAGAATATTACAGGACGACCAGCGAGATTATTTTTTAATCAAATCAGTTTGTGTGCTTGTAATTTTTTAAGCGCCTTTCATTAATCTTAGCTGTACTTGTGATTCCTCTGATGGCATATTAATTTTTCATAAGCACAGGATTAGGTACAACTTGATTTTTTTTTTCTTCAATCAGGTTTTGCCCCCCTTTTAGCCCAAAGAATGCAGGGGGTTTTATTTTTATTATCTTTTACTTTTGCTGTCTGATCAGTCACTTCCAAGAATTTGTCCTCTTCCTGGGCATTTATTTGAGGCATTTTATAAAAAATACACAAAATCCAGTGAAAAAGTTTACAGATGATTCAGCCTAAGAAAGAGGAAATATCATTGAAAAAGGATTATGGGTTGGGTAATTTTGATCTTCTGGAATAGACAAAGCCCAGTAATGAAAGCTACTGTCTTTGAAAACAAAACCCCTATTTCATGACATTTACTTGTGCACAAACAAACCCAGGGCCAGCATCTGGTGAAGATACCCAAGGCTTTTTCTGTGTTTGATTTGGCAAATATGTGACTTCATCCATGCTTTTTATGTATGAGATGGAAATCTATGGTCACAATGAATATTACATCGGCTACTTTTGCCGCACGCAATACCTAGTTACATTATGTTGGATTCACTGAAGCAGAAGAAGTGCTGAAACAGGTTGAAGCCTATTAGTTTCAGGTAGTCATATATCTTTCTCTTGTATGCCAATGACAGCAGCATACAAAGGAAGTTGTATTCCCCTTAAAGACATATAGTTGTGGTGAAAAGATCATTTTACATCTAAGTTTCTTTACACCCAAATGCTCCCATACTGTAATTCATTCTGTACATATTAAAAATTTGGATTTATTACCCCCAAAATATTGCAGATTGCCCCCTCTATGCTGAATCAATTCAGAAGTCTGAGCCAAAGATTAAAACTCCCTTCAGGTTCACTCATTGACATGCTAAGGTTCGTACCTACCACAGCGCAGAACTTCAGCTGCTTTATTTTTTTGAGATCAAGAGGTGAAGAAAGGCCAGTGATGATAAGGATGATGTTGAACAAGAAACTGTATTGTGATTTAAAATGATGGCTGGCTTTCTGGCTTGGTGAAAACTCTGCAGTGCAGTGAAGCCGTGCTCCCAGGCCAACACAGGACCTTCTGTGCAGTCTGATCAGGGGCTGTCCTGGATACCCACCAGGAGAGGAGTGACAGCCACCTACAGCAGCATTTCCTAACAGCCACTCTGCCTAGGGGACACTGTGAGCCACTTCAGGGAGTCTGTCAGCCCTCTCTTTTTCGTAGGCAGGTCCATTTACAGATATTCAAGAAAGTATATGTTATTAAGCTCCAGCAAAAGGAATGGTGGAATCTAGAAAAAAGTATTGAAGGGGAATTCTCAAAATTCCATCAGGATTAGCTGTTCATAAGGGCCAAGTTTAATTAGGACAAATCTATATCCAGATGCCTACTGGGTGCACTACAAAAAACCAGCATAATTGTTCTGCATTCCCGTGCCAGCAATTACAGGAATAACTTTGTAGTAAGATTCATATAAAAACAAGGGCTGAAATACTTGATTGCCTTTGTGCTTTGCAGAAAATCGTTTACACTGTAAAATCCTAAATCTTTTAGAAACTTCTGTTTTCTTAATCTAAATTATTCTGCACATATAACATCCAGACCATCATCTTAATTTTCACTCCACTGACAAATATTTCTAATGACTGCATAACTGCTTATGTATAATTGGATGTTAATTTGGGCTTTCTCATGAATTGAGTGTTGCAAGTCTTGCCAAAGAAATCTCAGGAAAACCAATAAATTAATCACAATACTAACAAGTTAGACAGGAGAGTGGTGTGACCCCTCTTTAGCATAGAATCTATTAGAGGAGAAAGGATTAACATGTATTTAGTAACAGTATGTTTGTGTAAGCTGTTGTGCTGTATTGCTTACCTTATCTCAAGGAGTAGAGCTTTCAAAATGAGACTTGGCAACATGCAGGTTATGTCTGTTGAATATTCATTCAGAGTAGAAAAGCCTACTAATGCTTCATTTATATTGTCACTTAAATCTAGTGCCACTTTAGATTAATTATAATCCAAATTACAGCTCTATGCAGTGCAAGAATTAATATGGAATTTATCCAGATTAATACATTTGCATTGAAAATGTAATATGTCTCTGCCATGGCTAAGGGGAGCACTTTTTAATAAGGTAGTAAACATGAGGAAGGATGGAAATTAACCTTCATTATTGCAATGAAAATTATCCTTTCATTCTAGTCTAATTAGAAAGAATATTCTACCAGTAATTATAGTTTTAGAATTATTTTGAGGCTGCAAAACATCATCTGATGTGTCAGAAGTCTTAAATTATGCAATCTTTATCAAATACATAGCTTTGTAAGAAAGAAAATAGAATTTTGACTATGGCTTTTCCAGGATCTTTATTTACCAGTATACATGTTTTATTAACTTTCTTCTTCTTGCTAGATGCACAAACATTTCTGCTTTTATTTTGGTGTTTCAAAAATGTTATGAAGGTGAGGATGTCTGAATTGCAGTGAATTATGTAATTTTTATATTAACAGTCTAACACAAGTTAAATAATTCTGTAACTGGTAGGCAATCATTGACTAGTCTATTTCAGGGCACTTATTTATAATTAAGCTTAGTTTTTGAGCAAAATGTGTTGGATTACATTACTCATCTATAATAATGCTGTGTATTTTATATTAGAAATGAACTACAATTGTCTTTCACAATTAGGAAGAAACAAAACAACAAATAATGTGTCTCAACAATAAGAAGTGTGCATTTAAAACATGAATAACAACTGGACTTAGCCTTTTCCTATAGCTGTCTAGTAAGAATAGCATGCCAGTGGAACATCTAGCTATGAAAACAGTGCCATACAGCATGCTGGGAACCATAATATTTTCTCTCCTTTCTCTCTCCTCCTTCAATATCCTTTCTATAAGACCATAACTTTGTTCAGCCTCCCTACAGGAAGCTGCTTAAACCAGTGACTCCAACACAAAGCAGACGGTTGATAGAGCAAAGCACTGAGCTGCAATAGCTGGACCATCGTTAAGAAGATGATGTTCTTTGGTTTTAGGACATATACTCTGGCTTGGGAGAGCCTGGTACTCACCATGTGGTGTCCCCATGCCAGAGAGAAGAATCAACCCCTCTTTTTGTTGGTTTTGGGGGTTGTTTTTTTTTGCAAAGCTCACCATAACTCACAGACTTGGTTACTTTATTATAGACCAGATGGAACTTTGGTCATTTGAGAAGTAACAGTGCTTGGGGTTGAATAAATCCAGAGCAACAACAGTAAGAAAACCAACAAAGCCTCTGTAAATTGTGACAGTTTATAGAAATATCATGGTAAACAAAGTAAAAAGCTGTGCTTTGTTATGCATTTATTGACCCCAGCACCAAGCTTTATAACTCTACGGTTTTACTACATTAACTGCAGAAGAAAATTTAACCAAGCCCCCCCCCTTGTTTTTATAGAAACAAGAACTATGTGTTTCATGATTATTATAGGCACTTTGAAGCAATTAAGTTATTCCATCCTGTGGTGGAAGATGATGTGTAATATTAACCTTGTGTGTGCCCAGGCACACACAGAGTGTGCTCCAAGCTAAATTTCACCAGCAGTTCAATACCACTGCCAAAACACAATGTTTCACAAGTGAATTTTGGAGCAGAATTTGGATCCTACTTTCTGTAACAACCTGCTGATAACACTCTAGTATGATGAAGGGAAGAGAAGGTGGTATTGTTTTCTTTTGTGTTTTTAAATTCCGCTTCCTGTAGAACACTGTCCATTTAAACCAGCTGAGAATCTGGCCTGTTTATCTTTAAAAACTGATATTTTAAAAGTCACATATGATAAAGGTAAGAAACTGTAATCAACTGTTAGACATTTTTGACAGCTGGAAATGAAGAGAGGTTAATAATTTGAACCTATCCATCTAAAACCTGAGATGCAACTTTTCTGTGTTAATGTAGTATGTCACTATTTTATTTCCCATAATATTCACAGTAAAGACATTTTAATGATAATGGTGTTTTACCAAGTAAATACAGTTGGATCAGGGAGTACAGTGTTATCAGAAACCAAAGGGAGTAATAAAAGGTGCCTTACGGGATTGCATCATATCAATTTTGCCTTTAGGCGTCTCTAGTCTTTCAGGTGGTTGGCACAGCACTGACCAAACGGTTGAAATGAGGCCTCCAGGATCAGCTCCTAAGGGAGGAAAAATTCAGTAGGGCTCTAGAAAGCCTCTTCTTCAGGTATTAATCTGATTTTGACAGATTAATCATTAAAAGTAGGGAAATATGGCAGGAAACATCTAGATAAGGTACTTAGAGACATGGTTTAGTGGCATGGTGGTGATAGGCTGATGATCTCAGAGGTCTCTTCCAACCTTAATGATTGTGTGATTCTGTAATTTGAATAAGAATTAAAAAAAATCATGGTCTGAATTGCACCAAATGAAATAATTAGCAACTTAGGAATGAAAAGCAACCTGTGGAGAAATCACCATTAATGTATACATCATAAACCACTTTTTTTTTCTTTTTTTTAAATGCTCTTCAGAAAATGTTCCTTCATGATTCATTTTTCAATTGTTTATTATTACGCCACAAGGATTTGTTATTTACCTTGAAAACTGTTTCTCTTATTTTACTTCTGTTTAATGTCGCTCTTGTAATATCAAGTACTGCACGAAGTCTATGTGAAAATAACAATAATAATAGTAAGTTCTTGGTTTTGTATACAGAAAAATACAAGTATTTTCTTTGTTCATGTTTACTTTGTTGCCAAAACATACATGACCTTATTTTTAAATTAATCCTAGGTTATTGTGCAATGAGGTGCAATTTGTTCACTTATATGAACCTTATGTGGGTTGAAAAAAAATCAAGATAAATCTTCATGAACAGCATACAATCAGATTACCTCTGGACTATATATTTATGTTGGGTCTGATAGCAATCAATGGTTTAGCTTCATTGCATTTCAAGATGTATTTGCACCCAGTGTCCAGTGATAGTGTCCTCACCCTGGAAATAATTTAGTTGCAAATTGACTGGAAGATGGTGAAAATTGAAAGTTAAAATTAGAAATACTCATAATAAACAGCAGAAAAAAAGGTCAGATGATGCCGCACTATGATGAGATTGGAATGGTTGGTAAATGAGGTTTTGTGTTTGTCGTGAGATGTATGTGACATGCTTACCCAATGCTCCTGCAATATCCAGCCTAGCAGAAGAGATTATCTGGCAAATTGACGCTGGAAAGAATTTTCTGATGGACTGGGAAATTAGAATTGCACTCTTTTCTTTGATGTGTGCAAGATTGGGCTACATTACACAGCCAGTTCAGGCATAATATTAAATATAGTATTTAATGCTTAATAGTAGGGCTACCTCTAGAAACCCGTTATAGTCTGGGTTTGATCACAAATGCCAGACTATAAAAATTCACAGTGTAAACATCTAAGGCAATCCCAAATGACTGATCTTTGTATATAATTAATATTAAGTTGGCTCTGAAATCCTATTCTCCACAGTATTTCTTTTAAAGCCTTGCTATATTTAGCTTAAGAATTGTAGCCAGGCAAGAGTTATCAAAACAGCACAATAATAATATCTCTCAAACAGTTTAGAGAAGAGAGAAGGTAATTAAACAGCAGCAAATTAATTATTTTGGAAAACAGGATTTGCTTTTTTTTTTAAGCAAAAGCTGATGTGTTTTAATGTCATACACAAATTCATACTGAGCTACTAAAGAAAGAACATTATTGATTATCTTTAAAGGTAACCTAAGGTTATCTAAACAGTAGAGAAGAGTCCCTGGTTAAATATATTTAGAGAGTCTTTATCAAGTATAAAAGTATATTTTCGTCTTTGTGCTTGCCAGAGTTGTTTTATTCAACTATATTTTTTCTCTTTAAAGGACAAAAAAACAAAAAAAGAGACCCTCAAAGGGTGGAATCACTGCTTCTTTATAAACTAGGATATTTTACAGTTTAAAATATGTTCTTAAAAATTGTGTTTTTGGAACAGGAATAGTCACACCAGAGAAGGAACCAAAATTGAACACTGCGGTAGGGGCACAACAGCTTCTGGCTAAAGAAGAGGATGGCGCAGCTAAAAAATCAAAGCCTCCAGAGGACAATAAATTTTGTCATGAGCAGGTAGAATAAAATGTAACATTTTAATTGCTTTCTAGAACTCTTTCAAATAAGAATGAAACAGCAACGATATGCTGTTAAAATAGCAATATCAGCAAGCACCCTGACTAATAGCCTGCATCTATTTTTTTTTTCCAGTTCTACCAATGTCCTTATTGTAACTACAATAGTAGGGACCCAAATCGTATCCAGATGCATGTCCTGTCACAGCATTCAATGCAACCTGTTATCTGCTGCCCCCTCTGCCAGGATGTCCTCAGCAACAAAATGCATCTCCAGCTTCATTTGACCCATTTGCACAGTGTGTCCCCTGACTGTGTGGAGAAACTGCTCATGACAGTAAGTGTTCCAAATACTAATGCACGGGCTGCAGAAATGTACTGGGGCCTCTGGGCAATGCATATGTTGTGACATAGCATTCAGGTAGCCCAAGGAGGACAATGAATCAGACTCTTAGGCTCTGTTGCCAGCTCATCTAGTGACTGATGTCCCTTGAGGAAATGACTGAAGGTGGATTTCAAAGATGCTGAAAACCCTGCAGTTCCCCACTGATGTTAACCTTGGAAAAATCAAGCCTGTCCAAGTGTACACCTGTAAATTGGGTCTAATAATATCCAGGTCCCAGAGGTATGGTGACTTCTGTTTGTAAAACAGTAGGAAGTCCCTACAGAATGTAGAATGTCCTGTGCATAGCTGGGCTGTACTTGCATTATATTACATGAAAATCACTTTAAAATATCAATAGTGATGCTAATTGGAGAACATGGTTTTCTTATTGTATAGATTACCCTGTTTCCTACTTTCTGACTCTGCATAAAAGACCCTTTAGGGGATTTGATTTTGGTTTTGGTTTAGTAAAATGTGAGTATGAAATAAAAAGGCAAGTCCAAAAATAGGTAGCTATTGAGCTAGGTCAGTTTTTAAGATATGGAATATCTGTTCTCATGTACCTAACCTGGATTAGGAAGGAACTTGAACTGGCTTCCCCATGCCTAGGATGAATCTTACAATCAGCAAACTCTATTTGGAGGATGAATCCCACTCCAACCTCACCAGGAAAATCCAGTTCTTCAATGCCAAATTCTACAAACCACATCAATATAATAACTTTCTGTGAAAACTAATGATTCAGCACCACTCAAAACGATGGCAAGAAAGACACAGTCAGGTCTAGAACGTATTTGTTACAGCAGAAAAGATTCAGTTAGAAAACAGACCTCCTGATTGTCTTGCCTTTTTAGAAGGAAGTGCACCTGGAAATCTCAGGGATCCACCTCCTTAACAATCTATTTCTATATCCACAGATGACTCCATTTATATGGTTGTGGTTCTAGGCTGCCTCCTCATTCTTAAATGAAGTGGCAAAAAAAGTAACAAAGAATTGAAAGAGGTCTTGGCTGAAGGTCTGGGGTTCCTTGTGTCTAATGCTGATGAGCAAATACAGCATTGGGGATTCTTTTTTTCTTTTCCTTTCTTTTCTACTAACTATAGCTCTACTGAACTGTGTAATTTTTGCACACCACAAGGAAAACGAAGCAGAAATTTAACCTTCCTAGACCCAGGAAACTGGAAAAATGGAGACATCTTCACCCACTTCACCTTCCAACCTCCCATATTAAGCATTATTGGTTTTCTTCTCAAGTTCTCCATGATTCTCTCTATGCTGATAATGGGATGACTTTACACCTCTCCTCTCCTTTCCAGGTGCTAAGGAGTTGTCTCACTGTATCTGAGAAAAAGTTTGTCTGATGGAGAAAGAGATTGCAAAACATAATCTTCATCATCTAAATTGTCCTAGTAGCTAACACTATGTTCTGCCTACATCTGAACTTTCTGATAGCAAAATAAATACCTTTTATATCAAATTTTTTCTTCTCTGGGATATTTAGAGTTATTTACATTTATTTTTTTTAAAAAGAGTCCTTTCCTCCAAGTAAACTGAAATTCATTAGTCCTCTGAGAGGATGCTATTAATGGCATGTTTAAATTACAAATATACTAAGCCCAGGGCTTTTGAAAATATGTCTAGAATATTTTTTTCCCACAGGCACATAACATACATTCATACATACATATATATGTATCATTCTTATGTTTCCTAATAAAGGTTTAAAACAGTTTGTTAAACAGTTACAGAGGAACAAAAGGTGCTTCTACTCATGTCTAGTAATGTATGTAGCTTCCATTATCATAGTAATTTACCACTCAAAAATCTCTCCTATGGATATTCTTCTTACCTCTGTATGGAGTAAGGAAGTCCTTTCCTTATGCTAGAGATGAGGAGCTGCAATCTGAACTGATGTACCCAAGGTCATATAAACAGTATCTCTGGCAGGGCAAGGGTTTGAACCTAGTCCTGGTAAGTCCTAGTATGAACCTGAAGACAATCCTTTATTTCAGATATGACTGCCTTTGAAAGTTCTAAGCAAAAATAAAATGTGAAATGTTGAACAAATATTCACATTGACCTAACTAAACTGAGTACTATCAGACATCTATACATATATATATGTGTGTATATATGTATACATATATACATATGTACATCAGTACATCCCTCAGAGATTTCTGTCTCTACTTTGGAAACATAACACAACAGGTAAAGGAGACTGAAAAAGATACATAAGCAACTGAAGACAAGAAAGAGAAAAATCTTGTTTTAAATGAAAATAAGTTGCTATTCCTGTATGGAAGTAAACTTACAATTTTATTTCAAAGATCATGAAAGGTCCAGCACTTGTTTATAAACAATACAGGTGAAGCACAGTGGGAGAGCCCTCAGTCAAGAATTGACTGATGACCACATCTCAGCATGATCTCAGTCTTTGGAGGATGTCTGAGGAGAATTCCCCTGATAAATCCAACCAATCTGACATAGCCATCAAAACCTTCTTTGTGGTGACATTGACACCAATGAAATACTGAGTGTATGTAGTTCTATAGCATCACCTTATTTTGGATTATTTTGAGCTAATTCTCCACCAAGAGACACCCAAGGCTCTGGATTTGTAGTCTGTCAGAAATCATTATAAAGGACCAAATGAAGATCTTAGTTTAGCACTGACAGTCTTTGATCTTTGATGATGGATCTTCTGAATTATAATTTCATACAGTTGTATAGCGCCAAATAGTGTGACTTTTCCTGTAATAATGCAGTGTTCTTGGTTTTCAAAGGTTCCTGTACCAGATGTCATGATGCCCAATAGTATGTTATTGCCAGCAGCTGCTTCAGAGAAATCTGAGCGTGACACGCCTGCGACCGTAACAACAGAGGGATCTGGGAAATATCCAGGTATGCAAGGAAAATCCCAGACATGTGAAAGTTAGGTATGGGCAATTTAGAAGTAAACCACTTGTTTCTTTCTTAGTAAAGTGAATCCTTTTTGGCTCACATATAGCCACAGAGATGAAAAGAGAAAAATTTCAAGGGGCCTGAATTTGGCTGACTGCACCCATGCAGATGTAAGTGTATGCCAGACTGTTTGCTTTTGGTAGAAGTAAGATTAAACAGTAGTACCTAGCCACTTTGAAGGTAAGACCCTTCTTGTTCAACCAGCAAATAAGGCCCAGTCCTAAAAGACATTGCATCTTTCACCAGCATCAATGGGGAATGTTAGGCAAGTGATTTCAAACAGTAGGTTCTCTCATCCTGAACACTTACAGTATTCTGTGATGGGAAGCTGCTTTGCTCTCACAGCATGCTCCTCCCTCTCCCCAGATCACTTTCCTCTCCCTTTCTAATCGCCTGTCCTACCTATTGTCCCCATTTCTACTCCCTCCATCCTTCCTGCTGTTAATTTCCTTTTCTTGTTTGATGTTCCCATTGTACCAATAAACTCCTACCTTATGGCAAAAAGAAGCCCTATGCCACTTCTGGGCCAGCTGCCACTGCCAGTCTGATCACCATATTTGGATTTTTTTTGTTTTGGTTTGTTTTTTTTCCTAACCTTTTTTTTTTTTGGTCCTGCCTGTTTTATTGTCTGGAGAAAAGATGTTGTTTTGGGACATGGGTGAATGGCGAACATGGGAGTGTTGGGTGACAGACTCAATCTCACAGGTCTTTTCCAACCATAATGATTCAATGATTCTATGATTTTGCTAGGCAGCACATGGCATCCCAGGTGCTGGGATGTTCTCTTCTGTGAGCTGTTCTACTCTACTTGTGTAAAAAACACTCCTCTTTCTTTAACTAGGTGAAAGTCCTGTGGATGGGAAAAGTACCCCTGGGATCGATGAATCGAAAACTGGAATGGAAATTAAGACTGAGGAACAGAAGCCACCTAAGGAACCTACTGAAACACCAGACTGGAATAAGAGCAACAGTAAAGATATAAAGACCACTGACTCAACGACGGATCAGGTGACTGAACAGCAGAAGAAGCAGCAGCTCTCTGTTTCTGACCGCCATGTCTATAAGTACCGGTGTAACCATTGCAGTTTGGCTTTTAAGACTATGCAGAAGCTTCAGATACATTCCCAGTATCACGCTATCCGGGCAGCTACCATGTGTAGCCTTTGCCAACGTAGCTTCCGTACATTCCAGGCTTTAAAAAAACACTTGGAAGCAGGCCACCCTGAACTCAATGAAGCTGAACTTCAGCAGCTGTGTGCATCTTTACCTGTCAATGGTGAACTCTGGGCAGAAAGTGAAAGTATGGCACAAGAAGATCATGCACTAGAACAGGAAATAGAAAGAGATTATGAGATGGACCAGGAAGGTAAAGCAAGTCCTGTTGGAAGTGACAGTAGCTCTATTCCAGATGATATGGGCTCAGAACCAAAGCGGACCTTACCTTTTAGAAAAGGGCCAAATTTTACTATGGAAAAATTTCTAGATCCATCTCGCCCATATAAGTGTACAGTGTGTAAAGAGTCTTTCACCCAAAAGAACATTCTCTTGGTCCACTATAACTCAGTGTCCCACCTACACAAACTCAAAAAGGTTTTGCAGGAAGCATCAAGTCCTGTCCCTCAAGAAACCAACAGCAGCACTGACAACAAACCCTACAAATGCAGCATTTGTAATGTTGCGTATAGCCAAAGTTCTACATTGGAAATCCACATGAGATCTGTGCTTCATCAGACAAAGGCAAGGGCTGCAAAATTAGAACCAAGTGGTAATATAAGTAGCGGAAATAGTGTAGTAGGGAATGTTAATAGCCCCAGCCAAGGAATGCTAGAATCTATGAGCTTACCAGCAGTTAACAGCAAAGAAACACATTTGGATGCCAAAGAATTAAATAAAAAGCAAGCTTCTGAATTAATTTCTGCTCAGCCTACACATCACCCACCCCAGTCACCAGCACAACTTCAAATGCAACTACAGCATGAACTGCAACAGCAAGCTGCGTTCTTTCAACCCCAGTTTCTAAACCCAGCTTTTTTGCCTCACTTTCCAATGACACCAGAAGCACTGCTGCAGTTTCAACAGCCTCAGTTCCTTTTCCCATTCTATATACCTGGGACAGAATTTAGCTTAAGCCCAGATCTGGGTTTGCCTGGTTCTGCCACATTTGGTATGCCTGGAATGGCTGGAATGACAGGATCACTGCTAGAAGATTTGAAGCAGCAGATTCAAACTCAGCACCATGTTGGCCAAACACAGCTACAGATACTGCAGCAACAAGCACAACAGTATCAATCCACCCAACCCCAACTTCAGTCCCAAAAGCAGCAGCAGCAAAGTAGCAAGCTGATGAAAGCAGAGCAAAGTAACTTAGTAAGTACAGACTGCCAGCTGATAAAGGATATGCCATCATATAAGGAGTCAGAAGAAATTTCTGAGAAACAAGAGAAACCAAAGCAAGAATTTCCTAATGAGAATGAAGGACTAAAAGAAAACAAAGATATGAAGAAGCCAAAATCCTCAGAACCGACCATCCCCCCACCCAGAATAGCTTCTGGAGCAAGGGGGAATGCAGCCAAGGCTTTGTTGGAGAACTTTGGATTTGAGTTAGTTATCCAGTACAACGAGAACAGACAAAAAGTCCAGAAAAAAAGCAAGACTGGTGAAGGTGAAAACACAGACAAACTGGAATGTGGAACCTGCAGTAAGCTCTTTTCCAACATTCTTATTCTGAAGAGTCATCAAGAACATGTGCATGGACAGTTTTTTCCTTATGGAGCATTAGAAAAATTTGCCCGACAGTACAGGGAGGCGTATGACAAGCTTTATCCAATTTCTCCATCTTCTCCAGAAACACCACCACCTCCACCACCTCCTCCTCCACCACCACCACCTCCTCCTCCTCCAACTCCTTCTCAGCCTTCTTCAGCCGGGGCTGGAAAAATTCAAACCACAACCCNCACCACCACCCCCTCCTCCACCACCACCACCATCAGCCCCACCTCAAGTCCAGCTTCCAGTTTCGCTTGATCTCCCAATTTTCCCTCCAATTATGATGCAGCCAGTGCAACATCCTGCATTGCCTCCTCAGCTTGCCCTCCAGCTGCCTCCAATGGATACTTTGTCTGCAGATCTTACCCAGCTTTGTCAACAACAGCTGGGACTAGATCCCAATTTCCTGCGGCACTCTCAGTTCAAACGTCCACGTACAAGAATCACAGATGACCAGTTAAAAATCTTGCGAGCTTATTTTGATATCAACAATTCTCCAAGTGAAGAGCAGATCCAAGAAATGGCTGAGAAGTCTGGTCTCTCCCAGAAAGTGATCAAACACTGGTTTCGTAATACGCTGTTTAAAGAACGACAGAGAAACAAAGATTCTCCATACAACTTCAGCAACCCTCCCATAACAGTATTGGAAGATATCAGAATAGATCCTCAACCTTCAGCTGTAGAACCTTACAAGTCTGATGCCTCTTTCAGCAAAAGATCATCTAGGACTCGGTTTACTGACTACCAGCTTCGTGTCCTCCAAGACTTCTTTGACACAAATGCTTATCCAAAGGATGATGAAATTGAACAGCTTTCAACTGTACTTAACCTACCTACTCGAGTTATTGTTGTATGGTTTCAAAATGCAAGACAAAAAGCACGCAAAAGTTATGAAAATCAAGCCGAAACTAAAGACAATGAGAAAAGGGAACTGACAAATGAGCGTTACATTCGAACAAGTAACATGCAATATCAGTGCAAAAAGTGCAGTGTGGTTTTTCCCAGGATCTTTGATCTGATTACACACCAGAAAAAGCAATGTTATAAGGACGAAGACGATGACGCTCAAGAAGAAAGCCAAACCGAAGACTCTATGGATGCCTCTGATCAAACAGTGTATAAGAACTGCACAGTTTCTGGCCAAAACGACTCATCAAAAAGCTTGGCAGTCACAGCAGCAAGCTCTGGCTCTGGTTCTAGTACTCCTTTGATTCCATCACCCAAACCAGAACCTGAGAAATCTTCTCCTAAACCAGAGTCCACAGAAAAACCAAAACAAACAGAAACAATCTCTAAACAAACTGATACAACTTCCCAAAGCACCAAACCAGTACAGTCTACTACAGTAAACTCTTCTGATCCTCAGCCTCCAGCTTCGCAAACACAACAACAAAAACAATCACAGATAGTAGGGAGACCACCTTCTGCACCACAAACCACACCTGTTCCTTCCAGTCCTTTGCCAATTTCAATGACTTCTCTACAGAACAGTCTACCTCCTCAGTTATTACAGTACCAATGTGATCAGTGTACAGTTGCCTTTCCAACTCTAGAACTTTGGCAGGAGCACCAGCACATGCATTTCCTAGCAGCCCAAAACCAATTTCTTCACTCACAGTTTTTAGAAAGACCAATGGATATGCCCTATATGATATTTGACCCCAATAATCCTTTGATGACTGGACAGTTACTTAATAGCTCCCTTGCTCAAATGCCACCACAAACCGGCTCATCACATACAGCACACCCTGCTACAGTTTCTGGTTCCCTGAAACGAAAACTAGATGATAAAGAAGACAATAATTGTAGTGAAAAAGAGGGAGGAAACAGTGGAGAAGATCAACATCGTGATAAGCGTTTAAGAACTACAATTACTCCAGAGCAGCTGGAAATACTCTATGAGAAGTATTTACTAGATTCCAACCCCACCAGAAAGATGCTAGATCACATTGCACGTGAAGTGGGACTGAAAAAGAGAGTTGTCCAAGTCTGGTTTCAGAACACAAGAGCCCGAGAAAGAAAGGGACAATTCCGTGCAGTTGGCCCGGCCCAGTCCCATAAAAGGTGTCCTTTCTGTCGAGCTCTGTTTAAAGCAAAATCAGCTTTAGAAAGTCACATTCGTTCTCGACATTGGAATGAAGGGAAACAAGCTGGTTATAGTTTGCCTCCAAGTCCTTTGATATCAACTGAAGATGGAGGAGAAAGTCCCCAAAAGTACATATTTTTTGATTACCCATCGCTGTCATTAGCAAAAACTGAATTATCAAGTGAAAATGAATTAGCCTCCACTGTATCAACCCCTGTTAGCAAAACTGCAGAAATGTCACCAAAGAACCTCTTAAGTCCTTCTTCTTTCAAAGCAGAGTCTAGTGAGGATATAGAAAATTTGAATGCCCCTCCTGCTGACTCTGGATATGATCAAAACAAGACTGACTTTGATGAGACTTCATCAATTAATACAGCAATTAGTGATGCCACAACAGGGGATGAGGGGAACAATGAAATGGAAAGCACGACTGGCAGTTCAGGGGATGCAAAACCTGCATCGCCTCCCAAAGAACCAAAACCACTTGCGAATGACACGCTATCAAAAGCTGCAACTACGCCTACAAGTGAGAATACCGACGATAAATTTCTCTTTTCCCTCACAAGCCCCTCAATACATTTCAGTGAAAAAGATGGTGATCATGACCAAAGCTACTACATTACTGATGACCCCGACGATAACGCTGACCGCAGTGAAACTTCCAGCATAGCTGATCCAAGTTCACCTAACCCATTCGGAGCTAGCAATCCCTTCAAATCCAAAAACAGTGATCGCCCAGGCCACAAACGTTTCCGAACACAAATGAGTAACCTTCAGCTTAAAGTTCTTAAGGCTTGCTTTAGTGACTACCGGACTCCAACAATGCAGGAGTGCGAAATGCTAGGGAATGAAATAGGCCTGCCCAAACGCGTGGTCCAGGTCTGGTTTCAGAATGCCCGGGCTAAAGAAAAGAAATTCAAAATCAATATAGGGAAGCCATTCATGATAAATCAGACTGGACCTGATGGGACAAAGCCAGAATGTTCTCTATGTGGGGTGAAATATTCTGCGCGTTTGTCCATAAGAGATCATATCTTTTCCAAACAACATATTACAAAAGTGAGAGAAACTGTGGGAAGTCAACTGGATCGGGAGAAAGATTATTTAGCTCCTACAACAGTTAGACAGCTGATGGCACAGCAAGAACTGGATCGCATAAAGAAGGCTACTGACGTGCTAGGATTAACAGTACAGCAGCCAGGCATGATGGACAGCAGTTCTCTTCATGGTATCAGTTTGCCAGCAGCTTACCCAGGACTCCCTGGCCTTCCTCCTGTTCTTCTGCCTGGAATGAATGGTCCATCCTCCTTACCTGGATTTCCACAAAGTTCAAACAGTAAGTCTATAAGAGGGTGATTGTCTCATTTTATTAATTGGAATATCTTGCATACTCACCATCCCCTTCTAAACCACAGCATATTATGTGCTGATATCATGCCTGTGAGACTGGTGTGAATCGCTAAACAGTACTGCTGTGAGGTAGATACACTTCTGCTTTTCATTTGTTTTGAATGATAGTCCTTTAGGCAAAACTCCTGTTAGAATTTTGTATGTAAATATTTTTGTATGCAAATACTTAAAAGTAACATCTGATGAGCACAAAACAGTGATTCCCACATTATCAGTTCATCAGGCATTTGTTCACCCCTTAGACCAGTCCAACCCTGTTGTTTAATTCAGAATAAACATTTAAAATGAAATGCTGCCCAAGACCCTCTACTATATTTCTGATTAATTGCTAGATAAGAAGGTTTTTGTTGAAGGTGATTTGTAATGGCAGTTTCATTGTGATCCAGATTCCAGGAGCTGCTGAACATCTTCTACCCCTAGTTTCTTAAATCATTGCAGACAGATACCACTTCATTTGGGGCTGCACTTTTAACTGAACACTTAACTGGTTTAATGACTGTTTTGACTCTTGTTTGACTTTATTTTTTACTCACATTGGAAAGTACTTCCTCTTGCAGTAAGTTTCACAGACGTTAGAGAATCAAGTTTTCTGCAGAGTGATTTGTTTAGTCCTCAAAGAACGAACCTAATTTATTTTCTTGTATTAGGTTCCAATTTGCAGTCAGGGTTCATTGTGAGTGCAGCCTTACAGACTGAAGCTCTCCCATTCATTCATCTTCTAACCTTGCACATTCATATCAAATATGTGCAAAGCAGAGTTAGGGAGCTGGTTAAGACCCCTCACCTCATTTTATCCAGTAATTCCACTTGCTGTTGATCTCTAGACTTTGATCTAGAAAGCAACACAGTTTGTCAAGTAAAGTACGGGCTTAAACACCAGTGTTGATAGACATACTAAGACTGTAACAGTGTCTTCTCTGCTACCTCTCTCTGCTTTGTTTGATGATGATCGTGTTATTGTTTCCCTAAGTGGTGGTCAAATCATCTTGTTTTTCTCTTCATTGGATCAGAATGGCTTTCCTTCCACAATGGAGTCTTTGGCTGAATGCCCTCTGGCTTTTGTCAAACAGTTATTGGCACAGAGAGTACATATAAAGGAAATATAAAGTTCCTGTGTTTCCTTCTTAATGGCATACGGTATCCAAGTCCAAAAAAGGCTGGTTGTTGTTTATTCAAATTATAGATATGATTTCTCTATATAACTTTGCTAAACAGCTTTTGTTAAGTTGACCTTCAGGTAGAATGCGCTCCAGAACACTCAGGCTTTGTCTATACTACTCAATGAAATTTGCTTGGGAAGATACTAGTGCATTCTTTACTCTCAAAACCAGGAAGTCCCCATGTAAAATAACTCTTGAGAATGGTTGTGAAGTCATGATAGCCTCTCAGCTGTGCTCAGGAGTTGTATAGGGGAATTCTAGTTGGCCCAGAGCAGAACAGTGCCAGCGAGCATTCATACTGTTTAACTTTACAGATGGTTTGTTCCATTTTTTGGGACATGTTAACTGCTACTCTTTAACTTACTAGTGTCAGTGTAGCCTCAGAGTCTGTAAATTATCATGTTAATAATACAAAAGTTACTATTACAGACCAACTGGTCCCTAATAATTCAATATTCAGATTTTCTAATTTTCATCAAATATCTCTTCTTTGAGATAAATTTAAATCATTAAACCACAGCATACACAGTGCACTGCCAATTCAGATCGATTTTTACCATTCCTTTAGGTTAATTAGACCATTGTGGGCAAAGCCCACTGTGTAAACTAGCTAGTAGAATCTTGTTAACTTTTTCTTCTGCCATATGCTAAATAGGCCCTACATCCCCCTTTTGTTGCCTGGCAAATACTTGCATGCATAAATCTCCATTCCCTAGTGACACATAATGGAGCAGTCATAGTGAAATATAGTATTTTAATCATTCATTATAGAAAAACAGTAATACACTCAGATGTTCTCCAGGATGTCTCAGCACTAGTATTTCCTGCACCAAATTAACCCATTTCTATTTTCTTCTCTACCCTGCTTTGGTTGATAGTTCACATTCGTGTTTGATGCCAAAAATTGTTTCAGAAGCAGGCTTCCAAGCAAGCTTTTCTTTGGCTATGGTTCTTTTAGCAGCACATATATTCTTCGCCAGTAGGACAATCGTTCTGCATCATTCTTTGCATGAAGGATTTTCTGAAGCTATCTCCCTGATGACTCACTATCCTATACTTCAAGTCTACATCCTGTGGATTCCACTGCAAGTGTGTAATTTCTCCTCTTTCGAACCCAATCTCAAAAATGCACTTCAGAAGAGTCTCACTGGGATTCCTTATATTCAAATATTTACTTGTTTTCACTGAAGCTTACAGGGTTGGTGACTATATTTCCTGTGGCAAAGTCCATCCATTCTGTCCTACATGTTTATTTAAAGCACAATGTCAACATTAGCAAGATCCTCACTTTTAAATAATGTTTGCAGTTTGCTAAGGCAGGGAGCTAGTGAAACTATAATAGCAAATGTCATACTGAAAATGCTCTTTTGTGTTTCTGTTTATTCATACTAGACAGAGAAATTAGCCTGATTAATTTCTGGTTAATACAAGTTTATGAGGGATTTCACTTTCATGTTTTTGCATACAATATTGTGTATGGGCATCCAAAATGGCACAAAACCCAGATAAATTTTGCAAAATACTATTCTTTTTCAAATGCAATATTTGCTTTTATGAAAGGTTTGAAATGCAAGGCTTGAAAATAATGCTAAATCACAAAGGATGATGAACTGCAGCTCATTTTATCTTTATGTAGTTCTCAAACTGGGGTTTTATTTGCCAAGATTATTAGATTTGTGAAAAGAAGATAGCTCCATTTCTGAATGAAAGGATCCATTAACTTTAAATGGAGTTATTTTGTTTGAAAACAGGTGGTTTTTAATGTCAGAATTATTGTGTGATGTTACATCAAATAATTCTCTCACCTGTGGGATACATTTCTTTAGATAATGTAATTATACCATCTTGTGTGCATCAGATGCTGAGCAAGATCTCAAAGTTACTGCTATGTTTGCTCACCATAATTCCTAATATGGAGTTATTTGGTGGAATTCTAATTTATGCAGAATCTTAGTTCCAGCACATCTTTGTTCTCTAAGCCCCTTCTTCTATTCTAGGTGACTATAGATAGAAACATTCTCCTGCTGTTTTCAGCTGTTCTTAAAATTCACTTTCTCTTTTCTACTTAGCTTTGTGTTTTTGCCTATGATCCCTTGCAGAAAACTAGTGCTTCATCTTGCTTCTAGCTATTAATACTAGTTCTATGAACCTTTTCATGTCATCATCATTACCATAGGTCCTTTGCACATCACTTAAGCCTGGGCTGCTTTGAAGACTCACAGCAGCTTTTTCCAAGAAAGCACACATCACTGGGTAATATGTACTTAGGGAGGTTTGAAATCTTATCAAGCCAGAAATTTCATTCAGCAGCAATTACTTTCCTTATTACTAGGGCACGAAATTCTGTTCTCTGTTTGCTTTTGGCCCATTGGTAGCAGTTTCATTTTTATGTTTTTGGTCCTCTGATTCCTACAAGTGAAAGAGAAGTCTCTCTTGTTTGATAGTCAGTTTAAAGAGTTAGCAGGATTAGAATGTTCCTTCGTGATTAGTCAATTTTTTTATTCCACATCTCTTATGTCTGGAAATGGAGCATTAGTTTGGTCAAATTTTCTTCATTTAGTTTTGGAAACCCTCAGTTCCACATTTAAATTCCAATAAAACAAGTGAATTCTACTATTCTATTGCAGCCTGTCTGGATATTTAACTGAATTCTGTGTGTATCAACTAAATTCCAAAGACTACCTGGAAAATGGAGTAGATCTTGCCTGCTCTGGGTGTCATCAGTGTGAACAGATTGAAGACAATATGATGTGTAAGGGCTGAAGAGGTTAAGAATAGAAAGAAATTGGAAAATCCTAAGTAGCTGATGAGCCCAAATAACCATGTCAAAGCTGGGGCAGCAGTTTACACGAACTGCATCATTCATGCATTTTCCATCTACAGCATTTATCATTTAATATATTTTCAGCAGATTCCACACAATTGCCTGTTCCTTCCTGTTGAAAGCAGAGGGGCAAGCGAGAGCATCTTTGATGTTACTGTGGAGTAACTGTGGCAATTACCCACTCTTTAATTATATCTGTTGTGACTTGTTCCACTGTACCATCTAATCCTTCCTCACAATGCATTTTAACTCCTTAGTGTTCCCCTGCCATTAAATAGGAGTAATGACAGGGTGACAAACATTAAATGGCCTCTTTGTTAAATCTGATAATTATTTCCTTTGAACCCTAATTGCTTTATTCCTAAGTAATGCTAAGCACCTGGATATTGATGATTTTAAGCACCATTCCTGTTC